>CP092866.1:41452008-41495289 GCA_030710605.1 Cordylochernes scorpioides | reverse complement strand
CCACCAATACCTACAAGGTATCTTCAATGATGTATGTCCATTGCACCCAAATGTCACCTCACAGACAGGATTGAGATGGAGTCTCTAAGGATCCCCACCAATACCTACAAGAAATCCCTAATGATGGATCCCCCAATCGACCAAACTAACGACTGCCATTAAGGCCCTCTCACATTTTTAATCATTTCCACAAAGCCACCCTTTGTTTTCCTCATTTCAGTCTCATCAGTCATTCCTCTCGGCTACCCTTTTTTCTTCGTCTCTCCGATACCCAGGGTGTTTATCGGAAGAATCGGCTCCATATCTATCCCCCCTCCCCCCTTTCCTATCTGATCGGGAGAGAAATGATTCTGTGATCGAGAAATTTCGTTGATTACTTTATTTGCTCCGACCTTCTCGAAGCCGTCAAAATCGTGACATAAAACTAATGTCACTCCACAATAATGAAAAATTATTTGAATTTACAAATATAAAATAAAATATTAGGGAGATTTACTTTCTTATTCGGTAACGGAAGCTGTCAAAAATTGTTAGTGAAATTTATCGTAAAACTATAATCTTTAAAGTGAAAAATAACATTGTGTGAATGTGATCAGCATGATCAGATTTTATTATTACTTTTCATTCATTTTGTGATTTTTCTTATTGCCTCTTTTTAATTATTCCACAATCTATTAATTAATATATACATTATAATTTATATATATATTAAAAACAAAGAGGCATATCCTGACCAGGCTCTCATGAGCATTTCTAGATGGTAGAGCGCCATCTAGTGGAACAAAAATAAACTAAACTTTTATTTAACTTGTTACGTGATATTGGGTCAACCCAATTTCTTGATGATTTAAGAAAAGTCAACCACGAACGCGTTTAGGGCTGTGGCCCTCGTCAGCGTGGAGCAGACTGTACCTCTACGACCAAAATTTGGTCCCAGAGGCTTCCTGAGAAATCAAGAAATGGATATTTAAGGTCAAATTTTATTTTTTTATTATTTTTTAACACACACATACATAGAATACATATATATAGAATGAAAATAAATATTTTAATATTTATGTTCTACAATTACAAGGCAACCCTACCATCACGTGTACAAAAGGACAACAACTCCAATACTAATCTTAAGATCAATTTTTTTCTGTAAAAATAGCGCCATTTATAATAGCTGGATAAAGAGCAAATCCGCGAAAGCTTTCAAATGTTGAAAATTTTAAAAAAAGGTATTTATATTAATAATTTATATTAAAACGACTTTTTGGGATTGCACATTTTATTCCGCAGCCCAGTTTCTAAATTATAAAATATCTTCAAAATTTGGTATAAACATTATTTTTAAATGAAAAACTTTAGAATAAAGCGCTCTTTAAACAAAAACTAAAGGAAGTTGTACTTTATCTTCAGCATGTACGTATATCAGGATTCAGACAATAACTCTGGAAGTTATTTGATATAAAGTAACCTTTATTGAAGAGACACGAGATAACCAAGTGTGAACAGTCTCTGTCTCCTATAAAAAAAAAAAAAAAAAAAAAAAACAGACAACCGGCGACAACAGACTTTCCATTTACTTAAGTTTTGCCATGAGTGTATAAATGGAAACAGGTTTTTTTCGAAACGTTTGGATTAATAAATATGTTTAGATGTTATTATATATTTCTTGAAAAAAGATACTTCGGCCAGTATAAATCTTTTTATTACCTCGACGTTTCGACAAAAAGCTTTTGTCCTCGTCAGGAGCAAACAAAAATTAAAACATATAGCAAGGCGTTAAAATTTATTCTATTTATTTATTTATATTATGCACATTACCATCTTTCCTAAAAGTAATGGCGTGAAAGTTATTATTATTTTTTTGTGAATTATTTCTGAATTTTTTATACAACTTAGTTTTTATTTTAATTTTATATTCTATTTCGAAGTCCTACACCTTCTGAATGATTTGTTCTGGTATATTTATAAAAAAAAAATGTGAACCCTTCCTACACTTACAGAATACTATTTTATTTTCCATGTAGAATTTGATGATGGGGTTATCGAAATGGCGGGATAAAATGATTGATGTATATTTTGAAATTTCTGTTTTAAAAAAAAATTATCTACACTCATAGATAAAACCTAAGGAAGTTGTACCTTTTAGCATATATATTGTTTTTCTGACAATAACTCTGAAATATATTTGATAGAAAGTAACCTTCATTTAAGAGACACGCAAAATAAACAAGTGTAAACAAAATTTCCTCTGCCTCCTTAAAAAAAAAAAAAAAAAAAAAAAAACAGACGAGCGGCAACATCAAAAACTTTCCACTTCCTTAAGTTTTACCCATGAGTGTATAAAAAGAAATTCTCACCCTCTCACGTGAAAATAGACGCAAAAACCATGCGACATGTGAAATTCTAGCGTATTCTGGTCGGTAACAACACCAGCTTTGGTAAATTCCGAACGCCTTCGACTTCCCACCTGAGTGTCTACTAGATTACAGAAGGCGCATTCTTTTTTAGATATATTTTGAAGAAAGAGGTGGCTTCTTTTTTTCTGAGATCAAATACCTCTCACGCAAAAAAAAAAAGCCATATATATAGTCTGTCAATATAATGCATTCTATAAATGGTGATGAAACAAAGTTTGTAGAAAAGAAAAATAGTTTCACTTATCATTAAATTTTATTTTTAATATGTTTAAGGGTCCTCAATATTTATTCGGTAAATTCGGCTGCATTACATCGTAGCACATCTTTCTGACAATGTTATGTACGGTAAAATCGCCACTTTGTGTACTAACCCATGATGATAATACATCAACGATTCTACAACCTACGAATAATTTTATTTCGCAAATGTTCATGCGAACGTTCAAGATATTCCCCATTTTTGTTTTTAATATTAACTCCTGATATAAACAGCGTATTTACGCAAATTTAGTCTTAAATACTCATTTCTTGATTTCTCAGGAAGCCTCTTGGGATAAATATTTGGTCGTTGAGGTACAGTTTGCACCATGCTGACGAGGGCCGAAACGCGTTCGTGTTTGGTTTTATCTTGATTTATTAAGAAATTAGGTTGGCTAAATATCATGGAACAAGTTAAATAAGCGTTTATTTGATTTTTGTTCCACTAGATGGCACTCTGTCATCTGAAAAGCTCATGTGAGCCGTCAGAATATTTTTGTTTTTAATTATATAATAATAGATCAAAATATTTTAAAACAATAATCGATGGACAAATATTCACTTAGGTAGAACCTCGGCAAAGCCGCCAGCTCATTCGGCTATCAACGTATAAAAAACAATGTAAAATGTTCCGATAGATGGCATTAAGCCATCAGTAGCGTCCAGTTACAAGGTCAGTAGAGGCTATATCCATAGATAGTGTATCTATCCAGAGATGTAAAAGTTCCAAGCCATTTCTACTAACTACATAACTGAACCAACTATCAATTTAAAGGGAATGATGAGTGGGGAACATCTCTTAATTATCTCACTACCTTATATTGTGAATAGAGTTTAACTCCACCTAGGTTTTATATACAATTGGCGACAACATTCTCTGTGTGTTGATTAATACATTACCGCATGACGGTACTTAAAATACGTATATCTAAGTATTATAATACATTAGCGCGCCATCTGTTGTAAAAATTCGAAATTATTATAGATGCGTATGATTCTCTTTTAAAAAATAAACAATTTTATTTATTAGCAGCAAACAGATAAAATTTCGAGGATAAGTTTCTTTTATTTCAAAAATAATATCTTGAGCTTTCGGGCGTAAACAGCCCTTCTTCAGGAATATTGGAAACAATTTCAAGTAGAAATGTTTGTACACAAATAGATGGTATCTTTCTTTGGTCTTGTATTTTTTTTTTTTTACAAATACAAATACAAGACCAAAGAAAGATACCATCTATTTGTGTACAAACATTTCTACTTGAAATTGTTTCCAATATTCCTGAAGAAGGGCTGTTTACGCCCGAAAGCTCAAGATATTATTTTTGAAATAAAAGAAACTTATCCTCGAAATTTTATGTGTTTGCTGCTAATTATACACCAGAGGATTCCACCTTACAATTTTATTTATATAAATATATATATATAATTTAATTATATATATAACTTAGTCTGGGATTCTAAAGCAGTCTTTATTGTCTAAAGTAAACGAAAGAAATAGAACCTAGTTGAAAGAAGGTTGAAAAAGATAACAAAGGTGTGTTATAGGCATGAAAGTGATATTTTATAAAAATAAAAATACAACCTTTCGCAATGAGTTTCTTTTATTATCTGTGATATTTGCAAAGATTTTTTACGCCATCTATCGGGTTCGTTTTATGTATAAAAGAAACATTCGCGCTTTTAAATCCTTTTATTTTATATATATAGATGTCGCGTTATTGCTTTGTGTTAATTTATGCCTAACTGGCCTTGTCTTTATAGTTTGCTGACGAGCATTGCTCGAAGCAAATATTTGAATGTAATTCTACTGTCCTATAATCTTATGTCCATAGTTTACTTGAAACCCATTGCTAAGATTCCATCCTTCAGTGTAGCATATAAAAGCAGAATGATCCAATACAGTATTAGCTCTGAGAGGCGGTCTGGTGGATTAAATTGGCGAAACCGCTGGGAGGGTTCACCACTGATGAGCCAAGCCTCCCAATATATTTTTCATCGCAGTAAGGACAGTAGAAGTTCGTTTTATGTATAAAAGAAACATTCGCGCTTTTAAATCCTTTTATTTTATATGTATAGATGTCGCGTTATTGCTTTGTGATAACTATATTAGCTTAAACTTGAATTTTTTTTCCGGATTAATATTATCCAAAAAGGAGGATACACAAATTTTAACGTTACTTTTATATGTAATTTAAAAATTATTTCTACACACCTTTTATTACAAACATGGAAATTATAATAACAAGGCAAGGCTCATCAGTAGGTGAACCTCTCAGCGGTTTAGCCAGTTTAACCAAACGGACATCTATACTGTTGTATTAAGCTGTTTATATTATATAGAATGTGATTTATGGGAGCTATATACACAGCTTCTAGGACTGCAGAGAAATATATTAAAATAAGTGCATCGAGCACTGTGTTGTTCCACCAATTAATCATAAAATAAGCCTGATAGGAAATATATAAGCATAAAAGTATCTTTAATTAAAAATACATATATTGGATCAAAATATCATTTATTTTATAATAACGAATAGATTCAAAAAGGATAAGTTTCTTTATTTGAAAAATCAATTCAAGCTTTCGGGCGCAAGCTGCCCTTCTACAGGAATAATAGATACAATTTCAAGTAGTCATGTATGTACAGATATATATATATTTTATTTAAATGGTTTCTCGCTTTGTTCTATTATTTTATCTATCATATAATTATATCTATTATTCCTGTAGAAGGGCAGCTTGCGCCCGAAAGCTTGAATTGATTTTTCAAATAAAGAAACTTATCCTTTTTGAATCTATTCGTTATTATAATTATTGAAAGGATTATTCGTCTTATATCATTTATTTTACCAATATTTCAGTTGGATGAACGCCAACCTTTATCAAGGTGTTTCATTAGCGTTCAGCCAACTGATATATTGGTAAAATAAATGATATTTTGATCCAATATATGCCTTTTTAATTAAAGATTTATTTATGGATTGCTCTATTTTCAAAAAAATAAAAGTATCTGTGTGTACCTTTGTGTGAAATCAAGAAAAAAACAGTAACCATATACGCGCTTCGGTCTATATACTCTCGTCAGCGTAGTAAAGACGGTATCTAAACGGCCCACCAAGGTTGACATAAAGACTTCTTAAAAATCACCGGAAGGGTATTTTTGACCAAAGTTTGTAAGCACGCCAAGATGTTTTTTTTTTAATAAGAGATGGAGAAAAATCAAAGAAATGTCCAAATTCTTCATTTCAAGTAATATGCTGCAGTCATCAATATAAATATATCGTTATATTCTCCTCTCTTGTTTCACAAAGATGAAATATTCAACCATTTTACTGATAACATCGTTAAGGTGATTTGTTGAGAATTATTGGTTCCAGAGTTTATCTCTAAATAGAAGTAAGAATAAAGTATAAAGGTACACATATTGCTGATGGATAAATATGGAGGACATTTAGAGAACTAGACATATAAAAATTTAACTGAGAGATGCAACATTTTCATAGATTTTCTAAACTTGGTTTGACGAAACTTAGAGATGGTTTGAATATTCAACCTCTTGAATTTTATTTATCAATAATATTTCCGTTTATTTCTCCTTTTAGTGTTACAAGGCAAGAATTATCAAAATTTTTCGTTAAGAAAATATTTGATGAACTCTTTTCAAAAGTCCCATTGTTACCAAATTTGTTACTTGATAAAATATAAACGATTTAACAAACAGTTTTTTTAAAGCCAAGTGAAAGCAATTCCGATGTCAAAGAAAATTTGTGAAAAATCCATATTTGATGAAACGATGATCTGAAAGATGATGGTTCAAATGGGATTCCATATAAACGTGAGTTTTGATATTCATCAATATTTTGTAATTACTTTCAATTCTCCAGATCCATTGTAATTGTGGCATGATCACCCTGCGAATACTCCAATTAGAACCGCTCTTGTCAAATTAGACGCAGAAATCTATTGCATTCACCATTGACACTCAATGCCCACTTCGGGTCAGTGTGGAAATATTTCCATTAATATTTATGATTTAAAATTGATTTAACCACTTTTTGCCTTAATTTAACTAGTAGATTGGGAAGATAGCATGAAATCAAGGCCGTCCTGGACTAACGCGGAGCCAGAGACAAAAATCAATATTTTCAGGTTAACGTTTTGAAGTTGCCCTAAGCTGGTTTTGTCACATTCATATATATAGCGTAGCCTGAAGAGACGGTCACTAGATAGCAGGTAGATCATGTATCTATGCTGACGGGAGAATAATACTTTTCTCTCTTATGATACCTAACATCTTCCGAGCAAAGTTTCCATAGATTTTAATATTTACTTAGTCTCAAGAACAAAGACTAAGACTTTCACCTAAACCCTAATTTAATCTTCCATCTCTACAAGTGCTGCCAGAACAAATTTCTAGGATGGTTCATCATTGCTGCATTATCCAATAGTTCTCCATCATGTGATTGTCCAGAGTCGCTTTCAACATAGCATGCTAAATATCCATAATGTTTATAATGCATTCTCATGGAACAACCAGTTTATATCCATCCCTGTATATAATGGCAGGTGGAAATACAACATTTGTAAAAAAACAACACCTTCAAAGTTTACTAAAGCTCAACAAAATCCACCGAGATATAATTTAATCCTCGACAATCTCGTATTTGTAAGATTTGTGCCTCCGACTTGGCTTGGTGAATTCCTGTAGCGCGTTCAAGAATTTCTAAACGAGTACACATGTTCAACGTGTCGACAGCTCTTTAGTAGGCACAAATCTTACAGCAATTGTAAAATTCTATTTTAGATAATCTATTAGAAAGTACATATGATATAACATAAACCATAGTACTTCAAATTAAAGATACTACTAGCAAGATACAGTACAATTTTTTTTATAACCATAGTCGAGGTAATAAAAATATTTATACTGGCCGAAGTATCTTTAATTTGAAGAACTATTATTGCCGGCCAGGCAGCCTCTATCTTTACGATAAACCATAGTAGTTTATTCTCCAACATCCATGTGACATCTAGGATCCATATGCCTAATCGGAAATCAATGCGTACTCCATCAGAGTAATCACCTTCGTCCATGGGGAAAACAACAGTACTGTAGGTAGCTTGCTCAATATGAACTCAACATATCTAGCGCTGAGACGTGGTGATATAACCGTGGCAGGTAATTGTTATATATACCAAAAAAAAGTTGTATAATCTGTTTTGAAAAAAACATTTATATTATAGACTATACAGCAATATAATTCGGTATTAACACTGTGTATTCAACCTCTGTACCGAGTCACTTAGATAAGATGTAGACCCTAACATTCAACAGGAGAAATTACAACGAAACAGTAATGTAGAAATAAAAAGGATATTTTCTCTACATATTCTGCCTCTATAATGGTTTAATTAGTACGGTTAGAGTATAAATGTGTGGATAGATAGGAAGTATCTACAATCTAAACAACGAGATCAACCCCACAATTATACAATAAGTTAGATTGATGTCAAAGTTGCGCGTGTAAGATGAGCTCCAAATTTACATAGTTTATTAAACAATTCAACGATGAGATTATACTGCAGAAGGTATATGTGTAGCGTACCGAGAGGAGCATTAAAGTTGACGGTTGGCACGAATCAAGAACCGTATAAGCTCGTCTTAGTCCGTAGATCCGTGTATCTACTGCACCTGTCGGCAGCTTCCATAAGACCCTAAATCTGATGAAGGAAGCTTAAATGATTTTTAAAAAAGACAACGGAATGACATTGAAGTAACCGCTAAGAGAAAGGGATCATATAAAAAATAGTACATCGATATAGGGCTCATTACAAAGATAAAACTAAAAATACTCCATATACGTACATATTCAGAAGGGTGGAGAAGATAACACCTCGTCAGTTTATCTATGCTTCTTTATACATATGGAACTCTTTGTTTATTAATAATAAAAACGCGCTAATATTGAGCCTAGAAGCTAACAAAATTATAGAACTTTCATAGTATTATAATGTATGTGTGTATGCGAATATAATTGTTTTAAATTATATAAATATATAATTGGTTTTAATATTAAAAAGAGGGAAAGGGTGTTTTATAGTAACTACAATTATGACTTATATGGGTATTTACGGCACCTTATTTCTAGCCTTCTAGTCAATTCCTAGATCTATAAATATCCATGTAACAAAACAATATTGATCAACACTATAGAAATATATCTGCACTTATAAATTATAATTTTAAATATATCTACACACCATTTTCTTTTCGAAAAAGAAAGGTTCACTGCAACTAAACGGCTTCCAAGAGTGAGTTTCTTGTTTTATATTCTTCTCAAGCTTTCGGGTATCCCAAACCCTTCTACAGGATCATTTACTCCTGTTGAAAGGTTTGTGATACCCGACAACTTGAGAAGAATATAAAATAAAGAAAGACACTCACCCTCCAAAGCCATTTATTATTTTACAATCTTCTTTTATGATTCAGTGAAATATCATAAATATATTGTGTGTCCAATCTGTAGAACCATATAATCAATCCTTACAACCATCTTGCCATATTCAATTACGTATCAATTCTGGTTTGGAAGAAGTGTTTCTAAAATATGGGCACACAGTTTAGGTCTAGTTCCAACGTCAATCAAATGTATGTCTACAGATACTATCGCGTGTACGGTATAAACTCTACGATAGAGCCTTGCGAGAGAAATATACCTCTTGAAATCTGAGCGACACTGAAACTTTTAGAAAGTAAATTATGTAGTTGTTATAAATAATATTGTTTCATTTATATACAACTCATTGACAAACCATAAGGAAGTTGTACCTTTCAGCATCTATATTGGGATTAAAACAATAACTATGAAAGATATTTTATACACAGTGGCCTTTATTGAAGACATACGAGATAACCAAGTCTAAACAAAAATGCATCTGTCTCCTTAAAAAAAAAAAGACGACCGGCGATATAAAAGTCTTTTCACTTCCTTAAGTTTTGTCCATATATATATAAATATTTTTAATGCTTATTTTGTAACAAATATAATTTATTTTTCTAAGATTTCGTGTGGGTGTACGCCAAACTTCTTAGGGGAACAAGATTGTTTTGAGAGGCTAGGTCATTACTTCACGAACTTATACAACTGATGTAAAATAGTAAATATGTAAAATCAACAAAATAAAGTTTATATATATAATAAGTTTATATATACATTTAAATATATAATATAAAATATAAGAATATTAATAAAAGAATAAATAAATATAAAAATTAAAAATCTAAGAATTGAAAAATCAGGGAAATTTAACGTGAAAATATTATGATATTCTGTCTTTATTCTTTTGATAGTGAAGAGAAAACGATATATTTTCTAGTGTCCACAAGAAAACAGGAGAAATAATATATCGAAACTAGAGATAGACAGTTATTTCTTCATGTTCAAGTTTAAAATACTTCGGAAGGCCTCGAAAAAGATAATTTTCAAAGACGAAAATAGTTATGTCACCGTGCTTATTCACTCAAATGAGGAAAAGATGAAGACACTGAAATAATGGAATGCTTAATTAAGATTACATTGATAAAATTAAACGTTTAAAGCTTTTGAAAAGCTCATTTTGATTATTTAAATAGCATCAACACTCCTAGCCTTCAATAGAGTAACAAATGACGTTCATAAAAACCGTATAAAACAACAAATCAATACATTCATATTTAACTAAAAGTGTATAAACATGGGGAACATGAACAAAAATAAGATTGAGGGTATAATTCATATATTAGTAAGAACATATTGTCATGTGAAATACAGGCTATATATATGTTATGAATATTTTGTTGTTGTTGTTAGATAAAGGGTTGATAAGACAAAGGATCGATAAGATAAAGGGTTGAGGTGCAGTCGTGATAAAAAAAAGATAATTATTTACCATCAAGTAGCTTTTATTTCAATTACTTGAGGAAATATTACACATTAGTTATTTTCACATTATATAGAATTTATGAAGTCAATCCTATATTAGTGATTTAAAAGGATTGATATTTTAACTACGCATATTTACAACAAAACTATATAACTAAACTGAAAGTCTTTCTAAAAAAACGATGATAACAAAAATAAAATTATCAATGAATAAAATAAAAAATATATTTTTTTAAATATAGAAATATTTGAGGTTTTAGATTATATAATATATATATACCAGTATGTATAAATACTTGTTTATTTATAGCGAATTTTTATACATATTTATATCGCGTAATCATTATGTATATATAGAAATTTATTGTTTTCGAAAACTATGCAACACCATATCCACCAACAATACACAGCATATAGATAACATTTCTCTGACCTTATTATAGTTTCCTTATATTGGGTCACATTTTTAAAATAAAATAATAGCCTAGATCAGGGGTTGGCAAACTTTTAAGTCAAAAGAGTCAAAAATTACAATTTACAAAATTTCAAAGTTTTTAAAGAGCCACAAAATGTTATTCTTGCCAACAATAAATAGTATATTCTCGAATTAATAATATTTACGTATGGAACTATATAAAGAGCCACAGTTTCACATCCAAAGAGCCGCATGTGGCTCGCGAGCCTTTAGTTTGCCAACCCCTGAGCTAGATCATTGTTCTTCATGTTTATACAAGGTTTTATTTATACCTCATAAAAATGTTCGTATATTTCACCTATTACTTTTTAAAGTATATTACTATTTTTCATTTTTATTTCCAATATGGAAACTATACATTTCAAATTGAATACTTATCAACAAGATTAGTATCTCTTTCATGTGCTGAAATAGATTCTCAATTGATTATTTATAAGGTCCTTTTTAAGAGGCAGAATTGTTCTATAGATGACTTTTTTCTTGCGAAAAGAAGAGATATTTCTCAACAGAGATTGGCTAATACTTGAAATATTTTTAATATACATTATACACATTTTAGGTACTTTTTGTTAGCCGGGCAAATGTCGCCAATTGTGAACCAAACACGAACCAAGTCGCGAAATGAATAACGAAACAGTCAACAGAATAAAGGTCTAAAACGTTTAACTATCAACAATTAGTAATTAATAGTAAGCAAAGCAAATTCAACTATAAACAAATATTAATGAATTGTAAACAGTTTAGGTTAGTTCAGGTTTAAAAAAAAAAACGTTTTTTTTTAAACAAAAATAAAATGAAAGAAATAAAAAAGAAAAACGTACTGTTTATTTTGCGTCTCGTTAACAGAAAAGTACCCATTTCTATATATTTACCATTTTCCATAACATATAATACATATTATTTTGAAACTTTACTACTCTGTAGAAACAGCATTAGAACTCCCTTTTTAAGAGTTAAAATTTCTCAATATTAAATTGGGGAGAGAGAGATTAAAAATATTTTATTGACCATACAAGGTAGGAGATGAAAAAATACTATTCTAAGTTACTGTACCGGCTTGTTGCATTTTGATAAAGATTATAAAAAATATATTAAAGTGCGAAAAATACATAGAACTAAATAATATAAATATATCTATGAAATTACTTTTTAAAAATATATATATTATAATACCTATTTATTAATGAATTATTTAAGTTCTTATTTATATATACTGTATTGTATTTTGTTATGTATTGTATAATATATAGGTTAACATAATTATATAGAATTACATAATTATCATTGTAATATATATATATAGAAAAATTAAATTATATGTGCAACTTTATAATATAATGTGATAATAAAATATCTCTAATATATAATAAATAATAGAATATTTATTCTAGCACAAATTTAAAAAAAAATAAATAATATATACACTACTTAAAATGCTAATATTCAAAAACTTTGTTTTTATATATTAATAAAACAAAATATATTATTCAAGGTCTCTAACAGTATTAAATAATTAATAATAATTTTAACTATCTAAAAGGATATATAAATATTAAATATTATTTTATTTTTATTGGTCAAAAGATTACTATTGTTCTCTAAGCATAATTCGGGTGTTCGTTTGGTTTTCATTTGTACAACTTAACTACCGTTATTTTCGTAATATATATTTTTAAAAATACATGTATCAATACGTATAGGAATATATATACTTAATGCTAAATAATTTTTAGAAATCCGAATAAATATATATATATAATGTTGGTATATTATTATTAATATAATTTATATCATTTTACTATCTTTAATATTAAAATCATATCAACGATCTTTACACATACAAAATAAATATATAGAAACCTTTTGATATTAAAAATGATTTATTTAAAATGTTAAATGTGTAAAATTATATAAAATATAATTGAGTGTGCCATTATTTATAAAAATATAGTTTTAAAATAACCAAAATGTTTAATATATTGGAATAAAAATAGTTATATATTATATCTGTTAATTTAAAAAAAAATTAACCGGCGTCAACACGTAATATTCAAACTTAGCTATTATAAAACGATATGATTACATTTAAAACGAATTCTTATAAATATATAAAATAAATAGAAAGTATTTATCTAAAATATATATATCATAATATAGGTATAAATATATATTTTCGTAATAATTCAAAATTAAGCGTTATCAAACTAGATTAAATATTGTTTGAATAAAACTAGTTATATATAAATTATTGTATAATATTTAATTCAAAATATATATTAGTATAAATATATATGATAAAATATGAAAAGAGATTATTAAAATATAAAAGATTACTTACCTTGTACAAGATGACTTGCAACAGATGTAACCGGCCAACCTGGATGATAATAGTCCATGTCTAAATCTTCAAACGATGCTTTTTACTCCTTTTTCCTTCCGTCGATAGTTCTTAAGATGTCCAGTTTTTCTTCCATCTAGCAAATAACAAACAAAACAAGAGTTAAAATTTCGTCTGGATAAATTATGTGCGAGCTATTTAATGCCTAGACACAAAAATATTCTAAGTATTTGTTCTCTAAATAAGTAACTTAACGAAAATTCTTTAAAAGATCTAAAAATTACTTAAGAAAATAAAAATTTAAGGAGTCAATGTTTACCATGCGCTATCTTTTTTGTGTCTCTATTTACTCTATTATTTTTTGTAGTTCTGCGATATACCACTAGGGGATCGCCGGCGCTGATTGGCTGGCAGTGGTGCTGGGGGTGGATTTCGCGCAGCTCCAAACGCGCAACTAGAGAATTAAAAAAAAATCTAATTTTGATCGATTGACTTTTTAAATGGATCTGCTGCGAATTATTTTGAAAATGGAGGCATTTGTTTTAGCAATATTTGGATTATACTCTTTGGTATTTTGTTCGTAGAATTTTGTCATAGCTTAGTAATTTAAAGTTATGTGTAACAAATATCTAAAAGTATTGTTTTAACTTTTAAATAACTTGACTATATGTTTATGCGCCATTTATTTTATTATAATTAGACATAAAAATAAAAAAAACATACTTATAATTTTAATATTTCGTATATAACTTTTGAGGTTTATTACTTAATTCTAAAAGCAAATGTAATTGAGAAAATACAAAATTTTATATCCTTGGAACAAAATGAATATTTTCAAAATGGTATTATTTAATTAATTTTATTGTACAAAATGAGGGTATTCGCTATTTAAAATAATATATAATTATTTTATAAAATATTATTTTTTTATATAGTATTAAAAAAAAAAGATACAACTCTCTTATAAAGACAATTGACAATTTAAACAATTTTATTGATTCTTCTAAGACTATATAGTGAGAGCTTATTTTTTCACATAATTTCATTATACTAACTTCTACACAAAGATTTATTTTTACCTATTATTTTGATGAAGAAAGTAAAACGAGCTCTGAAAGTAAAGACAACATAAATATATTTATAAAATGAAGGGATTTAAAAGCACTAATGTTTCTTTTATACACATAATACAAATTTCTACTGCCCTTACTGCGATGAAAAAATATATATTGGGAGGGCTTGGCTCATCAGTGGTGAACCCTCCCAGCGGTTTCGCCAATTTAATCCACCAGACCGCTTCAAAGAGCTCTAATACTGTATTGGACGATTCTTCTTATATACGCAGCACTTAAGGATGGAATCTTAGAAATAGTTTTCAAGAAAACTATGGACATAAGCTTATAGGACAGTAGAATTACATTCAAATATTTGCATCGAGCAATGCTCTTCCGCAAACAATAAAGACAAGGCCATTAATTGTGTTAATTTATGCCTAACTGGCCTTGTCTTTATTGTTTGCGGAAGAGCATTGCTCGATGCAAATATTTGAATATAATTCTACTGTCCTATAAGCT
The DNA here is from genome assembly GCA_030710605.1 of Cordylochernes scorpioides. NCBI lineage: Eukaryota > Metazoa > Arthropoda > Arachnida > Pseudoscorpiones > Chernetidae > Cordylochernes > Cordylochernes scorpioides. The sequence goes on along the minus strand of CP092866.1, from coordinate 41,480,311 downwards.
TATGTCCATAGTTTTCTTGAAAACTATTTCTGAGATTCCATCCTTAAGTGCTGCGTATATAAGCAGAATCGTCCTATACAGTATTAGAGCTCTTTGAAGCGGTCTGGTGGATTAAATTGGCGAAACCGCTGGGAGGGTTCACCACTGATGAGCCAAGCCCTCCCAATATATATTTTTCATCGCAGTAAGGGCAGTAGAAATTTGTATTATGTATAAAAGAAACATTCGTGCTTTTAAATCCTTTCATTTTATATGTATAGATGGCGCGTTATTGCTTTGTGATAAATATATTTATTAGACACATTTTTATTAAGGACATTTATATATCAATAATGATATTTTTATTTCATAATTTATATTCATTATTTATTCAGTTATTTCATTATTGTTTATTTAAATAAGAACATTTTCATTTTCTGCAATATAAAGGTTCTGGTATGATATTAACATTATAGCGCTTGATTCCAATATTTTTGGTATATTTTAAAATTTGAAAGTTGAATAGTAAATGATTTAAAAAATATTATAACAAAGTTTTGTGAAGTTTAACAACAATATTATAGAGTTTAATATCGTTGTTTAAAATTTTAAGCCTTCATTTATGTAAAATAACAACATTTAATAGTTTTTTTAAAAGTTTATGAATATTGAATTATTCCTTTGAAGTTAAATAATAACATTTTCCATATTTAAATTGATATTTTCTTATGAAATCCCCTTTCAATATAGTATTTTTTTAATTCAATAAACTAATTTGCAATTAAAGTCTGATCATTTTATCCAATACTCTATAATATCGTATCAAAATCAAGATATGTTTTATAAGTACAAACAAATTTTACTTAAAAAGTAGGCAGAAAAGTTATAAATAGGAAGGACTCAATAAGAAAATTTCAAACAACAATTTCATTTTTAAACTACGAAATATTGATATTTCTCAAAAAACATTTTTTTTTTCAAAACTATAAAACGTTTTATTTTATATTAAATGCGGTTTTAAATTTTAACATTGTGTAATGTTGTTATACTTCAAAATAATGTTTTCTGATTTCTAATTTGTTTGGAACTAAATATATATATATATTCTATTAATCTGTAAATAAATATATATCATCATCATAAACAATAATAATAAGATATATAATGTAAACAACGTGTTGATGTAAAAATATGAATATAAAGTGTAATAAACAATTTGTACAAATCATATTCTTTATTATCAAAATATAAACACCAAACATGGTGTCAGAAGTGTTTATCTTCAAATTATAAAATATTGGTGCGAATTAGTTTGTCGAATGCGCGTGAGTACTAATATTCGAATTTGATTGTTTGAAAATTTTGATTTTGGAAATGTAAAGTTACATTTTTATATAATAATAAATTTCTAATCTTTTGAGTAACACTATATCTCGTAATATCTATATATTTTAATGTCCAATATAAAATAAAATATTTTAAGATGTCAAATATTCCTGTACCAGCACCAATATTAATAAATAGCCAGGCGGCAGAAAATTGTAGGTTTTTTAAAAGCCAATGGGACAATTATCAGGTGGCTACTGAATTAAATAAGAAAGATAATAATGTTATAAGAACAACATTCCTATCACTCATTGGAAAAGATTGTTTCAACGTATTTTTGAATCTGGACTTGAAAGAAGATGAAAAGAATAGCCTACCTAAGATTATTGAAGCTTTGAATAACCATTTTACTCCACAAAAGAATGTCATATACGAACGGTGTATTTTTAATACATCGAATCAAGAAGAAAACAAAGGTATTGATAGCTACACAAATCGATTAAGAGGACTAGCTAGCTCTTGTGAATATGTTATACTATCAGAAGAACTAATCAGAGATAGAATAGTATTGGGAATCAAAGATAATAGAGTCAGAAAAAAATTGCTAATGGAACCAAAACTAAACTTATCTTCGGCTATCGACATATGCAGGACAGCTGAGGTCACGGAACAACAGATAACCAAGTTGACTGGCCAAGAATCAGAAGACGTGAAGTGGAACAAAAAATATTGTTGCGCTGGTGACCTGAGGTATTGGGAAGAAACATTCGAGCAGTCTTTTTGACGTTTATTCACAAACCAAAAGTTTTGAGGCGAAGCACCTTCTAACTAAAGATTATTGACTTAAATAATCTAAAAACAAAAGTATGCAAATTTGACGATACAAAAGTATATAAAATAATTATAGAAAACAAAATTATGTAAAAATGATTATACATGAGAGTTATTAAAAATAAATAAGATGTTAAAAGTTAAAATTGGATCCATAAGAAATGATGTAGACAAAACAAGTAAATCAAAATGTGACATGCAAATCAAAGGCTCCAACAGCGCGCCAACATTACTCCCCCTCTTGAAAAAGACTTGTCCTCAAGTCTGGTGATCTGTATTTTTTCATTCTTGTCACATGTACTATTTGTTTCTTTTTCCTTTTTCCTTCTGCAATTTCGATGACTTCGTAGTTCACTGGTGATGTTTGTCGCAGTATTTGGTAAGGACCGACGTATCTTCTTTGTAGTTTGTCCGCTCTTCCCACTTTCCTTATTGGTGTCCAAATAAGTACCAGATCATTGATGGCATATTTAAATTCTCGGTGGGCTCTATCATATAACTGTTTGGATTTATTCTGTCTGGCTATTGTTCTAGAGGTGGATATTTCTTTTGCATCTTCTATTATTTCTAAAAGGTTTGATACATATTCGTCATAGTCTTTGTGCTTAGAGAGCTCTGGCATATCAAAAGTAGAATCTAAGAAGGTCAAAGGCTCTCGTCCGTGGATTAGGAAGTATGGTGAATAGCCGGTAGTATCCTGTATGGACGAGTTATAGGCGAAAGTTACGAATGGAAGTATCTCGTCCCAATTCTGATGTCTCTCATCGATATACATGGCCATCATATCAGCGAGCGTACGGTTCATTCTCTCCGTTTGGCCGTTAGTCTGGGGATGATAACTCGTCGTTTTCTTATGGAGCGTATTACATATCTTAAGCACTTCATTGAATAGTTTGCTCAAGAAGCAACTCCCCCGGTCAGATATTACTGTTTTGGGTGCGCCGTGTCGTAATACCACTCTTTGCAAGAAAAAGTCTGCAATTTCTTCCGCCGTCCCGCGAGGTAATGCCGCTGTCTCGATATATCTGGAGTAATAATCCGTGCATACCAGGATCCAACTATTTCCTCTTACAGATTTCGGGAATCTCCCCATTAAATCTATTCCCATTTTTTCAAAAGGCCTTGAAGCTGGTGGAATCGGCTGCAACAGTCCTTGAGGCAATTGGGAAGGTGTCTTGCGGAACTGGCATTCAGGACAACTAGATACATATTCTTCCACAGTTTTAAGCATTGAGGGCCAGAAATATTTACTCTTTAAACGATTGTAAGTTCTTTTAATGCCCATATGACCTGATGTTGGATGGTCGTGCATATTTTCTAAGAGCTCTTTCTGTTTGTTTTTCGGGACTATCAACAACCAAGGATCGCCAGTCACAGAAGGATTTTTCTTGAATAATTTTTCTTTAAATTTGGTGAAGTTCTCTCCATAGCTGTTTGGATTCTGATTTACAAAATTATCGATCTTTTTTATATAAGAATCATAATCATGTTCCTCATAATTAATTGTAGAAATAATTCTATCCGGGATAGGACATCGTGACAATCCATCTGCATCTAAATGAGTTTTTCCAGACTTGTATTTAATGGCAAAATCATATTCTTGTAGCTCTAGTGACCACCTCGCTAATCGCCCTGCAGGGTTTTTCATTTTTGCCATCCAGCACAGACTATGGTGATCGGTATATATAGTGAATTTTCTTCCGTAAAGATATGGTCTAAATTTTTTAATCGCCCATATGATAGCTAGGCATTCTTTCTCGGTTGTAGAGTAGTTGGTTTCTGCTTTCTGTAATGTCCTGCTTGCATAAGAAATTGGACGCTCTTTAGTGTTTTCATCTAAATGAACAAGCACTGCTCCAAGTCCTTGGTCGCTTGCGTCTGTGTGGAGGCCTATAGGCTTATTTGGATCATAATGTATTAATACTTCAGGAGAGATGAGTTTGTTTTTCAATGAATTAAATGACAACTCTTGTTCTTTACCCCATGCAAACGAATGGTTTTTACGGGTCAAAATCTGCAAAGGCAATGCAGCTTTTGAAAATTCTCTTATAAATCTTCTATAGTATGAACAAAGTCCAAGAAAAGCTCGGACATCTTTGACAGTTCTGGGCGTTGGAAATTTTCTTATACTTATAATTTTTTCTGGGTCTGGCGCGATTCCTTCATTTGAAACGACATGTCCCAAAATAAGAAGCTTGGTATATGCAAATCGGCATTTCGAAGCATTGAGTGTCAATCCTGCTGTTTTCAAACATTCTAAGATTGTCTTCAATCTGTTCAAGTGGGAATGTAGATCTTCTGAGAATATAATGACGTCGTCGAGGTAACACAGGCATATTTTCCACTTATGGGTTCTAAGAACAGTATCCATTAATCTCTCGAAAGTTGCTGGCCCGTTGCACAATCCAAAAGGAAGAACATTAAATTGATAATGTCCATCAGGAGTGATAAAGGCTGTTTTTCACGGTCCTGTTCTTCCACCTCCACTTGCCAGTAGCCTGAGCAAAGGTCGAGTGAAGTAAAGTACCTGGCGCCATGAAGGGAGTCGAAGCAGTCATCTATGCGCGGTAGTGGATATTGGTCTTTTACTGTGACTGAGTTCAGATTTCTATAATCCACGCAAAATCTGAATGTTCCATTCTTTTTCTTCACTAGAATTATAGGGGATGCCCATGGACTTGAGGAATGTGAAATAATTCCATTTTTTAACATACTGTTTATTTGATCACCAATTATCTTCCGTTCTTTTAAAGATACTCTGTAAGGATTTTTCCTAATGGGGATATCGCTCGTTGTTCTAATTTGGTGTTTGACGAGATGTGTTCTACCCTTATACTCATCCGGTGCCGTAAACATCTCGCCATATCCACCAAGGAGGGTCAAAACCTGGCTGCGTTCTTCTGGACATAATTCAGGATTTATATCAAAATCAGTTCTAATAGAGGCTACTCTTTGGTTCTCCGTCTGGTACAGTCTGTCTACCTCCGAAAGTATTCCTATCTTCGTGTTCCGGAAGAGTTTTACAGGTTTGTTCGTACCGTTTAAAATCCATATGTTCAAGTTTTTCTTGGTATTACTCAATAGGGATCTGGTTGTTATAAGATTATATTTGGTTGTCAGAGAAGGAATATTCTCAATTAGTATTTCTCTGCCTGTAATGCTAGTCTTACTATATCCTTTTACTAAGCATAAACAAAATTCAGGAATGATTTTATCCTCAGCTATATGAGCATATCTTAAATTTGGTTCATTTTGGTCAAATACATTTGGGGATTCCACCCACAAGGTATTGTTTTGACAATTTATTAGTGCTTTATTTTGACTTAAAAAGTCATCTCCAAGGATTATTACAGGGTTGCATTTTTTTAAGATAATCATTTCTATTTCATATTCTTTTTTATTGATTTTAAATTTAACTCTTGACTTCCCTATTGCATTGAGTTTTTGATCACCTGCTGATTTTAATTTTAGATTTTTATCGGGTATTATCTTTAATTCGAGCTTCTTAACAAGGTCCTCATCAATGCAACTGACCATTGCTCCGGTGTCTATCAGTCCTTCTATTGGCATTCCACATATTACAATGCGAATGGTTTTGTTTTCCTGAAGATTTACAATTAAATTTATTCGATCACCGGAGCGTTGCAATCCTTTTGACTTAATTAGTTTTTTGACGCTTCCCCTAGAGTAGGGAAGTCTTCCTCGCTATGAATGTCGAAATCCGGATCCTCTCGCTCCCCATCCTCGATGCCTCTGCAATTCTTTAGGTAATCCTCTTGTGGTATATTTGGTTCGTCTATAGACCTCGTATAATGTTTTCGGATAGGTCTGATATTGTAGTTTTGGTGTTGGGGCTTATACGGGCAATACCTCGAAATATGACCTTGTTCCGAGCAGTTCCAACAGATTCTTTTGTCAACCTGATACTGCCTTCGATAATAGGTATTAGGACGTGTGGATCTTTGCTCGTTGTTGCGATTTTGTTGAGGTGGGGGTGAATTTCGCAGATTAATGCCACTTGTTCCTGCTCTAGTTTCAATTATTCTTTTTCCCTCGAATTTACTCGGAATTGTATTTTGCCTTCCATAGTCAGTTGGGCGTTCGTTCGATATTTGGGGTCTCTCGTTTGAAGGTCGTGCTGGACCTCTATAGTTGCTATAATTATATTTTCTTGTCTGAAATGGTTGGATAGGATTAGATCTTTGTCTGCAGCTTCTTCTCTGTTCGAAGTCAACCAGATGCTGATCAATGCGTCTTGCTAGTTCCAAGAATTCTTTAACTGTACTGCAAGGTGTCATTAATACGACGAGTGAGAGATATTTGTTTAGTCCAGTTTTCATATAATAAAGTTTATCCTCAGCGGACATTTTAGAGTTTACTCTATTGCACAGGTTGAGTACATCTTCAGCATATCGTAGAGTAGACTCATTATATCCTTGTACTCTATTCTGGAGATCCATGATTAATTTGAATTTTGTCGTATCTGCAATCCTAAAGTCTCGCATCAGTGTTTTCTTAAAGGTTGTCCAATTTGAAAATATTTGGGGAGTGTTTAGCTTTGCCCATTTTTTTGCAGGACCTTTCAGGTAACTTCTGGCATATGCCAGCATCACGTCCTCGGGCCATCGCTGCTGTCTTGCTAAAAGCTCGAGTTCTTCTAGCCATTCTGCTGGGTCCTCTTCAGAATACCCTCCGAAAAATTCTAGGCTTGGGGGTGGTGGCTGGCAGAAGAAAACGTTGTTATTCCAAGAGGCGGCATCTTCAGGATCAACTTTTATGCGTCTTGTTGGCGAGGCGCTAAAAGATCTAATTGGTGGTAGGCCTTGTGTCCGCCTGCTTCTTCTTGGGTTGGAAACAGCATCTCCACCAGTGTTGCGCTGGTGACCTGAGGTATTGGGAAGAAACATTCGAGCAGTCTTTTTGACGTTTATTCACAAACCAAAAGTTTTGAGGCGAAGCACCTTCTAACTAAAGATTATTGACTTAAATAATCTAAAAACAAAAGTATGCAAATTTGACGATACAAAAGTATATAAAATAATTATAGAAAACAAAATTATGTAAAAATGATTATACATGAGAGTTATTAAAAATAAATAAGATGTTAAAAGTTAAAATTGGATCCATAAGAAATGATGTAGACAAAACAAGTAAATCAAAATGTGACATGCAAATCAAAGGCTCCAACAGCGCGCCAACAATATGAACGAAAAAAGGAAGCGACCAAAGCTACAAATGAAACATTTGAAGACATAATTAATTGTCGTTACTGTGGGTCGAAACATAGAAAGGCTTCATGTCCTGCGTATGGTAAGATATGCACATGGTGCAACAGAAAAAATCATTTCTCAAAAGTATGCAGATTTAAAATTCAAAAACCAAAACAGATGAAAGTTAGAGCAATTCAAGAACAGGATGAATCATCAGATGAAGCTGTACTTCAACTAAGAAGACATTATGCAGCTGGAAATATCAAAAAACATAAATAGATGGTAAAATTATTATTTGAAACAGCCAATCAAACTGTGCCACTGGAATGCCAGTAGGTCAAAAATATCTCGATTGCTATTTTAAAGAAAAGAAATATAATTTACTCTTTCAGATTGTGAACATTAATCAAAAACCTTTGTTATCAGCCAAAACAATAGAAGACCTCAACCTTGTAACGAAGCATGATGCGGTTTACCACCTTGCAAATTCATCTTTTTCTCGAGCAGAATCAATTATCAATAAATATGAGGATGTATTCAAAGGCTTAGGAATGTTACCAAAAGAATATCATATTGAAATTGAGAAAGAAGCTACACCAGTGCAACAACATCCGAGAAGAATTCCAATTGGTTTGAAGGCAGAATTTAAAAGAAAGCTGGATGATCTTGAAGGAAGAGGCATTATTGAAAGAGTGCAGAAATCCTCTTCATGGATAAGCAACTTGGTCCTTGTAAAGAAACAAAATAAACTTCGAGTATGCCTAGATCCAAGAGACCTAAACAAAGTGATTAAAAGACCTCATTTTCAAATTCCGACCATAGACGAAATACTGCCAAGTTTAAATAATGCTAAGATATTCACTGTCATTGATGCTAAAGATGGTTTTTGGCAAGTAAAACTTGATAGCCAAAGTAGTGATTTGACTACATTTTGGACGCCGTTTGGCAGGTATAAATGGCTTCGAATGCCCTTTGGAATTTCAGCTGCCCCAGAAGAATTTCAGAGACGTCTACATGAAGTGATTGAAGGCCTTGAAGGCGTAGAAGTAATAGCTGATGACATTTTGGTTTTTGGTAAGGGGAACACCACTGAAGACGCTATCAGAGATCATAACATCAATTTAGAACAGTTATTGATGCGAGCACGAGAAAGAAATTTAAAATTTAACAAAGACAAAATTCGATTGTGTTCAAATCATGTCAATTACATGGGACACATTTTGTCTGATGAGGGTCTTAGACCTGATCCTGGAAAAGTGGAGGCGATAAAGGCTATGTCCAGACCCCAAAATGTAAGAGAAATACAACAATACCTAGGTTGTATCAATTATTTAACGAAATTTCTGCCCAGACTTTCTGAGGTTGTACAACCACTGAGAGTTTTAACTCAAAAGTGCATGTCATGGAGTTGGAGTGAGCCTCAAGAACAGGCATTTCTATTATCAAAAGAACTGGTTACTCAAGCTCCCGTGCTAAAATATTTCGATCCAAGTCTGCCTGTGACAATACAAAGTGATGCCAGTGACAAAGGTCTAGGAGCAGTTCTCTTACAAGAAGAACAGCCTGTTGCATATGCATCGAAAGCATTAACAAACACAGAAACTCGATACGCTCAAATTGAAAAAGAGTGTCTATCAATAGTATTTGCCTGCGAACATTTCTATCAATACATTGCAGGAGGCACCAAGGTTCATATAGAGACAGATCATAAACCTCTTGAGAATATATTTAAAATGTATATTCACCAAGTTCCAAAAAGATTACAAAGAATGCTTCTAAGATTGCAGCGATATAATTTAGAGGTCAAGTATAAACCTGGAAAGCAAATGTATATATCAGATTGTCTGTCAAGGAAATATCTTATGAAGACAGGTGATAGAAATGAGCTTAATTTTGAAGTATATCTAAATGATGACAAAAGCATTTATCAAAAAATTGAAAATATAAAATTGATTGAATTTGTTAATATCTCGACAGCAACGGCAGAACAAATAAGACAACAGAATTGTAAAGATCAAACAATGCAAGTGCTTGTCAACCTAATCAGAAAAGGGTGGCCTAAAAGCAAATATAAAGTTCCTAGGGAGGCCATGGAATATTGGAAATTTAGAGATGAACTGACCGAACAAGATGGGATAATTTACAAAGGACAAAAAGTAATAATACCAAAAACATTACGATCAGAGCTACTCAACCGAGTTCACGCCAGTCATCATGGAGTAGCAGCATCGCTGGCCAAAGCTCGACAAGCAATTTTTTGGCCCGGGATGAATCAATCTATAAAAGAAACAGTTGAGAAGTGCAAGGCCTGTCTAGCATATCAACCAAACCAAACAAAAGAAACCCTTATGTGCCATGAAACTCCCATTTTACCATGGAATAAAATCGGAATGGATATTTTCTCAATAGAGACGACTCAATATCTTATCACTGTAGATTATTATTCCAGCTTTTGGGAACTAGATATACTAGAACATACTACTTCAGAATCCATAATCGAATGCTGTAAAAAGAATTTCAGCCGACATGGAATACCTGAAACACTAATAGCAGATAACGGACCGCAATTCATTAGCCGTGAATTTCAAAAATTTTTAAAAACATGGAAAGTAGTGCAAATTACCAGCTCACCGTATCATAGTCAATTAAATGGCAAAGCGGAGTCAGCAGTCAAATCGGCAAAGATGCTTGTTAAAAAAGCTAAACATGAGCAAGAAGATTTGTGGCTTGCCATTCTAGAATGGCGGAACACCCCATTAAAATATCTTGGATTCAGCCCAAATCAGGCTCTTATTTCCAGGAGAACACAAACCCTGTTCCTATTCATAAAAACTTGTTAAAACCAGATGTTCAACTTAATGTTTATGAAAAAATAGAAAAAAGAAAAACAGAAATGAAAAATCTATATGATAAACAGGCAAGGGACTTAACTAAATTGAACCCAGGACAAAGTATAAGTGTCAAATTGAAAGAAAAGGATAAGTGGAGAATGGGTAAATGCATCTCTGCCCAAGATCCTCGATCGTATATAGTTGAAGTTGAAGGTCATGAATACAGAAGAAATAGAAGAGACATTAGAACTTTACCATCAGGCTTAAACTTTAATGAAGAGTACACGGACAAAAACCCACAGGGTGAAGATTTTGAGCCAAATAAAAATAAAGTAGATCCGATCTTTGAATCCTCCACTTCAATGGAAACGCCCGGTCCACCGACTCAGGCCCACGGAGGACAAGATCTGGTCGACCAATCCGAACACCATCAAGATACAGCGACTATGTTCTGGACACTTAAGTCATTATTTACTCTCTTCTATCTCTTTTATACACACATTAGTTATATAGCTATTATCTCATATACACTATATTTTTGTTTTAAAAAATAGGGAGATGTTTGGAACTAAATATATATATATTCTATTAATCTGTAAATAAATATATATCATCATCATAAACAATAATAATAAGATATATAATGTAAACAACGTGTTGATGTAAAAATATGAATATAAAGTGTAATATACAATTTGTACAAATCATATTCTTAATTATCAAAATATAAACACCAAACATTAAATGCGGTTTTAAATTTTAACATTGTGTAATGTTGTTATACTTCAAAATAATGTTTTCTAATTTCATAATACTATTTTAAAACTACGAAATGTTTTTATTTTAAATTAAATGTGGTTTTAAAATTTTAAAACATTTATAAACTTTGTAATTTCATTGCTAAACTTCAAATATTCGTTATTAAATCATTGAATATTTTTACATTTATTTTAATATGTTGATATTATGCCATAAAATAGAACCCTTAACCTGTAAAATGTTATTTTGAAAGCTGTGAACTCTTAATATATACACAAAATAAAAAATGTCCTTATTAAAATTTTAAATGACCTTAATAAAGTTACAAATCTATATTTTTATTGTCTAAAAACTAGTAATGCGTGTAAAAATAGTTTCAAAAATGTATTTTACATATAATATTGAGAAAAAATGTATAGATATTTATTAATGTTATAGAAGCAAATGTCGTTGTACAGTGTTTTTATTTTTAGTTATTTTTTATTCTAATATATGTATATGTAGGTTAATACGTTTTTCTTTTTAATTAAATTCTAAAACACATCTATAATTACCAACTTATCTATACCACAAATATCGGCAAATTTATTGTGTTTTTACATGCTTCAAATTGTTGATTCTACTAAATGTAAGTTTTGCACTTTGAAGACAGCATTTCACACTTTAGTAATAACATTTTCATTTTTAAGAGAAAGGTTTCTACTTTATTTAAAATTTAGCAGCGAGATTTAAAAAAAAAATTAAACACATTCATTCATGAAATTAGCTTATTTTTGTACCGTTTTTTTTTGTAACGGTCATTTTTAATTTTAATAAGAATATTTTTAATTTTTATGTGAAGATATTGAACTCTTTAAATTATTAAAGACTTAATAACAACATTTTATGGCGAAAAATCATTTCATAGTTTATAATAGCAAATATTTGAAGATATTTAAAGAAAATTTAAAGTTTAAAAACGGCGGCATATCAAAGTATAATTTCACCGTTTAAATATATCAAAACTACTTTTAATGTAAAAACACACCGCATTTTATACTTTTGAAATCTAACAGTAACATTGATAAACAATATTTTGAGATTTAAAAACAATATTATCTATTTAAATTGAAATTTTATTATTTAGAGACCCTTTCCTGTTTTATATATAACTTTTTATATCTATTTTATTCAAAAAAAAAAAAAACTCTTATGCACTTAATATTTTGATGCGATGTTAAGTTGCTAACATTTGCGGTAAATGTGGAGTATAATAAAATGGATACTAAAAATTGTGCTGAAATACGAATGTTTAAATATGAAATTCAAATAAAAATCGAAATTAGATTTTATATAACTCAAATTGTTGGTAGATAATTACTAAATGTTATTTTTAAAGACTAAAATATTGAGATTTTTATTAAATGTAGTTTTAACCTTTTGAACGTTGATATTATACTTTGATATGTCTTTGTTAAACTCCGATATTTTATTTTAAAATCTTAAAATATTCGCTATTATATATATATAAACTACAAATTACACACTATAACATAAAAATGCGGTTATTAAACTTTTAAAGGTGCTTCTTAAGAGTGAAAATCCTCTAATATATGCACAAAATAAAATTTGTCCTCAATAAATTCAAAAATTTGCTTTTTAAATTTAAAAATGACCATAAAAATAGTACAAATGTAAAACTAATTCCATTTAAAATAAATGTGTTTTAATTAAAAATTTGAAAATAAAATATGTCGCTGTTAATGTTTCAAATACAATCAAAAGCTATCGCTTAAAAAGGAAAAATATTGTTATTAAAGTGTAAAATATTGTCATTAAAGTTTAAAATGTAGTCTTAAAATTGCAAAACCTATATATGGATAAATTTACTATATGCACAAACAGATTTCCAAACCCAATTTTTAATTTTTCTATTTAAAATTTTATTTCTCTAAATATTTTATTTTTAAATTATAGCTTCTTAAAAATATATATATATATTTTTTAATTTCTCTCCATTTATATGCTTCACAAACAAAATCTTTGAAAGATATTTTTATCTATATTTACGTTTTTTAAACTGTTAAACATATATATTTTGTTCGATTTTATTAGGGACATTTTTTAATTCAGCGTAAGGACATTCTTTAATTCAATAAGGACACATATTAGGACATATTTTATTTTAATAAGGGTATTTTGAATTCATTAGTGACATTTATAATCCTTAATAATATTTTTATTTTATTAAAATATATATTTATTTTATTTGTGCACATATATAGGAAAGGTTTACCTCTTATAGGAGCATTTTTAAGTTAAATGACGACATTCTAAGGTGTATAAGAATGTCAACATTTAAAGCTTAAGATTTTAATAGCAAAACTTATCCCTGGAAGCTTGATATTTTTACCTTAATATTGATACAAGGGATTATTTTATCGAATTCTATGTGGTTTCTTGTCTATGTTTTTTTTTTCTCCTGTAGAAGGGCTTTTCATTCTCGAAAGATATTTGTGAATAGAAATTTTAAAAAAGAAACTTTTTCTGGAAGTTTGATATTTTCACCTTAATATTGATACAAAAGATTATTTTTTCAAATTTAATGTGGTTTGTGCTGTCTTGTGTCTATGTTTTTTTTTCTCCTGTAGAAGGGCTTTTCATTCTCGAAAGATATTTGTGAATAGAAATTTTAAAAAAGAAACTTTTTCTGGAAGTTTAATATTTTCACCTTAATATTGATACAAAAGATTATTTTTTCAAATTTAATGTGGTTTGTGCTGTCTTGTGTCTATGTTTTTTTTTTCTCCTGTAGAAGGGCTTTCATTCTCGAAAGATATTTGTGAATAGAAATTTTAAAAAAGAAACTTTTTCTGGAAGTTTGATATTTTCACCTTAATATTGATACAAAAGATTATTTTTTCAAATTTAATGTGGTTTGTGCTGTCTTGTGTCTATGTTTTTTTTTTTCTCCTGTAGAAGGGCTTTCATTCTCGAAAGATATTTGTGAATAGAAATTTTAAAAAAGAAACTTTTTCTGGAAGTTTGATATTTTCACCTTAATATTGATACAAAAGATTATTTTTTCAAATTTAATGTGGTTTGTGCTGTCTTGTGTCTATGTTTTTTTTCTCCGGTAGAAGGGCTTTCATTCTCGAAAGATATTTGTGAATAGAAATTTTAAAAAAGAAACTTTTTCTGGAAGTTTGATATTTTCACCTTAATATTGACACAAAAGATTATTTTTTTTCAAATTTAATGTGGTTTGTGCTGTCTTGTGTCTATGTTTTTTTTTCTCCGGTAGAAGGGCTTTCATTCTCGAAAGATATTTGTGAATAGAAATTTTAAAAAAGAAACTTTTTCTGGAAGTTTGATATTTTCACCTTAATATTGATACAAAAGATTATTTTTTCAAATTTAATGTGGTTTGTGCTGTCTTGTGTCTATGTTTTTTTTTCTCCGGTAGAAGGGCTTTCATTCTCGAAAGATATTTGTGAATAGAAATTTTAAAAAAGAAACTTTTTCTGGAAGTTTGATATTTTCACCTTAATATTGATACAAAAGATTATTTTTTCAAATTTAATGTGGTTTGTGCTGTCTTGTGTCTATGTTTTTTTTTTCTCCTGTAGAAGGGCTTTCATTCTCGAAAGATATTTGTGAATAGAAATTTTAAAAAATAAACTTTTTCTGGAAGTTTGATATTTTCACCTTAATATTGATACAAAAGATTATTTTTTCAAATTTAATGTGGTTTGTGCTGTCTTGTGTCTATGTTTTTTTTTCTCCGGTAGAAGGGCTTTCATTCTCGAAAGATATTTGTGAATAGAAATTTTAAAAAAGAAACTTTTTCTGGAAGTTTGATATTTTCACCTTAATATTGATACAAAAGATTATTTTTTCAAATTTAATGTGGTTTGTGCTGTCTTGTGTCTATGTTTTTTTTTTCTCCTGTAGAAGGGCTTTTCATTCTCGAAAGATATTTGTGAATAGAAATTTTAAAAAAGAAACTTTTTCTGGAAGTTTGATATTTTCACCTTAATATTGATACAAAAGATTATTTTTTCAAATTTAATGTGGTTTGTGCTGTCTTGTGTCTATGTTTTTTTTTTTTTCTCCTGTAGAAGGGCTTTTCATTCTCGAAAGATATTTGTGAATAGAAATTTTAAAAAAGAAACTTTTTCTGGAAGTTTGATATTTTCACCTTAATATTGATACAAAAGATTATTTTTTCAAATTTAATGTGGTTTGTGCTGTCTTGTGTCTATGTTTTTTTTTTCTCCGGTAGAAGGGCTTTCATTCTCGAAAGATATTTGTGAATAGAAATTTTAAAAAAGAAACTTTTTCTGGAAGTTTGATATTTTCACCTTAATATTGATACAAAAGATTATTTTTTCAAATTTAATGTGGTTTGTGCTGTCTTGTGTCTATGTTTTTTTTTTCTCCGGTAGAAGGGCTTTCGTACCCGAAAGCTAGAGAGAGATTTGTGAATTAAAAAATTTAAAAAGTAACTTTTTCCTGGAAGCTTGATATATTCACCTTAATATTGGTAAAGGTTTTTTTTTAAATCGAATTCTATGGTGGTGTGTATGTCTATAAAGATCTTCATAGAATGAAAGGATGCCATTGTCCCGTTTGTCAGTCATTTTTCAGGGTTCTCTGCAGGCCATCACAGCTACCGTAGTGGTCCGGGGTTCACAAAGTATCCGTCCTGTGCTACTTCTACCCATCACGTAGAAGAGGGGTTGCACCACTGGGTGAGAAATTTTCTGTGTGAAATTTCATAGTTACATTTTTGAATTGTTTAATTGTAATGCATCCGCGTGTTTTGTTTCAAATTTATAGAGAAGACTTCAAACATATATAACATCGAATTTTATTTTATTTAGTCAATTCGTCTTGAATCGACTCGTCCTTAGTCAAAATAGATTTCAGAAAACAATGATAAGAGCATTAGAAATATAAGCAATGTGTTAAACATAGCCTTGGTGTAGACATAAAAACCCCTGAGTGTCTTCTTGTGACCTTCCCTTCCATTTGATCAATGTTCTTTACTTTACTGACGAGACATAGAACTAGTAGATCACATAGGCCAATGAAGTACAGAAATTCTTGGTTTTATTTTACATATTACCCTAATAATAGGTGTCTGTAGACGTGTTGTATAAACCGTCGATATTTGACGGCCATGATCCGGCATCCAATCCGGAATTGAACACTTTTTTCTCTGAAGAAAAATATATATCTTCAATGGCACCCGATTCTTACAAAAGTCCGACCCCACCAGTGAGTGCAAGTAACCAAACGGATCTCTAACACACTTGTAAGTGCAAAAGTCAAACTACTTTCTACATGTATATACATGTGGTGCACTTACAATAAAATCAGACGCTAACTACTATCCACCATGGAGTACTTGGGATATGTACCACTGACATCCCCACATTTTAAAACTATGTGAAAATAACTGTGGTTTCTGGCCTTAAAGCCATTACGGTCTCAAATGAAAAAAATTTCGTTTATCATTACTCTTCACAATTCATCCTTTTATACTTCATTCCTTAGAATAGAAATAATGGTTATTTCTCCTTACAATAAATTACGATTTTTCGTTCAAAAGACACATTTGCGGTAAATTTGTCAAAATCGTTCTACCATCATAAGCCGCAATATATTGTATTATAATTTATAATATTATATATTTTCGAACTATTGTGACACTATTTTGAAATCACAAGTATGAAAATGTTATTGATTACAAATGTGAGAATAATCCTAATGTTTAAGAAAATAAACTGAGTGTAAACCTTAATGATTATCTCATCATGATTCAGATCATTTTCAAATAAATAAAATTGAAATAGAGCGTTTAAAATCTCAGCCATAATTCTCTAATTTGGTCTTGAATGCGATATGTTCCATCTTCGATTAGTTTTCATATACCATACTTGTAGTTGAGAATCTGGACAAGAAAATAAGGTTTGGTCTTAAAAGGAATACCAGGTAGATCATGTAAATAGAGTGAGAACTCTCTCATCTATAATTATAGAAATTTGGGATACCGGACATAATGCTGACGTCCAAAATCCTGGCAGACCACAATCCCGACAGAAAGAAATTCTGACAGACCACAATCCCGACAAAACAAAATTCTAACAGACCACAATCCCGGTAGAACAAAATCCTGACAGACCACAATCCCGACAAAACAAAATCCTGACAGACCACAATCCCGACATAACAAAATCCTAACAGACCACAATCCCGACAGAACAAAATTCTAACAGACCACAATCCCGACAGAACAAAATCCTGACAGACCACAATCCCGACAGAACAAAATCCTGAGAGACCACAATCCCGACAGAACAAAATCCTGACAGACCACAATCCCGACAAAACAAAATCCTGACAGACCACAATCCCGACAGAACAAAGTCCTGACAGAACACAATCCCGACAGAACAAAGTCCTGACAGACCACAATCCCGACAGAACAAAATTCTGACAGACCACAATCCCGACAGAACAAAATTCTGACAGACCACAATCCCGACAGAACAAAATTCTAACAGACCACAATCCCGACAGAACAAAATCCTGACAGACCACAATCCCGACAAAACAAAATCCTGACAGACCACAATCCCGACATAACAAATTCCTGACAGACCACAATCCCGACAGAACAAAATCCTGACAGACCACAATCCCGACAGAACAAAGTCCTGACAGACCACAATCCCGACAGAACAAAATTCTAACAGACCACAATCCCGACAGAACAAAATCCTGACAGACCACAATCCCGACAGAACAAAATCCTGACAGACCACAATCCCGACATAACAAATTCCTGACAGACCACAATCCCGACAGAACAAAATCCTGACAGACCACAATCCCGACAGAACAAAGTCCTGACAGACCACAATCCCGACAGAACAAAATTCTAACAGACCACAATCCCGACAGAACAAAATCCTGACAGACCACAATCCCGACAAAACAAAATCCTAACAGACCACAATCCCGACAGAACAAAGTCCTGACAGACCACAATCCCGACTGAGCAAAATTCTGACAGACCACAATCCCGACAGAACAAAATTCTAACAGACCATTACCCGACAGAAAAGAATCCTGACAGACCACAATCCCGAAAGAACAAAATTTTAACAGACCACAATCCCGACAGAATAAAATCCTGACAGACCACAATCCCGACAAAACAAAATCCTGACAGACCACAATCCCGACAGAACAAAGTCCTGACAGAACACAATCCCGACAGAACAAAGTCCTGACAGACCACAATCCCGACAGAACAAAATTCTGACAGACCACAATCCCGACAGAACAAAATTCTGACAGACCACAATCCCGACAGAACAAAATTCTAACAGACCACAATCCCGACAGAACAAAATCCTGACAGACCACAATCCCGACAAAACAAAATCCTGACAGACCACAATCCCGACATAACAAATTCCTGACAGACCACAATCCCGACAGAACAAAATCCTGACAGACCACAATCCCGACAGAACAAAGTCCTGACAGACCACAATCCCGACAAAACAAATTCCTGACAGACCACAATCCCGACAAAACAAAATTCTGACAGACCACAATCCCGACAGAACAAAATTCTAACAGACCACAATCCCGACAGAACAAAATCCTGACAGACCACAATCCCGACAAAACAAAATCCTGACAGACCACAATCCCGACAGAACAAAATCCTGACAGACCACAATCCCGACAGAACAAAGTCCTGACAGACCACAATCCCGACAGAACAAAATTCTAACAGACCACAATCCCGACAGAACAAAATCCTGACAGACCACAATCCCGACAAAACAAAATCCTAACAGACCACAATCCCGACAGAACAAAGTCCTGACAGACCACAATCCCGACTGAGCAAAATTCTGACAGACCACAATCCCGACAGAACAAAATTCTAACAGACCATTACCCGACAGAAAAGAATCCTGACAGACCACAATCCCGAAAGAACAAAATTTTAACAGACCACAATCCCGACAGAATAAAATCCTGACAGGCCACAATCCCGACAGAACAAAATTCTGACAGACCACAATCCCGACAGAACAAAATCCTGACAGACCACAATCCCGACAGAACAAAATCCTGACAGACCGCAATCCCGACAGAACAAAATCCTGACAGACCATAATCACGACAGAACAAAATTCTAACAGACCACTACCCGACAGAAAAAATGCTGACATACCACAATCCCGACAGAATAAAATCCTGACAGGCCACAATCCCGACAGAACAAAATCCTGACAGACCACAATCCCGACAGAACAAAATCCTGACAGACCGCAATCCCGACAGAACAAAATCCTGACAGACCACAATCCCGACAGAATAAAATCCTGACAGACCATAATCACGACAGAACAAAATTCTAACAGACCACTACCCGACAGAAAAAATGCTGACATACCACAATCCCGACAGAATAAAATCCTGACAGGCCACAATCCCGACAGAATAAAATCCTGACAGGCCACAATCCCGACAGAAAAAATTTTTAACAGACTACTACCCGACAGAATAAAATCCTGACAGACCACAATACGGACAGAAGAAAATATCGACATGGAAAAATCCAAAAAATAAGAATACAAGATCCATATCATGGATATTTCTTTTCTATTCAGTCAACTTGGAATATAAACAATGTCTCCTTTAAATTCGAAGTCCGGACTAGGATTTGATGGGGGGATTTGAAGAATGTTTGGCTTATTCTAATTCAATATGTCGGAATTTTGGCTAGGACCCAGGATTTGACGTTTATTTTATTTCCTTTATTTTTCATACACTTTCGTGACTGGGTTTTCAAAACATTTTTTTAGCACAATAGAAACTTCCGATAAATTTAGTATATTCGTTTCAAGTATGTACTCTAATTTCTCCATTGTAGGTACTACTAACCAACGACATAAAATACGGAGTTCCGAAAATATTGAAATAAAATTCTGTAAAAAGAAAGGAGAGAACTATATTTATCATTTAACTGAATGTTGTTGATGGATTACACCATATATACGAATAAATTTCAATTAACGGTTATATTTTTTATTCCAGAATATATAATTCAGAAAAATATTCATAGCAAACCAAGAAAAGCCAATAAAGAACGCTTTGAAGGGTATCTGACCTTCATCAGTGTGGTTTTCTAGTTGGATTGGGCTTTAAAGACCAAACAAAGTGTTCGTAAAAGCTTTTTGGATAAATCAAGGAAAAGGTATTTGCGTGATTGCGATAATATATAATACCTTTTCCTTGATTTATCCAAAAAGCTTTTACGAACACTTTGTTTGGTCTTTAAAGCCCAGTCCAACTAGGAGACCACGCTGATGAAGGTCAGATACCCTTCAAAACGTTCTTTATTGGCTTTTCTTGGTTTACTAAGAAAATTATGACCCGGGCAACGCCCGGGTTTTACCCGATTAAATGTTTTTAGTCAAATACAATTCGTTACAATTATAAATTGGCGCCGTGGATGTCACTTTTGTGAAACGTCCCGCTCCAAACTTTGTGTCAGAGAAGCGATATTTTTATAAAGAGATGATCTGGCTTTGTGTCTTCTGCTCGAATGAATGTTTTTCTGTTAGAATTTTGTTCCTGCACACTAAAAATGAACTGGCTTCACCCGTGGTCTCAGCTTTTTGGAATTTTTCCCAATATATTTTTGTATCTGATAATCAAACATGATACAGCAATATTGTCATCATCATTTTCTGACTAAAAAAACAACTATTTTTGCCCAGAACCTGTCAATATCATTTTTTTATTGGCTAAAAATCCGATAAATATATTTTCCAGATATTTCTCTATGTCCTGTCAAAACACGTTTTACATGTACATTAGGTCAGCTGATATTACCTCCCATCTTCACCGCTAGAGGCGCTACTTGCGAGCGAAAAGGCAAATTTGCAACGCAATTTGCAAATAACTCGAAGAATATTCGGGATAGAGACCTGAAATTTTCACTATAAGTTTTCCAGATTCTACTCTATATACTGTTAAAATTTCAGTCAGATTAGTTACGTATTGTGGACGTGTATAGCCGACATAGATACCCACATACATACATACATACATACATACACTGACTTTTATATATATAGGGATTACACATATTAACCTATATAAACTTGCATAGGATCGTTGAAACACGTTCTGGAAAGATACAATACATGTCTAAGGAAAGAATTAAGGCTGAAGAGTCTGCTAAACCGCAACCTGGTGCAACAATAAATAAGAATATATATTCAAGAGAATTGTGTTAAGGAGTATGCTAGTCGCTATTTTTTTTCTTATCCTTTTACCAAAATAAGTAGGGTGACTACCATTAATCAAATATATACAAGGTATGTCCCATAAGTTCCCGGACTGGATCCATAAAAAAAAAGGTAAGATTTTTTTAAAATATTTTATTAAAACTTTTCAAAGTAATCCCCCCTTGCTTCAACGCACCAGCGCCATCGTTTCTCCCAATTGTCGAAACAGTTTTTATAAGCCTCTTTTGGAATGCTCTTCAATGCTAACGGCGATTTTTCTATTATGTCATCCCTGGTGTCAAAATGTCTTCCTTTTAGAACTGCTTTAAGTTTGGGGAACAGGAAAAAGTCATTTGGTGCGATGTCTGGGAAATAGGGTGGTTGAAGTAGGATTTGTGTCCCGTTTTTCGCCAAAAAGCTAGTCATCAAGTGCGCTGTGTGAGGGCGAGCATTGTCATGGTGTAGGATCCAGCCACCATTAGTCCATTTTTCAGGCCTTTTTTTTCGAATAGCTTCCCTTAGACGGCGAAGAATGCCCAAATACATTTCCTTAATAACTGTTTGGCCTGCAGGAAGATACTCGTGATGAACAATGCCCTTGTTATCCGAAAAAGCGACCAGCAGCACCTTGTTTCTGGATTTTTTGGGTCTAGGCTTACCCTAACCTCTCCACTCGGCAGATTGAGGTTTGGTTTCAGGGTCATAGCCATAGACCCATGTCTCGTCGCCTGTGATTATCTTGTCTTTCCATTCTGGATCCGTTCTTGTCATTTCCATCATGTTCTCACAGGTTGCAAGCCGACACAGTTTTTGCTCATTGGTGAGGAATCTTGGGATGAATTTTGCAGGAGTCTTTTTGAGCTTCAAATCTTCGGTTACGATCCTTCCAATCGTTGTTTTAGAGATGCATGTGTCTTGCTCTAGCTCCAGCAAAGTGGTTCGAGGATTTTCTTTTATCAAATCGGTGATTTTTTGCACATTTTCATCAGTCCTTTGAAATTTTGGGCGTCCTTGACGAGGATCATCTTCAATGGAAATTCTGCCAGCTTTAAATCTAGAATGCCATTCAAAAACAGTTGTTCTCTTTGGGGCGTCATTGGGGAATGCTTTATTAAGCATTTCAAAAGTTTCGGTTGCTGATATTTGAAGTTTCACACAAAATTCTATGCAAATCCTCTGCTTGAATTTTTGTTCCATCGTAAAATCGCCGCAGCGCTAGGTGTGACCTTTAAATAAATTAGAATAACCTTGGCGCGCGCGCAAGTACCGCCTCGATATTGGTACCACCGTGTAGCCAGATATTTTTTTCTATAATAAACAGTCAAATTCATTTAAATATTTAATTAATTTATTTTTTTATGGACCCAGTCCGGTAACTTATGGGACATACCTTGTATAAACACTGCGTGACATTGAAAATGGAACACCAAGAAATAGTGGCCAGAAAATTATGCAAATTTCAGGGTAGACGCGCCTAACCGAGTTATGCAAATGATGTAAAATGCGCAGCTCTCGTGCGCACATGGAGTAAGATATAAGGGAAGGAACTTGCAGAAAGGACAGTATTCGTGTCGTTATTTCTTCAAGGAAAATCATTGTAGAAATTTTGTTCTTGTGTCAAAAGACACGTGTAATAACAGAGAATGCCAGGTCATCGTAAACGGAGGCAGTTCAAGCAGACAGACGCTTTTACGAGGGGCATGGTGATCGGACTGAAAAGGGCAGGTTGGTCCATACGTCAAATCGCAGCTGATACACACCTTGGTGCGTCCACGGTGCACCGACTGTGGAGAAAATGGTTGGGACAAGGAAATGTGGCAATTTATAGAAATGTCGGTGCAACCAGAGTGACGTCAGCACGTGTGGATCGGCGTATCCTTCGACAAGCAGTGGCGGCCCCACAAGCCACTTGTACCGCCATACTGCAATATGTGCAAGACACCCTAGATCATTCCATCTCGACCAGAACCATTTCCCGTCGATTGGTTGCTAATGGCTTGCACTCATGCCGTCCGCTAAGAAGACTGCCATTGACCCCACCGAATAGGCGCCAACGTTTGGAATGGTGCCGGGCTAGATCGACGTGGATGACGGAATGGCACAGGGTCGTGTTCTCAGATGAGTCGCGTTTCTGCTTGTCCAGTGATAGTCGCCGTGTACGCGTGTGGCGTCGATGTGGAGAAAGGTCCAATCCGGCAGCAATTGTGGAACGCCCCACCGTGCGACAACGTGGAATCATGGTTTGGGGCGCAATCGCGTATGATTCCAGGTCACCTTTACTTCGTATTCAGGGCAGTATGACGGCCCAACGATACGTTGATGATGTGCTGCGACCGGTGACCCTCCCCTACCTTCAGGGGGTACCCAATGCCCTTTATCAGCAGGATAACGCCCGACCGCACACTGCTCGCATTAGCCAACAAGCTCTGCAAGATGTACAGATGCTTCCCTGGCCACCGTACTCTCCTGATCTCTCACCAATCGAGCACGTCTGGGACATCATTGGACGCCGTTTGCATGCCTTGCCACAGCCGCGTTCAGAAGACGAACTGTGGCAAATGGTTGAGAGGGAATGGAGAGCCATCCCTCAGGACGCCATCCGACTCTGATTGACTCTCTACCTAGACGTGTTGCTGCGTGCATCGCCGTCCGCGGTGGTCCTACTTGCTACTAAGCCGACGCCGTTCTCGCTCTGTATTATGACTATCATTTTGAAATAAAGATCACTTATTGTTCGTCCCTGTCTCTCTCTGTCTGCCGAGTTTCATCACTTTCTGGCCACTATTTCTTGGTGTTCCATTTTCAATGTCACGCAGTGTATATATAACAAAATTGGCATTTCCTGACCGCTTACACTTGTGTAATATTTTGAATAAAATCGTATGCGCATTTTTTTATTTCTCAAATGTCTACTATTGTGCCTGGAAAGTGGCTGACCAGAGCTTCTAGAATCACGAAGTTGAAAATTGGCTTGATGAATGGATTGCCTCAAAACCAGAACTTTTTTTTTATTATTACATCCATAAACTCCCCAAATTATGGGAGTATCTTGTATATCTAACAATAACAATTATTTATAATAAATGGTGTATTTTTTTTCAATTTCATTAGATTTTCTAACCGGAATCTTAAAAAACGCGGATTGTGTCATACTTGCGCACCCTATATAAAGGCGCAAGACATCGGCAGCGTTCAGTTAGATGATCAATAAATGTGATCGTGTTTTTACCACCATGAATCCCTACATTCTATTCTGTTTCTACAATAATATTGTAACGTATAAAATCAGGAAAGACAAACTTCAGGATGACACAGCAATTTATTTAAGACACAATTTATAAGATACAAGTTAAGGAATCAGGGAAGTTTCCATAGTAGCAAAATATAAATAATATAAATATCAAAATATTAATCTGTATATAAAATATAATAAATACGTTGTTGTAATAGAATTAGATGATTCACAGCTTGTATATCTAATGACCAGTCTCAACCCATCAGTCTGACCCCCAATATGAAGTGATATGAGACGTCAAAACACATTGTCTCAATGTCATGATGGGATAATGGTTGCTTCTGTGAAGGCATGTACAGTAAGGGGGTTGACATATTCATACTGACAGCTAGGATGTCTGTTTTTAGTATCAATTCAATATTTAATCAAAATGAAAACCTTTTAAAATGATATGATTGGAAGATATAATCGGATAGTCTTGCTTACCTGTAGTGAACCGTGTTTTGTCAGTTTAATCTACAAGGCAGCTCTATTATTGGCTGTTTCTACTCAATATGTGCAATGTGTACAATATGTACAATGTACTATTGTACTCAATATAGTACTAATTGTACTAGTATTGCACTAATTGTACTAAATATGTACAATGTACTAAAAGTATATAATAAAACTTCAACTGGCCGAAGTGTCTATTTTTAAAGAAAAATGAATGCCAGCTGGGCAACTTCTATCTTCAAGATAATTCCAAAAACATTGCAAACATGCACTACGTACATAAATAACTGTATCAATACCCAATATTGGTATTCAAGCGCCACAAAAGAAAGTCCAACAGGGATGCCAGGGAATCTCCAGGAAGAAAGCTGAGAAGACTTCCCTCCCTCAGCTCGGGATAATTGGGCGGCTAACGAAGATCAAGTTCTAATTGAAGGGATCTAACAAATGGGATGATAAATAAGCATTGATTTTTCAAAAAACATTTCAGAATAAACTTATGGAGACTTCAGTTTTCTCTCTTGATGATCCTTCTGCAATGTTTGAAGTAGCAATAACTGTGCGCAACGCTTTACCTATAAAACAAATGCATTTCCTTTATTATCTTTGCACAGAAGAGGTAAATTAGCCACAGTACCAATATTGTAAATGTCAAAGAAATCTACAAACTATATCCCATTTTTTCAAGCTATGGTCCTTTAACGTACAGGAGCGGCCACGATTTCATGACGTCCAACGAAAGAAGCCATGAAATTAGCAGAATTGCTCAAAAGATGTTTTAGCTGGTGAAGTTCGAATCCTTAGTAAAAGCAAAATTAGATTTCACGATGTTCTTATTCTTGATGTGAAATTGGATAATAGGAATCTGTTTACGATCTTCACACGGCGATAATATAAAAAAACAATACTCATTTTGCCATTTTAAAATTAGAATTGGACTTTCAAGGTATGAATGAGAGTCATCCCCATTATCACAATATTTGATTGATATATTTATATATCCAACAATGAAGAAATCCTATGTGATCAAGGTGAGTATGAACGTATAATGCTACATTTTCACTTTGTAGAATTTTAATGTTTTATGTGGGGATAAAAATCATTTCATCCATTTTTACTATTCAAAAAAGTGAACATTTCAACTCTGCGTTATTCGGACGCAGATATACAAATTTGATAGAGAAACTAAAGAATCACAGCATTGTAAGCCGTCTAAGTATTAAAGAGAGACAGAGCCCTAATTTTCTTATTTGTCTGAAACTGATATTGTAGGGAAATGGTCGACTTAAATCTAGCATATATGGTAAGAATGGGCATAAATAACTCTGTTTTACACCGATTGAACCTTTTTCAAAATCTATCAGTGTTTCTGTATAAATTGGTTGACAAATTCGATCCACAAATAGGTTTTTTGTTGATCCTCTCAAAATACATGTTCATAATGGGTAAACTTAATTGTTGCTTCGTGATCCAACCTTGAATGCATCCACCGGATGATGGGACATGTTCGACACAGGTTCCTATGGGAGACTCTACTATGGGAGACTATTGTCGTCTTAGCCCCGACAATCTGTGGGACCTGGTCAAGGTTGGGAAACTCACAAAGAGTGACCTAGATCTTCAACCCAGCTGCTGCCGTCGATGGCAAGAAAGGGTTAAGAGCAGGTGAGTCATGGATTCTTTCACAGCCAACGTATGGGGCCATTGTGTCTGTCCTCTCTAAACCCTCCTCCTTCTTCCTTCGCTTAATTGGACCTTTCCATCTAGAACAACATCCTTCCACGGACACATCTCTCAATTTGCATATGCTGCAAATAACAGTTTTACATAATTGCATATACCCCTAATAGCGCAACTAGAATATTCTATACGAATTTTCTTTAGGAAAATTTTGTCTTGCTGAATCTTGACCTATATTTAAAAATATGAAAAATGTTCGAAATAAAAGTATATACGAGTATATGAGTTTGCCAATATTGAGTAAAATTTATTCAGATAAAATATCCAACAAAAACAACAAAAAGCTTTATTAAGATACAGATTCTCCGAGCAGAAACATAGGGTACATGCTGGAATAACAGTGCGAGTGCCAGTAATCAACAATGGTATTTACAATGTATCAAATAAGGGGGGGGGGAGAAATGGAGGACTTAGCATAAACTTATATACAAGCAGTCGAGAACAAGCAGTTCTTTTACTTAAAGAACAATAATTAGTAGAATTAAAGCAGAAATATACATAAGAGATTAAGATAAAATATTCATGCCACATCTTTATTGAAGTGAATTATGGAACTCGTCAATTTTACATATTGGAAATGAAAGTGCTAATGAATTTGTGTTTTCTGTCTTTACCAAGTTTTTCTAAAGGTCGGGAAGAATATCATGTAATTCGTCTCTTACTTTCCAACTAAAATTATTTTTGTGTTTCTACTTCGAAATTTGCTTAAGTAAATGTGTTTTAAATATTTGTACAGATGTGTACTCTGTATGAAGTAAAACATCTGATTATTGAAGTCGCTAGTTCGAAATTGGTTTATAAAATGAAAGTTTTATTGTATCCTCTGATGTGTATGATTTTATATAAAATATATCATATATATTTACCTCTACTCTGAGGGAATATATTCTCTGATAATATTTCTACACGTCTTGGATAAATAACCATTTTAACTATTCCCAAATGTCAAGATAACGACTGGATGTTTTCCAACTTTTATTTGATAGTTAGGATGAGGTTTTTAACAATAATTTATATGGCTTTTTTGTAGGTCATTTTTGATATTTGTTATACAGTTGAACTCTTTCTCTTATGATAAACCACCATGCATGAATTAGAGTATGGCTCCTGTAATACTTGTAGGGCGTTATAATTATACATTACAATAGGAACGATACATATATTATAGAATGGCTCTTGCGATACTTGCAAAATGGTAACAATTACAATAGGAACAATACACAGACGAGCATAGCTCCTACGATACTTACTTGAGACGTAAGCAATGCGGTCTATCTCTGCATTCGTCTTCATATAGGTTGATAGACTTGTCTTCGTAATTATTTTAGCTAGATAGCAATCTCTGTTAAACCAGGGTTTTGATTTAGGGCGACCGGGTCTAACCTCAATCCTCATTCCTGCCGCACTCATCGCGTTTTGAATTTGTTTGATTAAGACGTTGACCTGGCATTCGAGGTTCATCTCGAGGGAATTATAATTGTCAAGGTTCTGTAAAAAGAGTAATGCGTTTTCAGAAGTCCATCTGTGCTTCTTAAAGCAGGATATGTATGTGGCTTTTAATCCGTTTGGGACTAGGTGAGATTGCTA
>CP092866.1:41390725-41451908 GCA_030710605.1 Cordylochernes scorpioides | reverse complement strand
TTTTTATTACGAGTGGAAAGTGATCCGAATATGGCGTGTCATCAACCTTTAAATCAACCACGTGCTCCAGCAAAGAATGAGAAACGATGACATGGTCTATTACCGAGGAGCCACGCTCTGAAATGTACGTATAATTTCCGCTTTTATCGCTCTTAGTTCTACCATTAAATACTGTCAAAAAGTTGTTGTCAAGAAAGTTTTTTAGTTGCTCTGAGTAATTGGAGACCACTAAGTTTTATCCAGTGTTTTTCGATGTCGACCGTTTCTAGTGTTTGGCTCCTACGATACTTACAATAGGAACAATACATACGTTAGCATGGCTCTTACGATACTTGCAATGTCAACAATAAATAGGTTAGTGTGGTGTCTATGATACTTACAATCGTTACAATTACAATAGGAACAATACACAGACTTAGCATGTCTCCTACTGTACTTAGAATAGGAACAATACATATATTAGCATGGCTCCTATGATACTTACAATCGTTACAACTACAATAGGAACAATACATACGTTAGCATAGCTCCTGTGATACTTGCAGTGGCTACAATTTCAATAGAAACAATAAATAGACTAGCATGGATCCTACGATACTTAGATTAGGAACAATACATACGTTATAATGGCTCCTGTGATACTTTTAATAGTAACCATGCACATATTACAATGGCTCCTGTGTTACTACGGCCGTATACAATGGAAGGACTGAGGAAATATTAATATGGCGTCCACATCAAAGCTACCATCCGATCAGCTTACCTCCTACTGGCGAAACCATCCCAAGAATGTGACCACTTCAATCCTCATCAACATCTCCTATGTTTACAGCAAACCACCTTTCAGATAACCTTTCCTACAAGAATTTATCAAAGACTTCGTAATTAAATAACTTTTGTAAATTTCCAAATAACTAGGCGCGATCAATATGAAGAAGCAAAAGCGAAGATTTTTAATTATTTTCACTAATTATTGGGTCGAGGCATTAAATGTTTAATTAAGTTTTTCCACATGTTTGCAGAGACAGCCAGGCTACTCAAGTTGGCACGTCACTAGAGCCGCGGCTTTTTTGATCTTTTATCCCCATCTTTCTTTATGCAAATTTGTTTACCAAACTTTAATAAAGGGAATCTCTAAAGGCCTTTTTACCAAAAGATCACTCAGAATAGCTTCAATGTAAGCCTGCTCGTATATAAAGGCCTATTTAAATTATATTTGAGATTCTTGTGTAATTCGAACGCCGGTGAGAATCTTTTCTTTACCTAATATTGAGGATAAATTGGTCAAAGAATAATATTTTAATATTTCATAGAGTGGGGATAGAGAGAGAGATTTTGTTTGTATTTCGTTTATCAAGTAATTATCCTATTTTTAATGGCTCTTCATCGAGGGTTAATTTGATCCCAGATTTAATAAACACCTCGCGTTTGTGCTATGATCTAATGGAACGTCTTTGACACGCCTCTTTATATTCCAGACAGCTGATTGGCTGCCGTTATGATTGAATTCTACCACCTATATTCCCATATAAGGAGAGTAAGATTAGCTCATTGGACGGAAATTTTCACTCTAAAATATGATCAGAAAGAAAAATCGAATTATTCTTTCTCCTCTAAAACCTACCATTATAGAATAAAAAGACCAAGCGTCAGAATCCTTAAATAGAAAGAATAAATATACCTGAAATCGAAATAATTATAAATATAACAGAGTGTGGTTGGCTTTTCATTAATTTATCAAGAAAATAGGTATCAGGTACCAGGTTAAATCAACGTTTAATTGATTTCTGTTCCACTAGATGGCGCTCTGCCATCTATAAAAAGGTTCATGTTAGTGGTCAAGATATGCCTAATTTGTTTAAAATATAACACTGTTTAACACTTTTCAAATTGTACAGAGATAGAATGATCCGATAAATATTTTATAGCGATTACAAAAAAAAAAAAAAAGAGAGAGAGGGAGAACTTCCTAGAATCGAACTCTGGCTCTTAAAATAGAATTTCACTGTTCAATGCAACCTCTGAACATAAACTGAGAGTTGCTTGGCTTATTAGAGTCACATGACAGAAAGCAGCCAATGAGGGCGAAAGAGAGAACAATGTTTTACGGGCTACTAACCTAAGTGTATGATTTTTGAGCCCAATTCCAATGAGGGCGAAACAAACCAACATGTAAACCTACCTATACACCACTATAAAGTAGTATAGTAGATTAATTTAAATTTTTGTCTTAAATTTAAAAAATCTTTGACCCGAATATCTACAAAGTTGATTTAAGAGATCTACCGGATTTAAATTCAATCCCCGCCTTCAAGACTAAGATCTTCCTTGTGTCTCAATGTCTCAAATCTAATTATAGTGTAGGATAATTAATCGGGATTAAGACCAATATGGCATTTAAGTCAAAATCAGGTTTAGAATCAAGATTTTAAAATCCAAATTTTCTCAATTTATTATTTAATCGATCATATCAAGTCCAAAAAAGATGGTTTTAAAATTGAGTATCTAGGTTGTGATAAAAATAACTTACACATGTATTGATACATGTTCAAGAACTGGGAGGTTCGATCAAAATGTGTGGAGAGATGAAAAACTCCAATAAGAGAATTGAAGCCCCCATTAAGCAAACATTTTTATAGATTGAAATTTTACCGGAAGGAAATTGGCATATAAAAGAATAGGGCGCCTCTCCCATCAAAATAAACGTCAAAACAAGACGCCATCTATTGACCGTCGACGCAAACTAGCGACCTTGGGTCGGTAATAAAGCAACAACACCAGCTTTGGAAAACTGAGAAGCGTCCATCTGGAGACTTTGGTTTCGGGCTGATGACTCTTGTCCACAAGGGATCTAATGGAATCTTCACATTCTGCCAAAGAGGTGTTTTGCTGACAAAGTGGCCAAATATATGGCCAAATTTTCTCTTTCAAAAATAGAAAAACTTTTACAGTTCTTACTGTGATGTGAGATTTAGCCTGTCTCTTTAGTTTTGAAACCTCCCAGCAGTTTCGCCTGATGAATCAACCATACCGCTCTTTTAAAGCTCTAACACCGTGTTGGAAGATTCTGCTTATATGTCCAAACACCGTAGAGCGGAATCTCGGCAAGTTTTGAGTACAGTAGAATTACATGTAAATACTCGAATAAAGAAACGTTTATTTCGTCTTTACACAAAAATTAATACCATTTAGAGAACGATTTTTACAAATAAAATCAGCTTCTTGCTATCCTTATTGCAATGGGAAACTATTAAGAGTGCCTGGTTCATCAGTGGTAAACCCTCCTAGCGGTTTCACCAGTTCAATCAACTATGATATTGCATGCAGCTATCTACTAATGTATTGTGTTAATCTATTTACATATCTGTCGGGACTTGGAAGGAATTCTTGGTTATGTCAGTTGATGATTCTATGAACAGAATCATATCAGAAATATATATAGCTGCATCGTTATATATGTGTTTATTTTGCCAATTAAGTTTATATATTTGTTTTAAATTATTTTAAATATATATATTATAGATTAGAAATTTTTTGTGTGTTTGATTGTTGAAAAGAGGTGCAGTCGTGGAAAAGTGAAGATAATTATTTACCTTTCAAGCAGATTTTTATTTTGAATCTCTTGAAGTAAAAATATACATAAAATTATTTATATCACAGGAATATAGAATTTATACAATGAATTCTATAATCGTGAATAAAAGATAGGTAGGGTTAAATATACATATTTACAACAACAATAATTAAAAGTGATATTTTTTTGAATATATGGTCAAAAATGCAGAACAGTCAATGAATGAAAAAATAAAATATATGTTAAAAAAAAAAAAAAAATTTGTATTTTAGATTATATAATATATATATATATATACACTCATGGAGAGACAAAACTTAAAGAAGTTTCATATTTTGATGTTTAGGTCGTTTTTTCTTTTTAAGGAGACATAAGCAATTTTGTTTACACTTGGATATCTCACGTGTCTTCAATTTAATAACTAAAACAAAAAGCTCTAAGGAGATAAAACATAATAGAAATTCAATGTACTATTGACTGAAAATATGATATTAAACCTTCTTGTTTATACCATTAAAAGAAGCTAGACGGTTTTAATCTTATGCAAAAGTCATAATCAAAATAACGAGATTCAATGTTACTTTACAATAAGTTTCTTCAATAATTGATTAAAATTGGCAAGAACTTTTGAGTAGAATACTATTCCACTGACGTTTCTTATTTCAAAAGTCTCTCTACATATAAATACACAAAATACATTTTTGTAAAGCCCTTGCGCGTGTGACTGAACTAAAGCCCATCTGTCTTGCCCCGATTGTCGCTCTTATAAAATGATTTATCTATTTACTACAGCGTTGTTCCTGCCTTGTACATTCTTTACATTATCATTATTGTGAAAAATAGTGAAAATGTAAAATTGTACTGGGATAAGGTGCATAAATTATGAAAAAGAAAAAGACATCTCCTTATCGTGCAATTGAAATTTGCTGATTGCTTGCGCCATCTATATCGGTATAGTTTATAATTATTCAGATAGAAATGGCAAGCCATCAGCAACTTTCAGTTGCACGATAAGGAGATGCCTTTTTAAAAAAATATCATTATTGTTTGGATATTTGCTTATCATCTATCACCTTGTTGCCTTGTAATATGTTCAAACTGCAGGTTTGAATTTCTTACGTGATGATAGTCATAATTCCTTATATACCATCCCTTATATGTACAGCAATCTATAATATACATTTTATTAGGATATATAGAGATATTGTTAGGCTTTGTAGCTTTAAGTAGTGTTTTAGGCCTATAGATGAACTGTTAATGTTGATGAACTATAGATAAACTATTGTGCAATAAATGGATAAAGATGGAACAACCCCTCGAAATATTTTGAGATTTTTTTTTCTTTTACAGATCCAGATATGCCTCTTTTTTATAATTATAGATGAACTATGAAAAAGGCATCTCCTTATCCCAGTAGCAATAACGCGTCATCTATACATATAAAACGAAAGGATTTAAAAGCACGAATGTTTATTTTATACACAATACAAACTTCTACTACCCTTACTGAGATGAAAAAATATATTGGGAGGGCTTGGCTCATCAGTGGTGTAGCCTCCTTTGTAGTGAACTATATTTTCATATAGAT
Source organism: Cordylochernes scorpioides (assembly GCA_030710605.1). Classification (NCBI taxonomy): domain Eukaryota; kingdom Metazoa; phylum Arthropoda; class Arachnida; order Pseudoscorpiones; family Chernetidae; genus Cordylochernes; species Cordylochernes scorpioides. Next base: position 41,446,746 of record CP092866.1, on the reverse strand, counting down.
GAACTGTTTATAGCTTAAAAGATAAAATAATATATAAACATATCGCTTTTAATATTATATTGAATCGTTTAATCCCTGAATTGAACCTCAGTGATATATTTTGATAATATCTCTGACCACGTTAAATGCTTTGTGACAGGTCCTAACAGAAAGATGGACATCCGACACAGAGATGATAACTGACCGCCCGTCAACTTTCTCTATGTGTCCAGCACCATTGGTCACACTTCCGCTGGGTTATCAGACGATTTCCGGTTCCCGCGGCCATGGCTCAAACCTACCGCGTTCAATTGGTAATCTGATCCTCGTCGAATTATAATGGCTGTACGATAGAACGAACGGGTTATGAAATATTATCGATAAGAACAACCCATTCATAGCCCATTTTTAAAATAGAGATATCTATAATTATATATTTAGTTATAAAAAAGGCATATAATGAATTGAAATATAGGCATATAAATATATTTTTTTCAATTTCAATATATGTATTTTTAATATCTAAACATATTTTTTCTATTATTTTTTCACATGTTAAAAGTATTTACGTAAGTTTGTCCTTAAATACCCTTTTCTTGGTTTCTCAAGAAGCATCTGGGACCTATAAATATTATATATATACTATATTGGCCAACCCATTTTCTTGTTAAAGCACGAAAAGCCATCCACGAACGCGTTTCGGGCTGTTGGCCCTTGTCAGCGTGTAGCAGGCTGTTCCACTGCGACCAAAAATGTTTTAGTCCCAGAGGCTTCTTGAGAAACCAAGAAATGGGTTTTTAAGACTAAACTTGCGTAAACATGTGAACTTAACATGTGAAAAAATAATAGAAAAAAAAATAAAAAGGTCAGGTTAATTTTTTTATTTTTCTATTACTTTTCACACACACACACATATATATATATATATATATTGGCATATTCTTAATCTCTTCTGACTGGTTAACAGCTTTGTTGTTTGTCTTCTGTTATTTCTCTTCTTCTGTTATTTTCCTCTAGTAGTGGGTAAATGTGTAAATATGTCTGTCTTTCCATGGAATTCCTATCTTTCGTATCCTGTATTCCTGAATACTAAACGATACGTGCATCTCAATTTTCTAGTCCTCGTCATTTGAGTGGTCCATCTCTTTCTTTCTTCTCTTTCACCCTCCTAGGAACTTCTCTAGATTTCAGCTATTTTCTCACCCCTTCAATAGTCCAAAATTTTGGGAGTTTTTAGTTTTTGCCTTCTTAGCTTGTCACTATCTGAATGACTTTCATGCCCGGAAATCTATAGATTTGAATGCACTTTTTTAAAGAGACTTAAAAAACTTATAAAATTAATAAACCTTAGAAAAAAACTTGAAATTCTTATGTTTTAACCTTACAGAGGATTGATATTATATTACACCAAGCTTTCTCCTTTCTATGGGAGCTGTAACCCACAGTTTGCAAATTTTGTTACTACTAACATATATCTTGCGTATTTATGTAAAAATTAATTTCTTGAAATTTGTCCCTGTTAGTTCTAAGTTCTTTATCTTGCGCAGTGAAGAGTGGTTTTTATCGTTGTAGAGTTTCTATAGGGATATTGTCTTCTTGGAGGGAATTCTTGAACTTGACACGGCGGTGGAATCCTGGAGTCAGTCCCGGAAATTGTATTCCACAGCATCCATGGTCTGCTCTCTCGGAGATCTTCAATTTTATTTCATAAATACTCCGCATCTTCACCTAAATCTCACTTAGAAAAATAAGAGAAGACAAACAGGATGAGACAAAAATATATTTATTTTTATCCAACAATTCAACCATATTTATCTATATATATATATATATATAATGAATGTATGTGTGTCTGTCTGTCCTTTATGCCTGACTTTGGGAAGTTATTTAGTATAGTACTGGGAAGGTTTCTAGCAAATAAAATTTTTGAAATAACTTTTCGCCTAAAAATAATCAAGATAAATATTCTAATTTATCTGTTATAATTCAACAATCTGCTCTAAATATTATCATGATGATACGATGATTTTGTAATGTAGAAAATTAGGAAAGACAAAATTCAGAATGACACGGATATTTATTTGAGACAAGAATAATGATACAATTCCAAGGCAAGATACTATTCTTTTAACTTCCAATTACCGAGGGAACCAATTAATATTGATTTTATTCAACTTATCGAGTATTTTTCAAGGGACCGGGAAAAAATGTTCACTTTATCGAGAGATTCGTTAGACAAACCTTTACTCGGGTAAAACCCGGGCGAAGCCGGGTACATCCATACAAGAATAATGATACAATTCCAAGGCAAGATACTATTCCTTTAACTTCCAATTACCGAGGGAACCAATTAATATTGATTTTATTCAACTTATCGAGTTTTTTTCAAGGGACCGGGGGAAAATGTTCACTTTATCGAGAGATTCGTTAGACAAACCTTTACTCGGGTAAAACACGGGCGAAGCCGGGTACGTCCGCTAGTCCCTATATATATAAAAGTCAGTGTATGTATGTATGTATGTATGTATGTATGTGTGTATCTATGTCGGCCAGACACGTCCACAATACGTGACTAATCTGACTGAAATTTTAACAGTATATAGAGTAGAATCTGGAAAAACTTATAGTGAGAATTTCAGGTCTCTATCCCAAATATTCTTCGAGTTATTTGCAAATTGCCTTTCAAATTTGCCCTTTCGCTCGCAAGCAGCGCCTCTAGCGGTGAAAATGGGAAGTAATATCAGCTGACCGAATGTGCATGTAAAACGTGTTTCGACAGGACATAGAGAAAAATCTGGAAGAGATATTTATCGGATTTTTAGCCAAGAAAAATTTAAATTGACAGGTTCAGGGCATAAATAGTTGTTTTTTAGTCAGAAAACGATGATGACAATATTGATGTATCATGTTTAACTATCAGATACATAATTATATCGGGAAAAATTCAAAAAGCAAAGACAAGGGGTGAAGCCAGTTCATTTTTAGTATGCAGAAACAAAATTCTAACCGAAAAACAATTATTTGAGCAGACGACACAAAGCCAGATCATCTCTCTATAAAAATATCGCTTCTCTGACACAAAGTTTGGAGCGGGACGTTTCACAAGAGTGACATCCACGGCGCCAATTTATAATTGTAACGATTAGTATTTGAAAATCAAAATAATATAATTTTCAAATATCGTTGTGAAAATATACATTTTTATTTTTATATTCTAAAAACACACAAAGTTTGGAGCGGGACGTTTCACAAGAATGACATCCACGGCGCCAATTTATAATTGTAACGAATAGAATTTGAATAAGAACATTTAATCGGGTAAAACCCGGGCGTTGCCCGGGTCTTTCGGCTGGTATGAAACAAAAGAGAGACAAGGAAGAAATTAATGAGTAATGATATTACACTAATGGAGAAGACTTAGTAAGTTTCATATTTTGATATCGCCGGTCTGTTTTTTTTTTTTATTAATTTTTTTTTTGAAGGAGACAGAGGCAATCTTGTTCACACTTGGTTATCTCAAGTGTCTTTAATGAAAGTCAATGTGTATCAAATATCTTTCAGATTTATTGTCTTAATCTCTATATACATGTTAAAATGTATAACTTCCTTAAGTTTTATTAATGAATATATTTATTTGTATGTAAAATAATAACTGATCCACAATATAGATATTTTCTTTTCTTTCTCCAGAACCGTACTCGGTAGATATCAGAAGAAGCAAGTCAATGCAATGTTCAAATTCTAAGGATTTCAACAATTCAGGATGTATAACTAACTCACGTTGGCCAAGATTTCTTGGTTAATGTATTATTACTATTCAGCTGCACACATTATCAATAGTTGATGACACTGACGGCTAAATGGACTTTTTGAAATTTTAATATCAGATAAACCTCTCTGTGAATTTTCATTATTCTAAATTTCTGTTCTAAGAGTAAAGCTGTATTCCTTTGGAATAAAAGTATTGGCATAAAGAAATATTTATTTAATAAAATATATCGAAGAATTTATGTGCAATGAGTTTATTTCGGGGGTTCAAACTCGCTCTTTTCAGCGGACCATTTATAAGTATATAGTATAGGTATATACAATTAAAAAGGCATATATTGGATCAAAATAACATTATTTTTACCAATATTTCAGTTGGCTGAATGCCAACCTTTATCAAGGTATAATAAATCTTTAATTATAAAGTATTATAATACCTTGATAAAGGTTGGCGTTCAGCCAACTGAAATATTGGTAAAATAAATGATATTTTGATCCAATATATGCCTTTTTAATTAAAGATTTATTTATGGATTTCTCTATTTTAAAACCTATATATAAGTAAATAGGCAATTGATTGGTGTGAGTGAAGGATTAGAACTGTTGCCGATAGAGTGAGCTAATCTATTAGATATAAGAGCACTGAAGTGTTTGTTTAAAAATATGAAACTTTAATATTCAATGGTATTTCCTAGTTTAATGAGAAAAAGGGAGCAATACCTCCAAATATTTTTAAATTTTTAAACAGACTCTGGTACATCTTCTTTATTGTCTCCTTATTGTTCTAGAGCTTACTTGCTCAACAGAACTCTAGAAAGATGCATATACAGAGGGTATTCACACTTATTGGAAACAAGTTTTATTATATAATATTAAAAATTAACACCATATTTGAAATTTTTCAAATGTTCTATTTGAAAGCCTTTTTGTTTATTTAAAGAACGGCACCTGATTTTCCACGATAGCAGACACTTTCTGATCATGGTCATACTCAAAAGATCCCATTCTTCCTTTACCACTTTCCAGAGACCTTCAATTGTCCTAGGGTGTCGTTTTCCAAGTGCTCTTTTAAGGCATCCAAAAATGCAAAAATCCATCGGGGCTAAATCAGGAGATTTTACAGGGGTTCTGTTCTTTGGAATAGTGTTGATTCCTGTTCTTTGCCTTAGATCTTCCTAATAAGCTTGGGTTGAAGATGAGGTATGACTTTTGGCCTTATCATGGTGAAACCAGACTTTGTTGCTCTGTTTTCCATAGATAGAGGGAATATCATTTAAAAATATATGTTCTAAAATGTTGTTTTGATAGTACTCCGAGTTTATTTTGACATTTCTTTCAACTTTTCTTATTTTTAATTTTCCTTCATATGATATACCGCATGCCACCATAAATCCTTTGGGGTAACTTTCGGCACATTCCTTCAACCAAATTGGCCTAGGTTTTTCCACCTTTTTTTGATAGTATATAGCTATTTTTCTGTCGCAATCGGTTAAATATACCCATGCTTCGTCATATGTAACAATAAATTTCAATCTATCAGCAGCCAAGAAATGTTCACAAAAATATCTGCTGATAGTGTGTCGCTGACGAATATGGCTCTGAAACAATTTGTGAACCGCATGTTTTTTTTGTAGCTTTTAGGCCTAAATCTTTATTTACTATTTTATTTATTGTTGACACTGATGTTCCTGTTAATTTGGCTATATCTCTTTGTGGCATAGGATTTTCTTTTGTAATATATTTTTTCACTTTTTTGACAGTTGCAGGAGTTCTCACAGATATAGGGTGATAATCTTTTGTCCATTTCTCCGTAGGTGCTTTGAATAAAAACTTGATATTTTTGTCGTGAATAATATTATAGATACCTTTTTTAGAAATGTTGATATCATCTTGTTTGCATATTTTAATTATGTCCAAATAGGTAAGATTAGCTCTGGAAAGTGGTAAAAGAAGAATGGGATCTTTTGAGTATGACCATGATCAGAAAGTGTCTGCTATCGTGGAAAATCAGGTGCCGTTCTGTAAATAAATAAAAAGGCTTTCAAATAGAACATTTGAAAAATTTCAAATATGGTGTTAATTTTTAATATTTTATAATAAAACTTGTTTCCTATAAGTGTGAACACCCTCTGTGTTAGTTAATTTTTTATTATCCCAGAATTAGGCCTCAAATACCCTTTCTTGATTGATATAGTTTTGAACGGATATTGTTATCTACTATTGAGTCACCACAGACCTTACAATATGCCAGGGGCCAAATACGTCTAAGGCAACAGGTGTTCCCAAGTTGCCAGCTTTCCAAGTGCTGACTGTTGTTTAACTTGAGTTATAGGATGGCGAACAGCATTTCCAGCTCACCACCAGTGGATATGGAGCACCAGATAGGTAACAGACAGGTTCGGAAGATATAAGGAATGGCTTTATAGGGAATAGATGCCTGGAGGGCAGAAAGAATTAAAGAGACAAAGTAAAAAATGACAAAAAAGTAATGGTTACGTGGAAGCGGTCTGGTAGATTAAATTGATGAAACCGCTGGGAGGGTTCACTACTGATAAGCCAATCCCTCCCAATATTTTTCATCGCAGTAAGAACATTAGAATTTTGTTTTATGTATATAGAGAACCAAATAGGTAACAGAGAGGTTCGAAAGATGTAAGGAATGGCTTTATAGGGAACAGAGATACCTGGGGGTAGAAAGAATTGAAGAGACAAAGTAAAGAAATGACAATAAAGGAATGGTTGCGCAGCAACTCCTTTTTTATATCAACAAAAACAAAAAAGAATATAAGTACATCGACTGTTCTTGAAGTATTCATTACCCGACGTTTAGGCAAACACTGTCTCCTAGATTCTATAATTCTAGCACAAATATAATTATATTTTTCAATTATTATTAATTATTAATTATATTTAAAGAATTATTTGTGGATTGATTTATTTTCAAAAAATTATAATTATATCTTTCATAATTGTATCTGCTATAATTCTTACTACTATATTTCAATAACGTTTTCCCCTGAGGAAAGAGATGGTGAATCACCAAAACTTCGGGAAATCAATACATTAAGAACGGTCAATGCATTTATTCTCCTTTTTTTACACAAACTTCCTCAAAGAGCAAATATTTTTACAAAAGCACAAGAATCTTTCAGCCATGCCCTTTATATGCCATATTTCAGACCATAATGTCACGGTATAACTGAAACCATGGACTACTCACAAAAATCAGTACGACGTATCTACTTATATATTTGCCTTATTCTGTCTGTTTGTTTGTCTGTTTGTCTGAAGCTCACGGATAGAACGGGTTATGAAATATTGACGATAAGAATAACCCATTCATAGCCCATTTTTAAAATAAAGTCATCTATAATTATATCTTTAGTTATAAAAAAAGGCATATAATGAATTGAAATATAGGCATATAAATATATATTTTTCAATTTCAATATATGTATTTTTATTATTTAAACATATTTTTATTTATTTATTATTTTTTCACATGCTAAGAGTATTTACGCTAGTTTGTCCTTAAATACCCTTTTCTTGGTTTCTCAAGAAGCATCTGGGACCAAAAATATTATATATATACTATATTGGCCAACCCATTTTCTTGATAAAGCACGAAAAGCCATCCACGAACGCGTTTCGGGCTGTTGGCCCTTGTCAGCGTGTAGCAGGCTGTTCCACTGCGACCAAAAATGTTTTAGTCCCAAAGGCTTCTTGAGAAACCAAGAAATGGGTTTTTAAGACTAAACTTGCGTAAACATGTGAACTTAACATGTGAAAAAATAATAGAAAAAAAAAATAAAAAGGTCAGGTTAATTTTTTTATTTTTCTATTACTTTTCACACACACACACATATATATATATACTAGCGGATGTGCCCGGCTTCGCCCGGGTTTCACCCGAGTGAATGTTTGTCTAACGAACATTTGTTAAAACAATTATCTTTAAACTTATAAAACGTACTCGGCTTCGCCCGGGGTTTTACCCGAGTAAAGGTTTGTCTAGCGAACATTTGTTAAAACAATTCTCTAAAAACTTATTAAAAAATAAAAAAGATATATTTTGATAATTTGAAACTCGTAAATTTGAATCTCTCGATAAAGTGAACATTTTTTCCCGATCCCTGTGTGCCTTGTCATCCTGAATTTTGTCTTTCCTAATTTTCTACATTAGAAAATCATAGTTTTATCTAGTGAACATTTTTTCCCGGTCCCTTGAGAAATACTCGATAAGTTGAATAAAATCAATATTAATTGGTTCCCTCGGTAATTGGAAGTTAAAGGAATAGTATCTTCGCCTTGGAATTGTATCATTATTCTTGTCGCAAATAAATTGCCGTGTCATCCTGAGATAATCTTACTTTTGATAAATAATATTTAAGATAACAAACTTAGTGATAAGAAAACTTGTTATCATCGTCACAATGGGGGCGCTGCTTGCGAGTTAAATCTACAAATCTGCAAATAACTCTAAGGATATTCAAGATATTCATGAAATTATTTTTCAAAAACCTTCCCGGTGATATACCTAATAATATGCCAAAATTTCACGGCGATTGGATGTATGGATTTTGAATCTATAGAGTACAGACAGACAGACAGACATTCAATTTTATATATATAAGATAATATAAACGAGTTTTAAAAATTGTAAAAAAAAAAATGCATCGGCCGGGAATCGAACCCGGGCCGCCCGCGTGGCAGGCGAGCATTCTACCACTGAACCACCGATGCTTTAAAAAATGGCCATATTTAGGTATTCATTCCATTCCGGATTAGTCCGCGTAAAAAAAAGTTCTTCAAATGAAAAAAAGAAATAGCCAAAAATACTAATCAAAATGCAGCCGAAAATTTTCCTCAGGTTTATAAAAAGCGACATGCAAAATTTGGTACCAATTGGTTCAGTAGTTTTTGATTTTATCGCGAAACAGACAGACAGACAGAAATTGACTATTTTATATATAGATTTACTCTTCATTGTTGGCTTTTTATCTTACATTCATTCTTCATTGTTGGCTTTTTATATTACATTCACTCTTCATTGTTGGCTTTTTATCTTACATTCACTCTGTTGGCTTTTATATTACATTTACTCTTCATTGTTGGCTTTTTATCTTACATTCACTCTTCATTGTTGGCTTTTTATATTATATTTACTCTTCATTGTTGGCTTTTTATCTTACATTCATTCTTCATTGTTGGCTTTTTATATTACATTTACTCTTCATTGTTGGCTTTTTATATTACATTCACTCTTCATTGTTGGCTTTTTATATTATATTTACTCTTCTTTGTTGGCTTTTTATATTATATTTACTCTTCATTGTTGGCTTTTTATCTTACATTCATTCTTCATTGTTGGCTTTTTATATTATATTTACTCTTCATTGTTGGCTTTTTATCTTACATTCATTCTTCATTGTTGGCTTTTTATATTACATTCACTCTTCATTGTTGGCTTTTTATCTTACATTCATTATTCTTTGTTGGCTTTTTATATTACATTCACTCTTCATTGTTGGCTTTTTATCTTACATTCACTCTGTTGGCTTTTTATATTACATTTACTCTTCATTGTTGGCTTTTTATCTTACATTCACTCTTCATTGTTGGCTTTTTATATTATATTTACTCTTCATTGTTGGCTTTTTATATTACATTCATTCTTCATTGTTGGCTTTTTATATTATATTTACTCTTCATTGTTGGCTTTTTATCTTACATTCATTCTTCATTGTTGGCTCTTTATATTACATTTACTATTCATTGTTGGCTTTTTATCGTACATTCACTCTTCATTGTTGGCTTTTTATCTTACATTCATTCTTCATTGTTGGCTTTTTATATTACATTCACTCTTCATTGTTGGCTTTTTATCTTACATTCATTCTTCATTGTTGGCTTTTATATTACATTCACTCTTCATTGTTGGCTTTTTATATCATATAGAAAATCATAGTTTTATCTAGTGAACATTTTTTCCCGTGTCACATTGCCGTGTCATCCTGAGATAATCTTACTTTTGATAAATAATATTTAAGATAACAAACTTAGTGATAAGAAAACTTGTAATCATCGTCACAATGGGGGCGCTGGGAATATATATTCAGGGCATAAATAGTTGTTTTTTAGTCAGAAAACGATGATGATAATATTGATGTATCATGTTTAACTATCAGATACATAATTATATCGGGAAAAATTCAAAAAGCAAAGACAAGGGGTGAAGCCAGTTCATTTTTAGTATGCAGAAACAAAATTCTAACCGAAAAACAATTATTTGAGCAGACGACACAAAGCCAGATCATCTCTCTATAAAAATATCGCTTCTCTGACACAAAGTTTGGAGCGGGACGTTTCACAAGAGTGACATCCACGGCGCCAATTTATAATTGTAACGATTAGTATTTGAAAATCAAAATAATATAATTTTCAAATATCGTTGTGAAAATATATATTTTTATTTTTATATTCTAAAACACACAAAGTTTGGAGCGGGACGTTTCACAAGAATGACATCCACGGCGCCAATTTATAATTGTAACGAATAGAATTTGAATAAGAACATTTAATCGGGTAAAACCCGGGCGTTGCCCGGGTCATTCGGCTGGTATGAAATAAAAGAGAGACAAGGAAGAAATTAATGAGTAATGATATTACACTAATGGAGAAGACTTAGTAAGTTTCATATTTTGATATCGCCGGTCTGTTTTTTTTTTTTTTATTAATTTTTTTTTGAAGGAGACAGAGGCAATCTTGTTCACACTTGGTTATCTCAAGTGTCTTTAATGAAAGTCAATGTGTATCAAATATCTTTCAGATTTAGTGTCTTAATCTCTATATACATGTTAAAATGTATAACTTCCTTAATTTTTATTAATGAATATATTTATTTGTATCTAAAATGATAACTGTTCCCAAATATAGATATTTTCTTTTCTTTCTCCAGAGCCGTACCCGGTAGATATCAGAAGAAGCAAGTCAATGCAATGTTCAAATTCTAAGGATTTCAACAATTCAGGATGTACGAGTATAACTAACTCACGTTGGCCAAGATTTCTTGGTTAATATATTATTACTATTCAGCTGCACACATTGTCAATAGTTGATGACACTGACGCCTAAATGGACTTTTTGAAATTTTAATATCAGATAAACCTCTCTCTGTGAATTTTCATTATTCTAAGTTTCTGTTCTGAAGAGTAAAGCTGTATTCCTTGGGAATAAAGGTATTGGCATAAAGGAATATTTATTTAATAAAATATATCGAAGAATTTATGTGCAATGAGTTTATTTCGGGGGTTCAAACTCGCTCTTTTCAGCAAACCATTTATAAGTATATAGTATAGGTATATACAATTAAAAAGGCATATATTGGATCAAAATATCATTTATTTTACCAATATTTCAGTTGGCTGAACGCCAACCTTTATCAAGGTATAATAAATCTTTAATTAAAAAGTATTATAATACCTTGATAAAGGTTGGCGTTCAGCCAACTGAAATATTGGTAAAATAAATGATATTTTGATCCAATATATGCCTTTTTAATTAAAGATTTATTTATGGATTTCTCTATTTTAAAACCTATATATAAGTAAATAGGCAATTGAGTGAAGGATTAGAACTGCAACTGATAGAATGAGCTAACCTATTATATATAAGAGCACTGAAGTGTCTGTTTAAAAATATGAAACTTTAATATTCAATGGTATTTCCTAGTTTAATGAGAAAAAGGGAGCAATACCTCCAAATATTTTAAAATATTAAACAGACTCTGGTACATCTTCTTTATTGTCTCCTTATTGTTCTAGAGCTTACTTGCTCAACAGAACTCTAGAAAGATGCATATACAGAGGGTATTCACACTTATTGGAAACAAGTTTTATTATAAAATATTAAATATTAACACCATATTTGAAATTTTTCAAATGTTCTATTTGAAAGCCTTTTTGTTTATTTACAGAACGGCACCTGATTTTCCACGATAGCAGACATTTTCTGATCATGGTCATACTCAAAAAATCCCATTCTTCCTTTACCACTTTCCAGAGACCTTCAATTGTCCTAGGGTGTCTCTTTCCAAGTGCTCTTTTAAGGCATCCAAAAATGCAAAAATCCATCGGGGCTAAATCAGGAGATTTTACAGGGGTTCTGTTCTTTGGAATAGTGTTGATTCCTGTTCTTTGCCTTAGATCTTCAAAATAAGCTTTGGTTGAAGATGAGGTATGACTTGTGGCATTATCATGGTGAAACCAGACTTTGTTGCTCTGTTTTCCATAGATAGAGGGAATATCATTTAAAAATATATGTTCTCAAATGTTGTTTTGATAGTACTCCGAGTTTATTTTGGCATTTCTTTCAACTTTTCTTATTTTTAATTTTCCTTCATATGATATACCGCATGCCACCATAAATCCTTTGGGGTAACTTTCGGCACATTCCTTCAACCAAATTGGCCTAGATTTTTCCACCTTTTTTTGATAGTATATAGCTATTTTTCTGTCGCAATCAGTTAAATATACCCATGCTTCGTCATATGTAACAATAAATTTCAATCTATCAGCAGCCAAGAAATGTTCATAAAAATATCTGCTGACAGTGTGTCGCTGACGAATATGGCTCTGAAACAATTTGTGAACCGCATGTTTTTTTTTTTTGTAGCTTTTAGGCCTAAATCTTTATTTACTATTTTATTTATTGTTGACACTGATGTTCCTATTAATTTGGCTATATCTCTTTGTGGCATAGGATTTTCTTTTGTAATATATTTTTTCACTTTTTTGACAGTTGCAGGAGTTCTCACAGATATAGGGTGATAATCTTTTGTCCATTTCTCCGTAGGTGCTTTGAATAAAAACTTGATATTTTTGTCGTGAATAATATCATAAATACCTTTTTTAGAAATGTTGATATAATCTTGTTTGCATATTTTAATTATGTCCAAATAGGTAAGATTAGCTCTGGAAAGTGGTAAAAGAAGAATGGGATCTTTTGAGTATGACCATGATCAGAAAGTGTCTGCCATCGTGGAAAATCAGGTGCCGTTCTGTAAATAAATAAAAAGGCTTTCAAATAGAACATTTGAAAAATTTCAAATATGGTGTTAATTTTTAATATTTTATAATAAAACTTGTTTCCTATAAGTGTGAATACCCTCTGTATTAGTTAATTTTTTTATTATCCCAGAATTGGCCTCAAATACCCTTTCTTGATTGATATAGTTTTGAACGGTTATTGTGATCTACTATTAAAGCACCACAGACCTTACAATATGACAGGGGCCAAATACGTCTACGGCAACAGGTGTTTCCAAGTTGCCAGCTTTCCAAGTGCTGACTGTTGTTTAACTTGAGTTATAGGATGGCGAACAGCATTTCCAGCTCACCACCAGTGGATATGGAGCACCAGATAGGTAACAGACAGGTTCGGAAGATATAAGGAATGGCTTTATAGGGAATAGATGCCTGGAGGGCAGCAAGAATTAAAGAGACAAAGTAAAAAATGACAAAAAAGTAATGGTTACGTGGAAGCGGTCTGGTAGATTAAATTGATGAAACCGCTAGGAGGGTTCACTACTGATGAGCCAATCCCTCCCAATATTTTTCATCTCAGTAAGAACATTAGAAGTTTGTTTTATGTATATAGAGAACCAAATAGGTAACAGAGAGGTTCAAAAGATGTAAGGAATGGCTTTATAGGGAACAGAGATACCTGGGGGTAGAAAGAATTGAAGAGACAAAGGAAAGAAATGACAATAAAATAATGGTTATGCAGCAACTATTTTTAATCAACAAAAACAAAAAAGAATATAAGTACATCGACTGTTCTTGAAGTATTCATTACCCGACGTTTAGGCAAACACTGTCTCCTAGATTCTATAATTCTAGCACAAATATAATTATATTTTTCAATTATTATTAATTATTAATTATATTTAAAGAATTATTTATGTTTGGATTGATTTATTTTCAAAAAATTATAATTAAATCTTTTATAATTGTATCTGCTATAATTCTTACTTCTATATTTCAAGAACGTATTCCCCTGAGGAAAGAGATGATGCGTCACCAAAACTTCGGGAAATCAATACATTAAGAACGGTCAATGCACTTATTCTCCTTTTTTTACACAAACTTCCTCAAAGAGCAAATATTTTTACAAAACACAAGAATCTTTCAGCCATGCTCTTCATCTGCCATATTTCAGACCGCAAAGACGCGGTATATCTGACCATGGACTACTCACAAAAATCAGTACGACGTATCCTATATAGTAAATGTGCGACTCGCTCCAATACCTCGAAAACAACAATTAATTTCTCTCGCATGCACCATTCGGTTTATGTGAACTCTACACGCCAAAAAAAAAGCAAAAAGTACAAAGACCAGGAATCGAACCTCGAAAATCCTCTACGCATTTGAGCCGCTTTTTATTTATCAATATTGCCGTATCCATCCAATCACTTGACTTGTAATATTAAAATATTATCAGAAAACAAAAATTATATTATTTTGACTGAAAGAAAATATAGGTTAATAGAGAAAATGTATCAAAGATATATTAACAATATAGTCAGCAATGTAAGGTTTTATTCATGTCGGTAGTGTAATGTAACATGAAAGATAGACCTTTGTCATTGTAGTGTCGCCAGTTTTTCACTAGTTCGACTTAGGGCATACTTCCTCACTTTATATGACATTACAACAGAAGCATAGCAGTGTAGCATACATAAGCAGAATCGTCCAATACAGTATTAGAGCTCAAAGAAGCAGTCTGGTAGATTAAATTGGTGAAACCGCTGGGAGGGTTCATCACTAATAAGCCAATCCTTCCCAATATATTTTTCATCGCAGTAAGAACAGTAGAAGTTTGTTTTATCTATAAAATAAACATTCGTGCTTTAATGTTTTTATTTCCTATATATATAGATGGCACGTGTTATTGCTGTATAGTAGCATGTTTAGCCTGCTATTGTAACCTTATTGTAGTGTTTCACCGTCTTTGGAGGTTGACTTTATGTCGGTTATTGTTGATTGAGCCATATCTATATTATAAAAAAATCAGAGAGATTGAGAGATTGAAACTACTTTATTTCAAAGTCCATATAAGATTATATAAGGTTAAATACAGAATAAATATGATTATATATGGATAAATATAGAAAAAATAGATATAAATAGATAAAAATAATTGATAAATATACATATATATACATTATAAATGACTGCGGCGTATGATTATAAAGCAATACTTAAAGTTTAACCGCATAAGTTTCTTTCATTTGTGAAAAATCAATTTTAATTTCAAAGAGAAATATCTAATTCCCGCCCCTGGACACTTTTATTTTTCCGTTCGCCATTACTCTTCATATTTTCACCCTTCCATACGTCATCCAATCATATATAGACCATCACTCTTCATATATTCAACCATTCCATACGTCATCCAAAAAAGTTAGAAATATTAGATATTTCTCTTTGAAATTAAAATTGATTTTTGGCAAATAAAAGAAACTTATGCGGTCAAACTTTAAGTATTGCTTTACATATATATATATAATATATATACATTCTTCATTGGTAGGGCCCACCGCGAGAAAGACTCCGCCACCGATGGACTGCGAGAGTTCTTTCCCACAGAGTGGGCAGGTCGATGAAGAGAGAAAGAAAGAAAATGTGTAGTTATTGAATAAAACAAATTTATTTTCACAAGGTACCTATATACAACCTTCTTGAAAGTTCTCAAAGCAGACTGAGAAAGAAACAAAGTATTGACACAATAGAAACGCTGACTTAACGTCGCGTGATATGATTCACCGAGTAGACCACCGTAGATCATATTCTATGACAGGGTTACTCAAACGAGTATTGAGTCGTTGACGTTCAAATGTTAATTTCACTTAGTTATTGAGATTTACTTATCTTCAATTTAACAATATTTTCATTAATCTCGATTAAAATTTATTAAAGTGAACCTCTATTGATGATTCAAGATAAAATTAAGAAAAAATTTTAAAAAGAAACTCATTGTAATAAAATATTTGTAGTTTTTTTTAAAGTGAACCTCGATTTAGTGATTTGATTCCTTCAATCAGCAGTTGATATCAAATTCGACCTTTTGAAGAACCACCAAATCTAAATCTATAATCCCTGGATAATCTTCCAAGAATTAAACCTGCTTGGCTCCACCTTATAAATCAGAACTTCATTTGCATTGTAAATAAAAGATAGAGAAGATCTGAAAGATAAATCGGGTAGTTTGAGATTTCTGTACACTCCAGGACCCCTGGGCGTTAACCACAAATAGATAATTAAAATATCAAATTTTTACTTTTTCCAAATATAAATAGCACAGGAATAATCGGTGTAGCTATCAGCCTTTTTTATTTATAATATCATTTATATTTTACCTTAGTACATGAAGGATAGTTGGCGTTCTTCGCTCCAGGAACTTGGAATCTTCAAGTATCTTATATAGTACTCTTTTATATCTTATTGTAGTTGTTATGTCTTTGTCAGAATTAGTGCTGTTGAAGCATTCAATTCTCAGAAAGAGTAACAAATACTACGAAATAAAAGCAATATTTCACGTTATAGATGCCGTGATTAAACTTAGTTTGTGTTGGTTAAAGTTTTCTATCATTGAGAGATATATTCAGAAGCATTAGCAAAGGAAGAATGAGTATTAAAACAACACAAACTGTATCTACAAATCAATATTCGTTTGAAGTTTAACCATGTTAAAAAGACGTTAAATCCAACAATACTTGGTAAAGAATCTGGCGAAAATCCAAACAACCCAATAACAATAATGGAACACAAAAGGCTGGTACATGTGATTAATTTATAAACGATTTAGCAGAATTTCTAACCAGACGAGGGATATTCTTTAATTTTATCAGGGCTAGCGCCATTAGCAGACGACTGTTCGATTCCATCTATTGATCTTGCAACACTGGAAAGGAAAAAAAATGGGAGCATCCCCCCACTCCGCTAGCTCCGCCTCCTTCTCTTCTAATTTCAGGATTCCAGAAAAAAAAAACAATGTCAGGTTTCAGAGATAATTAAGCCTTTTTTAAAACTTTTCTCTCCTCTGCCATTAATTAAATTAGAGGCGAGCTCCATCAATTAGAGTTGATTGGCTACAAAAAACGATCAATTAAGATGGCGCTCGCGCTCATTATCACTAAAATCGTTTGCGATATTTATCATCATAAAAACAAAAGATGCATTATGGGAGGTCGCATTGTGAGTCGGTTGAGTAATGGAAATGGGACTCCCCCTCCACCCCCTACTCTCCTTCTAATTTTTCTTCCAATATGGCGGCAATGTCTTCTGCAACTAATTTTTGGCGGGAATTGTAACTTTTTGGGGATGAGAGTATCCACCGAGTTTCCAATATGGCGGCAATGTGTTCTATGAACTCCTTTTTGGCGGAAATTAGGACTTTTTGGAGAAAAAATCGCCACCAAGTTGACAATATAGCAGTAATGTCTTCTGGAAACTTCTTTCAGACTAAATTTGCGACTTTTGGGGGAAAGATTTGCCCTAAGTTGCCAATATGGCGGTTATGTCTTCTGCATCTCCTTTTTTGGCGGGAATTTTGAATGTTTAGGGTTTGAAAATCGGCACCAAATTACCAATAAAATAACATTTTCATCTGCAAACTTCTTTTTACTTGTAATTTTTGAAATCCAATTTGAGACTAGTTGCCAATATGGAAATAATATATTCTGCCAATTTTTTTTTGGCATATTTATTATTGCTTTCCTCGTAAGATATTTGAAACATAAAAGAGATATGATATAATGATAATATATTCGCTATTTTTTATTTTATTTATTTTCTGACAGGAATTAGGAATTTTCTCATTAAACCTGAAAACAAATAACAATAAGTGATATCTTCTGCAATTTATTTTGGAGACAGGATTTTAAAAATTCTTGGGATGAAATCTGAAATAAAAGTTTACTTTTCAATATTGAGACCGTATCGTTTACTCTTCAGTAATTTTCTTTTGTGAAAAAGGGACAAATGTGTTAGAATACTATTTGTGAGGACATCTAAAAATATAATGTTCATTTTTTAAAATGGATTTTTTCAATTTAGATGTTATACAACCAGGGCCAGTTTTTAAATCCCTATTTTAAAATTGACTACTTAAATGGTCTCCGATTATTGCTCTAGACTCATTAGCTAGTGAAAATAGACAAATCAAACTCTTTAGATGGAAATTGAACTAAAAAAGATAATGGGTACCTCTATCGCCAAAATTGACGTAAAAACTAAACAACATCCTCCCTACCGGTACACTTTCCTTATCTAGGGTTTGACCAAATAATTGGCTTAGTCCTTGTACAAGCTGAAAACCTATTTGGAAAGTTGGTAGGATCACAAGAAGTCAAAATGCTTCCCTGGACTGACCAAATCCATTGTCTCCAGGTATGAATTTGTCAAAGCTGGTGTTGTGACAAACCAGATTCTGATAGCTTGCACACAGACAATCAATAGATATTACATAATCTTCGCTTCAATTTGACGGCAGAAGAGCCATTTTAAAGAAATCTCTGTCATCCTGAAAGTTATATATTTTTCATTGATCTAATATATGTTATATAATATAATGCGACTTATGATTGTAAAACGACATTTGAAAATTATCCCGCATGTGTTTCTTTTGAACGAAAAAGCAAAATTTATTTTAAGGAGAAATAACGATTATTTCTAACCGATTATTTCTCCTTAAAATAAATTTTGGTTTTTCGTTCAAAAGAAACACATGCGGGATAATTTTCAAACGTCGTTTTACAATATATGTTATTTATATGTAATTTTATTTAATATTAAATTCTCTATTGTTCTAGAACACCACTCTGTGGAGTTGACCGCCAGATAGCGCCGCATTGTTGTTGTTTTCTTTTGGCCGGCACAAAACTTTTTGTAAATACTGTATGTAAATACGTTAAGTTTTTTTTTCTTTCTTTCTTCTTCACGTCTCAAGTCAGGTAGTTATTTCTCAAATTATGTATGTTGTGTGTATTTGTATCATCTCAATTAATTTATGATTTAAAGTTTTTTTTATTATTATTATATTTTTCTTAGATGTAACGACTCAATACCATTGGCATAATACTCATGGATTAAAACAAGCTAATAAAATTCCTCTATCTCAGAAAAATCTAATATAACATATAATATATATTAGATAATAAAAATGCATATATTGAATTGAATAAAAGATTTATTTGCCAATATTTCGTTTGGATAAATGCCAACCTTTGTCAAGGCATTACATTATTTTGGTATAAACAAACTCAGCGCCGCATAGTGTTATAATATCACTATGCGGCGCTGAGTTTGTTTATACCAAAAATTGTCTTGACAAAGGTTGGCGTTCAGCCAACCGAAATATTGGCAAATAAATATTTTATTCAATCCAGTATACGAGTATACCTTTTTATTATCTAAAGATTTAAATATGGATTTCTCTATATTCAGAACACTATATATATGTAGTATATGTAGCCCGACCATTACTACCCTGTCCTGTACCTGACAACAACAGCTCCCTGAAATATCCCCAGTTTCCCATGTGCCAAATACCTCCTGAGGCAAGGTGAGATATTGTCAAGGCCAGGACCTGTCCCAGCAAAAGTAGGATGACCCAGTTTGACATCAAAGGGTGAAGTTAACCCTTTCTTCCCGTCCTGGTCTTTCTTTGTGACGGGGGAGCAACTTCCCACGTTCCCTCCAGCCAGGATTTGCATAGCCATGTCGACTTGCATAGCAGCAAGGAGTCTTAGAGCCGATTTTATAGTATCAAGTGTTTGCATAGCGGCAAGAGTATTCAAATTAGAAAGTCTTCATTTTAACAAAGTTGCGGGAGGATTATATTCCTGTACCTAGAGAGACATCTCTCTCTTTAATGAGGAGATTTGTATGTTTGAAGTAGTGGTCCTATACCGCCATGTGAGGATGGTACTCTCGGAGACACTCTCGACAGGAAACAAGATCATTCTGTGCGATGTCCTCGACATAGCAATTGAACATGTTGGACAAAGACCCATTTATAACCAAGGGCCTATCCGAATTCAAGAACTCTTGTAGCCCTTGATTTAAACCAATGAAGCCTGTTTAGATTTCATTATGTATATTCATCCTTATTATTATTTTCATATTTACTCATTGTTGTTATTTTTTATTTCTTTTAGTTTTCATTTTTCACTATAACTTTTTATGAACGATGTAATAAAAATAGTTTCAATCTCAATCTCTTTAATAGTGCATCAGAACGATAACATCACCCTAGTGAAATATTTTGCTAGTGATGATAAAAAAAATGAGCCACTACATCAGGTTTAGCTTTTGTCTTAGTTCCCTCGGAGCACCGTGTTTCAGAATTACATATCTAACTAAGAATTTGGCAACTTCTATTGATTCACTAATTAGGGGCGCCTTAGTGATTGCATACTCTGTCAGATATTCCGTGCAGACCCAGCGGTTTCCACATGTCAATGTTGTAAATCTGCCTAAGAGGTCCATTCCTATCTTTTCAAATGTGGATCTAGGCACAGGTATTGGCTGTAAGTGTCTTATAGGGATTTGTGGCTGATGTTTGCTTATCTGAAAATTTTGACAGCCACATACTTCTAATAGTTTTTTTTTCTTATTCGATCAAAGGTTGTGTTGAACTCGAGATGTCCGCAGTGGGTGAATCATGGATGCTTCTCGGTATTTCTAGCCTTAAATGGCGAGAGACCGGCAGAAGCCATTCCCCTCCCATTAGATCATACTTTTTTGTATAAAGTATTATAAATTTTTGAAAGGACTTGTTATTGGTCTCTTGTTGGATCTTGCCTACGATCTTCATGAGTTCCGAGTCTTTCATTTGTTTTTGACCAAAATTCTGTAAGGCCGTTATGCTAGGAATTTAGTCTTCTATATCTTCACTACAACTCAGAGAACTTCTTGATAATCATTCACCCCTTGATGTTTCCTTCAACTCTTGTACACAACCGCAAACATTAACGGGTCTTTGAGGTTGGTCAGCCATCACGAAGAGAGACGGTCTGTTAAATAAATCGAAGATCTTATATATGGATAAATTTAACAGTTTTTATTACTTGAGCTCAAGCCTTCGAGCTACAAGCTCTTCACGGCAGTAAAACAATAACAGTTCAAGTTATAAAAACTATTGAAGAAACTTATCCCCGAATGGATATTAGATTTATTTAATTGATCATAAGGGATTAATATCTATTAGTGATGGTCTGTCACGATAGGGCGCCCATAAACATATGACCTAGAATTGTTGATAGCCAAATGTTGGCGAGACATTCTCTTTCAATTGTCGATTTTTTTTTTTTGCCTTATTGAGCGTTCTTGATGCATAAGCAATGGCTCTTTTTATATTTTGGATATGGACTAAGGATATTCTTATTCCATAGTCGTTTGCGTCAGTGGGTATCTCTGTCGGGGATAAGTAATCAAAATGTCCCAAAGCAGGTTCGGAAATTAATAACAACTTGAGAGATTAAAACGCGCGCTGTTCTTCTCGGTTCCAAAAAAAAAAAAAAAAAAAAAAAAGGTTGAACCTTCTTCAAAAGGCCGTTCAAAGATGGGGGGCCTGCATGTGTATAATTAGGTAGGAAGCGTCGATAATAAGACGAAAGCCCTAGAAAACTTCGTATTTCTTTTAATAAAATAAGAAAAGGTAAACACAAGGTAATAAGACCAATTCCAAATAAATAAATAGTGTGTTATATACACTATTTATATATATAGTGTGTATATAGTGTGTATATAACACACTATTTATTTATTTGGACTTATTACCTTGTGTTTATACTATATAATCCAAATTGTGCCATTAAGAAAAAGTATTAAATTATCTTCGTCACAGTATTGCAGAGGAGATTTTCCATAATAGCAAGCATTTATAGATAACTTTCTTCCATATTGTAAAAAGGATTTTTCTAGAAACTAGAATTTTATTAGTAAGTGGCTGTAGCAATATTGTATTGATGAATTAACCTTGGTGGCTACTGGAGTCACATATAGATCTTTGATCTTAGTCAAAAGTTCGAGAAATACAGATGTGGCCAACTATCTGTGTAGACATATTTTAAATTATATAGCAACAAATATCTTTTAAGAATTTGATAATTTATATAATGCTAATTGTATATATTGCCAGACACTTCTTTCTTTTGTACACAGTTCTTTTATCTCATTTTTTTCTCTTTCTTATTGCTAATTTCATATGACTATTATATTCACGGCCTAAAATTATTATATATACACTGCGTGACATTGAAAATGGAACACCAAGAAATAGTGGCCAGAAAGTGATGAAACTCGGCAGACAGAGAGAGACAGGGACGAACAATAAGTGATCTTTATTTCAAAATGATAGTCATAATACAGAGCGAGAACGGCGTCGGCTTAGTAGCAAGTAGGACCACCGCGGACGGCGATGCTGGCAGCAACACGTTTAGGTAGAGAGTCAATCAGAGTACGGATGGCGTCCTGAGGGATGGCTCTCCATTCCCTCTCAACCATTTGCCACAGTTCGTCTTCTGAACGCGGCTGTGGCAAGGCATGCAAACGGCGTCCAATGATGTCCCAAACGTGCTCGATTGGTGAGAGATCAGGAGAGTACGGTGCCCAGGGAAGCATCTGTACATCTTGCAGAGCTTGTTGGCTAATGCGAGCAGTGTGCGGTCGGGCGTTATCCTGCTGATAAAGGGTATTGGGTACCCCCTGAAGGTAGGGGAGTGTCACCGGTCGCAGCACATCATCAACGTATCGTTGGGCCGTCATAGTGCCTTGAATACGAAGTAAAGGTGACCTGGAATCATACGCGATTGCGCCCCAAACCATGATTCCACGTTGTCGCACGGTGGGGCGTTCCACAATTGCTGCCGGATTGGACCTTTCTCCACGTCGACGCCACACGCGTACACGGCGACTATCACTGGACAAGCAGAAACGCGACTCATCTGAGAACACGACCCTGTGCCATTCCGTCATCCACGTCGATCTAGCCCGGCACCATTCCAAACGTTGGTGCCTATTCGGTGGGGTCAATGGCAGTCTTCTTAGCGGACGGCATGAGTGCAAGCCATTAGCAACCAATCGACGGGAAATAGTTCTGGTCGAGATGGAATTATCTAGGGTGTCTTGCACATGTTGCAGGATGGCGGTACAAGTGGCTTGTGGGGCCGCCACTGCTTTTCGAAGGATACGCCGATCCACACGTGCTGACGTCACTCTGGTTGCACCGACATTCCTATAAATTGCCACATTTCCTTGTTCCAACCATCTTCTCCACAGTCGGTGCACCGTGGATGCACCAAGGTGTGTATCAGCTGCGATTTGACGTATGGACCAACCTGCCCTTTTCAGTCCGATCACCATGCCCCTCGTAAAAGCGTCTGTCTGCTTGAACTGCCTCCGTTTACGATGACCTGGCATTCTCTGTTATTACACGTGTCTTTTGACACAAGAACAAAATTTCTACAATGATTTTCCTTGAAGAAATAACGACACGAATACTGTCCTTTCTGCAAGTTCCTTCCCTTATATCTTACTCCATGTGCGCACGAGAGCTGCGCATTTTACATCATTTGCATAACTCGGTTAGGCGCGTCTACCCTGAAATTTGCATAATTTTCTGGCCACTATTTCTTGGTGTTCCATTTTCAATGTCACGCAGTGTATATATATATATTAAAAATAAAGAAGGCATCTCCTGACCACGAGCACATGTGCTTTTTAGATGGCAGAGCGCCCTTGAGGGGCGCTCTGCCATCTAAAAAGCACATGTGCTCGTGGCAGGAGATGCCTTCTTTATTTTTAATATCAACACCTGACCCACTTATCTTTTATTTTTTTCAATTGTTTTTTCACATATATATATAGACAAATGTAAAGGTATACATGTATGACAGCGCAAGTGTCCCTAGGGGGACATAACGCTTTAAATTGAAATAGAATTTTAAAAATCTCATGGTTGTCCTTCAGACATTTTACTTTTTTATTATTACCAGCGGAAATTCCCATTTTTCTGGAATATGTCACTCCACTTGAATTAGATTGAAAATTCTTATGAAGATAGTCTTTCTAAAATTTATGTCAATGGAATGTGTTGGATAGAATATATGAATAGCTGTAAAAATTTACATAGCGAAGAGGATTTGTATAATGTCGTTTTTTTACCTCAAGGGTTTGCATTATATATATAATTATTCGCATATTGGTAATAATTAGCTTCTACGTCTATTGTTTCTACATTGTTTAATCTTACAGATATCTTGTAAATTATCCTATTAATATAATATTAATAAAAATTATGTATATGTAAAACGTTTTTATTGGTAAATTGGGTATGAATTCGAAAAATATTATTCCTTATTGCATAAAAATATCATTATGATATTTGAAAATGACCAAAATGAAGAGGAATTTGAAAAATCAATTCATTTAAAATTTGGCATTCAGCAGAAATCCTCAAGTTTAAAAGGATTGATAATCTGACTAACAAAGAAAGTTTAGGGTAAATTCAATGAAGATTATGGTATCTCCATTTTTTCAATGAAGAATTTGATCATTTATGAACACTTTGATCTTAGTCAAAAGGCCGAAAAGCGATTTTTAATGAAGTAACCAATAGGAAAATTTTCCACAAGTCATATACTTCGGGAACATCGGGAGAACTAATCTATTGAGACCATACTTATATGGGGTATACCTTAGAGAATGAAGGGAGAGGTAGACTAAGGAAGTTTGATTATCTCAAAGAAATGTGTGTAAATAAGATATACCAAAAGATGCTGAGAATTTCACAAAATAAGATAGAATGATAAGCCATGCCTGATGGTCTCCGTATCAGAGATGGCGTATTTCATGATGAAACATAGAAGGAATCGGGGGGAAATGATGATTTCACAAATTTGTATCTTTAAATAATAAACATTGATAAACACGCTCAGATGATTGTTCAACTGAACCTTGAAAATAATTTCCATTTATAAGAACAATCAAGAACAACAATGGGATTTTATTTCCCGAAAATATTAAATCTTTTTCCTGACAATACAAAGAATAACTAAAAACGCTTATATATAATAATAGAAATACATTTTAAAATTGAACTTTTTAAATTGTTCTCCTAAAATACAATGACTTATATGTGGTAATTTGCATATCTCCTTATATACATATACATACCACTATGCAAATTGTCAAGTAGCTCTACAATCCCTAGCCAGAATTCTCCATTGGACGCTTGACAAACATCGCTGGAGTCCACTAAGGGGCGACCAGTTGTGTTTCTAGAATGTTATCTACAGATTAAAAAAGATAATAAGAAATCAGAATATTTGATGTCCAACCACCCATGTTATAAGTTGTTGAAATTGTACTCACTCCTTATAAATACTTATATATAGAATTCTATATTGGCTATCTTGAAGGCAAACACTCCCTTTATAATAGATAAATTATTATCAAACTCCCCACCTCCCTGATTTATTTATCTCCACGACAATATTCTCTTTATGCAGACTTTTAATATCAGTCATAATTGACCCAACACCAGCTTTGAAAATTTCGGAAAAATCAATCTCTCTGTAGGGATGAGGAAACTTTTGTATAAAGTTTAGAATTTGGTCTGAATTCGCCAACACTGAAAATATTTAAATGGTCTTATTCAGCGCCCACTGTTCAGAGATTTTTTTTTAAATTTCATTATTATATAATATAATACACTGCGGCATGTAATTATAAAACGACACTTGCAAGTTTAACCGCATGAGTTTCTTTTCAACGACAAATTAAAATTTTATTTTTATTTTAAGGTGAAATATCGACAATTTCTAACCTTTTGGATGAGGTATGAAAGGATGAATTATGAAGAGTAATGACGAACGGAAAATAAAAGTGTCCATTATATATGTTTATAAAATGTCCTTTATTATATATGAATGACATATTTCCACAAAACTACAAGAGTCTGTCTACTGAATAAATTTTCGACAGGGATAACTGAAAAATGTGTTAAAAAAACATTGAAAATTATATTCTTCTAAATGATAAACATTTATAAAAAAATTTATATTGTATTTTAGATATACATTTATCTAAATGATATACATGTATAATAGGGATGATATAATTGATAGCAGAATTATTAATTATATAAAGTGATTTTTATTCAATATAATGCGGCCTATGATTGTAGAACGACATTTGTACATGTGTTTCTTTTGAACGAAAAATCGAAATTCATTTAAGGAGAAATAACGATTATTTCTAACCTTATGAATGAAGTATGAAAGGATGAATTGTGAAGAGTAATGATAATCGGAAAAATAAAATTGTCGTGTCCAAGAAGAGTTATTAATAAACACTATACACAAGTATAAGATTATACAAGTTATATTTTCAGTTGTATTTTAAATATCCTCTACCACCCTCTCTCTGTTATTTTAAGAAACTCTATATCAAGAACATACACAGGATACAAAAGATAAAACAGATATACCAAATTCCATGCAGTAAGTTTCAGGCCTCATATACAGGGGAAACATCTAGATCCGACTAAAACAACACAAATATTGCATCAACACAAAATACTATTCGATAAAATAATCCCTTGAATCAATATTGAAATAAAAACATTAGGCCTCCAGGGAAAATATTTCTTTTAAAAATTTCTCTATTTACATATCTCTCTAAGTTTCCGGCAAGAAAGCCTTTCTATACATTCTGTAAAAGTGGCTTTCTTGCCCAAAGGCTAGAGAGATTTGTACATAAAATAAGTTGAAAAAGAAACTTTTCCCTGGAGGCCTGTAGCAGCTGGAAAAACTGTTGTAATTGTTATAATTATGGTGTATAGATTAATTTTTCTTTAATTGAATTTAAAAAAAAACTAAATTACTCTATGAAATGTAAATTTAAAAATGAGTAAATGTTTTGAATAGGAATAATACTATATATGTCTAGCTTGCTATAGTTTTACATGGCTAAAAAGGAACAAGATAATTTACATGTATATAAATTAATAATTAAACATTTTTTCTAACCAACGGTGAATGAATTTCTGATTCTAAATCCCTCATAAAACTTATAGGCCTAATGTTTTTATTTTAACAAAATACTATATGTCCCAAATCTACCTGCATAAACAGGCTACAGGCCATGAACCTAATTTCAAATCTGCAATGATACTTCGTGCCAAATAAAAGGCTAACTGTGAAAGTAATTAGATATTTGAATACGCCATCTATCATCAATATAGAAATAAGAGATAACAAAATATCACCAACATAAATCAAAAGACTAGACATAGAACAATAACACGCGTCATTTATATAAAATATAAAACTACAAAGAACGAGTGTTTCTTCTAAAACCAAATGAAAGGAACATTTTAATGTCAACATAGATTAAATTGATATCAAATCCCTATATATATAAAAGTCAGTGTATGTATGTATGTATGCATGTATGTGGGTATCTTTGTCAGCTATACACGTCCACAATACGTAACTAATCTGACTGAAATTTTAACAGTGTATAGAGTAGAATCTGGAAAAACTTATAGTGAAAATTTCAGGTCTCTATTCCGAATATTCTTCGAATTATTTGCAAATTGCGTTGCAAATTTGCCTTTTCGCTCGCAAGCAGCGCCTCTAGCGGTGAAGATGGGAGGTAATATCAGCTGACCTAATGTACATGTAAAACGTGATTTGACAGGTCATAGAGAAAAATTTGGAAAAGATATTTATCGGATTTTTAGGCAATAAAAAATAAAATTGACAGGTTCTGGGCAAAAATAGTTGTTTTTTAGTCAGCAAATGATGATGACAATATTGCTGTATCATGTTTGATTATCAGATACAAAATTATATCGGGAAAATTTTCCAAAAAGCTGAGACCACGGGTGAAGCCAGTTCATTTTTAGTGTGAAGGAACAAAATTCTAACAGAAAAACATTCATTCGAGCAGAAGACACAAAGACAGATCATCTCTTTATAAAAATATCGCTTCTCTGACACAAAGTTTGGAGCGGGACGTTTCACAAGAGTGACATCCACGGCGCCAATTTATAATTGTAACGAATAGTATTTGAATAAAAACATTTAATCGGGTAAAACCTGGGCGTTGCCCGGGTCATTTGGCTAGTAACTATATAAATACTTCAAAGTATAGCGTTAAATATTTACTCGCGTTAAAATTTGACCTGATTTATTATCGGCTACAATAGCCCGCAACGGACATAATACACAACAATTACCATTGTATATTCACACAAAGTAGATAAAGAGTTGCCAAAGTTGAGTGTTTTATAGAAATATTTATATAAATTAGAGATTCTATTAGAATTTTTATATAGAAATAGTTTAGAGTTTTAAATTATTTTAATGAGATATATTCACATTTTATAGAAAATATTACCGACATATGATTTTGGGTAAAAATATATAATAGCCACATTAAAGAGTTCTATATGTGAAGAAGGCATCGAATCAATAAAGTCTCTAACTTTTCCTCTTTTCGGTTATCGTCCAAAACCGGACATTGGATGAGAGAAGCTGTCTTACAGCCTAAACTCTACATCCACAGAAACATTCTGCTAAACGTTGGTTTTGGAGGTTTCCAACGAGCCTAGGTATTTTAACCTTTGAAGAGAGACCTATTCCAGGAGCAAACAAATCTACCCATGTTGAGGTAGGTAGTCAGGGGTTTAGCATGGATTGAATCCAAACTTGCTAGAGCCATAGAGGCTGTATGGAAGGACATCAGCATGCGTAGGCCGAGCTAATCCCCGGCCAGCTCCAAAAACAAAGAGACGGCGGCCAATCAACGCTGAGCTAATTTAAAAGCCAAAAAAAGCGGAGGCGGTGTTTACTCGAGGTGGCGGCAGATTACGCCGATGTGCACTCACGTGGACACGCAAAAAGTCCAGCTCCGGGGATCGATCCGGTCCTAATGCCTTCTAATCTAATTAGCGGGATTTTTAGCTTAGTAGTGAGGCGCCTGGTACCGTTACTGTACTGGTGGTTACTGCTGTACTGGTGGTTACTGTACTGGTGGTTACTGCTGTACTGGTGGTTACTGTACTGGTGGTTACTGCTGTATACTCGTGGTTACTGTGCACTGTGGTTACTGTACTGGTAGTTACTGCTGTATACTCGTGGTTACTGTGTACTGTGGTTACTGTACTGGTAGTTACTGCTGTATACTCGTGGTTACTGTGTACTGTGGTTACTGTACTGGTAGTTACTGCTGTATACTCGTGGTTACTGTGTACTGTGGTTACTGTACTGGTAGTTACTGCTGTATACTCGTGGTTACTGTGTACTGTGGTTACTGTGCACTGTGTTTACTATTGTACTGGTAGTTACTGTACTGGTGTTTACTGCAGTAGTGGTAGTTACTTCTGTGCTGGTGGTTACTGCTGTATACTCGTGGTTACTGTACTGGTGGTTACTGCAGTAGTGGTGGTTACTGCTATACTGTGGTGGTTACTGTACTGGTGGTTACTGTTGTACTGGTCTTCCTGTACTGTTGGTTACTGCTATACTGTGGTGGTTACTGTACTGGTGGTTACTGTTGTACTGGTGGTTCCTGTACTGTTGGTTACTGTACTGGTGGTTACTGTACTGGTTCTTACTGTACTGGTGGTTACTGCAGTAGTGGGGGGTTACTGCTTTATTGGTGTTTACTGTTGTCCTGGTAGTTACTGTTGTACTGGTGGTCACTGTACTAGGGGTTACTGCAGTAGTGGTGGTTACTCCTGTACTGGTGGTTACTGCTGTATACTCGTGGTTACTATACTGGTGTTTACTACTGTACTGGTGGTTACTGTACTGGTTCTTACTGTACTGGTGGTTACTGTACTGGTTCTTACTGTACTGGTGGTTACTGCAGTAGTGGTGGTTACTGTACTGGTGGTTACTGTACTGGTGGTTACTGTACTGGTGGTTACTGTACTGGTGGTTACTGTTCTGGGGGTTACTGCAGTAGTGGTGGTTACTGCAGTAGTGGTGGTTACTCCTGTACTGGTGGTTACTCCTGTACTGGTGGTTACTGTACTGGTGGTTACTGTACTGGTGGTTACTGTTCTGGTGGTTACTGTACTGGTTCTTACTGTACTGGTGGTTACTGCAGTAGTGGTGGTTACTCCTGTACTGGTGGTTACTGTACTGGTTCTTACTGTACTGGTGGTTACTGTACTGGTGGTTACTGTACTGGTGGTTACTGTACTGGTTCTTACTGTACTGGTGGTTACTGTACTGGTTCTTACTGTACTGGTGGTTACTGTTCTGGGGGTTACTGCAGTAGTTGTGGTTACTCCTGTACTGGTTCTTACTGTACTGGTGGTTACTGTTCTGGGGGTTACTGCAGTAGTTGTGGTTACTCCTGTACTGGTTCTTACTGTACTGGTGGTTACTGTTCTGGGGGTTACTGCAGTAGTTGTGGTTACTGCTGTACTGGTGGTTATTGCACTGGTGGTTACTACTGTACTGGTGGTTACTGCTGTGTACTGGTGGTTACTACTGTGCTGGTGGTTACTGCTGTGTACTGGTGGTTACTGCAGTATTGGTGGTTACTGTTGTCCTGGTAGTTACTGTTGTTTTTGTGGTTACTGTACTGGGGGTTACTGCAGTAGTGGTGGTTACTGCTGTATACTCGTGGTTACTATACTGGTGTTTACTGCAGTAGTGGTGCTTACTGGTGTTACTGTTGTACTGGTGGTTACTGCAGTAGTGGTGGTTATTCCTGTACTGGTGGTTACTGCTGTATACTCGTGGTTACTATACTGGTGTTTACTGCAGTAGTGGTGGTTACTGGTGTTACTGTTGTACTGGTGGTTACTGTTGTACTGGTGGTTACTGCAGTAGTGGGGGTTACTGCTATACTGTGGTTGCTACTGTACTGGTTCTTACTGTACTGGTGGTTACTGTACTGGTGGTTACTCCTGTACTGGTGGTTACTGCAGTAGTGGTGGTTACTCCTGTACTGGTGGTTACTCCTGTACTGGTGGTTACTGTACTGGTGGTTACTGTACTGGTGGTTACTGTTCTGGTGGTTACTGTACTGGTTCTTACTGTACTGGTGGTTACTGCAGTAGTGGTGGTTACTGCAGTAGTGGTGGTTACTCCTGTACTGGTGGTTACTCCTGTACTGGTGGTTACTGTACTGGTGGTTACTGTACTGGTGGTTACTGTTCTGGTGGTTACTGTACTGGTTCTTACTGTACTGGTGGTTACTGCAGTAGTGGTGGTTACTCCTGTACTGGTGGTTACTGTACTGGTGGTTACTGTACTGGTGGTTACTGTACTGGTGGTTACTGTACTGGTTCTTACTGTACTGGTGGTTACTGTACTGGTGGTTACTGTACTGGTGGTTACTGTACTGGTTCTTACTGTACTGGTGGTTACTGTACTGGTTCTTACTGTACTGGTGGTTACTGTTCTGGGGGTTACTGCAGTAGTTGTGGTTACTCCTGTACTGGTTCTTACTGTACTGGTGGTTACTGTTCTGGGGGTTACTGCAGTAGTTGTGGTTACTCCTGTACTGGTTCTTACTGTACTGGTGGTTACTGTTCTGGGGGTTACTGCAGTAGTTGTGGTTACTGCTGTACTGGTGGTTATTGCACTGGTGGTTACTACTGTACTGGTGGTTACTGCTGTGTACTGGTGGTTACTACTGTGCTGGTGGTTACTGCTGTGTACTGGTGGTTACTGCAGTATTGGTGGTTACTGTTGTCCTGGTAGTTACTGTTGTTTTTGTGGTTACTGTACTGGGGGTTACTGCAGTAGTGGTGGTTACTGCTGTATACTCGTGGTTACTATACTGGTGTTTACTGCAGTAGTGGTGCTTACTGGTGTTACTGTTGTACTGGTGGTTACTGCAGTAGTGGTGGTTATTCCTGTACTGGTGGTTACTGCTGTATACTCGTGGTTACTATACTGGTGTTTACTGCAGTAGTGGTGGTTACTGGTGTTACTGTTGTACTGGTGGTTACTGTTGTACTGGTGGTTCCTGTACTGGTGGTTACTGCAGTAGTGGGGGTTACTGCTATACTGTGGTTGCTACTGTACTGGTGGTTACTGCAGTAGTGGTGGTTACTGCTGTACTGGTGGTTACTGCTGTACTGGTGGTTACTGTACTGGGGGTTACTGCAGTAGTGGTGGATACTGCTGTACTGGTGGTTATTGCACTGGTGGTTACTACTGTACTGGTGGTTACTGTACTGGTGGTTACTGCTGTACTGGTAGTTACTGCTGTCTACTGGTGGTTACTGCAGTTGTTAGCACGTTTTCTTTGAATTTTCTTCTTGAAAGAACGAGCTGACTCAATTCGATTCAATCGATTTATTTCAA
Organism: Cordylochernes scorpioides; assembly: GCA_030710605.1. Classification (NCBI taxonomy): domain Eukaryota; kingdom Metazoa; phylum Arthropoda; class Arachnida; order Pseudoscorpiones; family Chernetidae; genus Cordylochernes; species Cordylochernes scorpioides. Next base: position 41,414,591 of record CP092866.1, on the reverse strand, counting down.
ATAACAAAAGAGAATTACACTACGATTTAATGCGATTTAGTTGTATTTATAACACAAAAGAAAACAGAAGAAAAAAAAACAACAAAAAGAATGATGATAAGTAGCAATAAAATTCTATGAATATGAATTATAATTAATTAATAAAATACAATAATAATAATAATAATAATAATAATAAACTAACATGCTCACCCCGGTGGACTAACTTAGTCCTCAGCAAAAGGTAATGGTACTATTTTCAGAGAGTTCTAGTAAGGCGTTCTTGGTGCTTGGTCTTCACCTCAACGACTCGAACTTTTCCGTCCGCTCCCGGAAAGACTTTGGTGATGCGACCAAGGTTCCAATACATTGCTGGTGGTGATATGGTATCCTTGAGCAAGATGAGGTCACCTTTCTTAATGTTGGGTGAGGTATTTTGCCATTTTAGGCGTTGTTGCAAATTGTTGAGGTATTCTCGATTCCAACGTTTCCAAAATACATTTTTAATTTTTTGATTTAGTCTCCAGCGGTCGAGGTAGTTAATCGGAGCATCATCATCATTAGATTCTGGAAGGGCAGTTAAGGGTCTCCCGATTAAGAAGTGTCCTGGTGTAAGAGGATTAAAATCGTCTGAATCTGAACTTGGAGGACAAATAGGTCGCGAATTTAAACAAGCTTCTATTTGAGTTGTCAGAGTACTCAGCTCTTCAAATGTGAGTATCTGAGACTTTAAGCATCTGAGAAGATGAAATTTGAAGGATTTTATTCCAGCCTCCCAGATACCTCCGAAATTTGGGGCGGAAGGAGGTATAAAATGCCAGTTGATTCGTTCATTAGATATGAATTTTTGAATTGTTGAAGCTTTCAATATACCAAAATGCTCTCGGAGAATGTTGTTAGCTCCCCTAAAGTTGGTCCCGTTATCACTAAATATATCAGAAGGTTTTCCTCGACGAGAAATAAACCGCTTGAGAGCTGCGAGGAAAGCCGCTGAAGATAGGTCTGACACAATTTCTATATGAATTGCTTTTGTGCAGAAACATACAAATAAAGCAACATATGATTTTAATTTTACTTTGGATCTTTTGATGTTTGGTTTCATCAAAAACGGTCCTGCAAAGTCGATTCCAATTTTAGTGAACGGATTTGATTTCACAATTCGGTGCATAGGCAGATCTCCCATAATTTGCTTGGTAACTTGGCGTTTAGCCCTGAAACACACTATGCATTGGTGGATTATTTTCTTGGCCAAACTTCTGCCTGCAGGAATCCAAATCCAAAAGTGTAATCGTAGTGCTGACATGGCAGTTGAAGACCAGAATATAAATGATCCAGATGACACTGTCGCACTATTAATTCCGTGATAAAATGACCTCTTGGCAATATTATTGGATGCTTTTCATCAAATTGCAGATTTGAATGACGTAATCTTCCTCCAACCCGTAATAGTCCAGATTCATCAATGAAAGGATTCAAAGATAAAAGCCTTGAGTTAGTTGGTAAAGATTTCTTTTGTTTGCAACAGGTAATTTCTGATTGAAATTCATAACTTTGAAAAAAACGAATGATATTGTGGATTGAACTTGTTAATTCGCTTGAAGATAGATGTCCTTTCTTTCTTTCATTAAAAGAACATTGGAAATTGAATACAAATCTATAAATCAATGCTGTAATTCTAACAAGTTCATGGATATTTGAGTATTTGAAAATGAAGTCTGGGAAAAGAAGATTAGTGGAATGAAAAACAGAGAATGTTTTTCGTCTTTCACCCTGAAATTTCTTTCTGAAAATCATATTGAGTTTGAATTGGATCTTCAAAGTTCACATCCGAGAGCCAAGTTGGTCCTCGCCACCAAAGAGAGTGATCCACCAGCTCTGAAGGAGTTATATCTCTGGAAGCGCAGTCTGCAGGATTATATTTCGAAATGAGATAATGCCAGGAAGAATGTAAAGTCAATCTTTGAACTTCAGCAATCCTATTTCCGACAAATGGTTTCCAATGTCTAGATTCAGATTTAATCCAGCTGAGAACAATTTTGGAATCAGTCCATAAAAATACTCTATCAATTTGTAAGCATAAAGAATTGCGAATAGTATCATATAAAGTTGCGAGAAGAAGAGCAGCGCACAGCTCCAGCCGTGGTATGGAAATCATTTTCAGAGGAGCTACCCTCGTCTTGGAAGCAATCAGAGAAACTTTCACCTGGCGCGATTTGAAATGAGATCTTATATAAAATACTGCCGCATATGCAACTTCTGAAGAGTCACAAAAACCATGAAGTTCAACAGAAAGTAAAGCTCCCCTGCACGAGAAGTATCTAGGAATTTGAATTTTATTTAATACGGATAATTCCTTTTCGATTTTCTTCCATTGAGAGCACAAAGTATCAGGCAATGGATCATCCCAATTCAATTTCTGTTTCCAAAGTGATTGAAGCAAAATTTTAAGACGAATAATAACTGGCGACAGCCAGCCTATAGGATCAAAGATTCTGGAGATGTGGGACATCAAATGTCTTTTAGAATTCGTTTGTTCTGGAATGTCATTAACAAGAATCTGAAAAATGTCCAAGGAAGGATTTCAACAAATACCAAGTATTTTGACACATGAATCACTCTCAAAATCCCGAAGATTATGCCTATCTTCAACCTGTTCTGAAAATCCAGAAAGGACCTCCGGGACGTTTGATCTCCATTTCCTAAGAGAAAATCCGGCTGAAGAAAGAAGATTATTGACTTCACGAATATGACATGTAGCTTCTTCAATTGTGTCTGCACCAGAAAGCAAGTCATCAACATAAAAATCGGTTTGTACTATTTTTGAGGCCACTGGGAAAGTTGACACCTTGTCCCTTGCAAGTTGATGTAGGGTACGCATGGCGAGATATGGCGCACAAGACAACCCATATGTCACAGTCAGTAGTCTATAATCCAATAAAGGTTCTGATGGGTTTTTTCTCCATAAAATTCTCTGGAAATCACAATCCCTAGAATCGATTCTTACTTGGCGATACATTTTCTCTATATCTCCTGAAAAAGCTATTGGGCGTGTTCGAAATCTTATCAGAATGTTGAAGATATCCTGTTGTAGTTTTGGTCCTACATGAAGAAAGTCATTTAGAGATTTGCCATTGCTAGTTTTGCAAGATGCATCAAAAACAACTCTCAATTTAGTGGTAGTGCTTTGCTCCTTAAAAACATAATGATGAGGTATATAATAACATTGTCCTGAAGGTGTATCCAGCTCATCACTGGGAATAAGCTCCATATGATTGATTAAAAGATATTCGTCCATGAAATCACAATATTGTTTTAGGATACTTGGAAATTTTTGTAATTTTCTTTCAAGTGATAGAAATCGTTTCAGAGCATTGGTCCTAGATTCGCCAAGAGTTGGCAATGTTCTAAATGGCAGCCCAACAGAGTACCTTCCATCTTCCAGAATTTTGAGGTTTTTAATATATATTTCTTCACACGAAATTTCTTCTCTGGTTAAAGATTTGGCAGAGGGTACTGACTCCAGCTCCCAGAATATTTTGAGAAAATCATCTTGTTCCTCCGACGCGAACATAGTTATATCTTGATTGGAATTTTCACCTGACAGTAATATTTTACCTGTAAGTAACCATCCCAATTTGGATCCGCACGCAGTGGGTCCAGATAAATTTTGGAATCTAACCTTCCCGTTAAATAAGCATGGAGCAAGCTCTGCTCCTATCACTAAATCAATCTGGCTAGATTTCTCAAAATTGGGGTCAGCCAACAGAAGATTTTTCAAATAAGGCCAATTATCCTTTTCTATAAAGAAATTGGGGAATTCTGATCTGATCTTATCAATGACTATAGGATTGGCGATGAATATTAGGTTTGAGAGAAATGTGGACTAAATTGGAGAGAGACCTCACCCATTGATTGTTCTACAAGTTTGTTTCCCAAACCAAAAACTGTAGTTTTACATTCAGCAAGAGGAAGATTTAATTTATTTCGACAACTATTTGTTATAAGACACCTTTGAGAGCCTGTATCTATGAGGGCTCTACATGTTTGAAGAACCCTGTTTTCCGATTTGACCTTTATTAAAGCCGTAGAGAGTAATATCCGATCATGACTTTTGTTGTTTGCAAAACATGAGACACTGGCATGGGTCAATGGAGATATGTCCGCAACAGGACTTAACATTTCCGGTTTGAACTGATGCAAAAGGGTATGATGTCTCTTATTACATGATTTGCAATTTTGCGTGAAGACGCATGACGATACTTTATGGTTAGATCTTAGATAGTTGTAACATAGACGATTATCTTTTACAAATGTCCATCTTTCAGGTAACATCATACCATTAAACTTAGGACATTTTAACAAAAAATGTTCACCTTTACATAAGACGCATGACTTGACTCTGCTATCTATACTAGAGTCAGAGGCAAATGTTGCTGAATGAGAATGAGTGGATTTATTCATTTTGTATAATTGTTTCGAATTTTCTTTATTCTGAAAACTCCCGACACTTCCAGCAAATCTTTTTAGGAAAGAAATAATCTTTTCATACGATGGATATTATTTCTCAAGCAAACTCATCTCTCATTCCTTTCTTATTGAACGATCAAGTTTTGATTGAATTATATGAATTAAAAGCATATCCGATAAATTATTACGTTCCAATCCGAGGATAGAGAGATTCTGAATGCTTTCGTTACAAGTGCCCAGGAGATCAAGTAAATCTTTAGTCGATTCTTGTTTTACATTTTTTAGATCATACAAATTTTGAATTTGTTTAAAAGCCAATTCACTTTTTTTTGTCGAATCTATTGACCAAGGTTTGCCAGGCAATAGGATAATTTTCATCAGAAATATTGAACGCCCTAATAAGTCAAGCGGCATTTTCTTTTAGTGCAGAATTTAAATATTGAAGTTTTTGAAAATTTCCCAGTGTTGAATTTTGATGAATAGATCTAATAAAAATTTCCTTAAAACTCAGCCAATCTGAAATATCACCACTAAAGGTGGGCAATTGAAATTTGGGAAGTTCTAAATGCGTTTCACCAGAAAATGTATTTTTATTTAAATTTCCCAGCGATCTATTTATTTTTATCAAAAAATAATTGATTTTAGACTTTGCCTCAAAGGATACCTTAAATTTTTCTTCAGCATTAATGCTTTTATATTTTACTAATTTCACATATTGATTATCAAAGCTAGCTTTTAAATTTAACAAGACTTCTTTATTTTGCAAAAGTGCGTATTTTTCAATGCCTTCTAAATTATATTCTATATCTCCTTTTATCAATTCTAAACTTTTAATCAGAGATTCAAAAATTAAGATTTCTGTTTCCATATTTTAAAGATCAGTATTCAAAACCTTACCTTTCTTTATTTCTATGGCTTCTAAGAACTTTCTATTTCTTCTACTTCTTTCCCGGGTTTGGGCACCAAAAAATGTTAGCACGTTTTCTTTGAATTTTCTTCTAGAAAGAACGAGCTGACTCAATTCGATTCAATCGATTTATTTCAAACAACAAAAGAGAATTACACTACGATTTATTGCGATTTAGTTGTATTTATAACATTATTATTATTTATTTAAGTAACCCAGGTTCCTGGAGCGTACAGAAGTCGCCAACTACCCGGGATGTCTTTCTGACCTAAGTCTTCTTGGATTTATAAACAATGCCAGTGGAAGTCCAATTAATGAGGTGTTGGTGATACCTAGGAGAGTGGCTGTCTGGAATCTTTGGTATTGGAAGGTTGGGCAAAAGTGAAGAGGAGGTGGTCTACGGTTTGGTCTTCATCTTGGCAGTGGGGGCAAGTTGGGTCTTCTTTCGATACCGTTGCAAGGTCTGCCTGAATGTAGCCATGGCCGGTCAAGATTGTTATGGAGGTAGATCCATGTTTGATGTTTCGAAGCATTTGGAGGAGTAGTTTCGGGATAGCAGCAAATCTTCGTAGATTTCTGGGGTGGAGTAATCTTGGATGTAGAGGTCTGTCCGCATTTTGAGGGCTATCTGTTATTTTTTACCGCGCGCGACGCTCTTTGGGAGGGTGGTAAAGGATAGTGGCAGATTAGAATGTGCTGCGGCCTTTGCCGCCTGATCCGCCAGTTCATTTCCTGGAATACCGCTGTGGCCTTTGATCCAGCAGAGTTGCACAATTGGTGAAAAATGCAGGTTGTAGATTATTTCCGCAATTAGTTGTGTTCTTGGGGGCCAAGACCTACATATGGCTTATAGAGCTGATTGGCAGTCTGAGGCAATGATAAAGTGTTCTTTCGGGAAATTCATGGTGATTTTTGTTGCGTAGAGAATGGCAAGCAGTTCAGCTTGGAACGCTGAGCACTCCTGGTGGAGTTTAAGTTGTATGGTTTGTAGAGGAGGTGGTAGGATGACTCCAGCCCCAACTCCTTCTGATGATTGGGATCCGTCTGTGTAAATGGTGGTGACATTTAGTTGTAGTGATTTGGTAAAATAGATTATCTTCCGTAATGGGGGATAGGGTAAAAAGGAAGGACTTGGGCGTGATTCGTAGTGGCCCGTTTTCAAAGTTTTTAAATATTCTATGTGAGCCTTTATAGAGATATCGAGTGGGGGACAACCCGTCAATGAGATAGCTGGTATTGTCGGTGTGCATGGACCACCTCTTATTATTGCTTTCGCATATTTGTAGTGGAGACTACGTAGCTTGTGAGCCCCATTTGTGTCATATGCACGTTTTCCCCAGACACCAGAGCCATATAGTAGCGCTGGGAGAACGACTCTCTTGTAAATTTTGTGTCCGGAACTGAAGGTTGAACCAAATTGCCCTTTTATGGTGCTAGTGAGCCTTGGGAGTATCCATCGGTATTTGAGTAAACTGTTATTGAGATGTTTAATAAATTGTCTCTTTGAATCAAAGGTAATACCAAGGATTTTAATTGTTTTGTTGATTGCAATGGGCTGGTCAAGAAGTCGGATGCTGTCCTTGTTTGGCCATCTTGGTTTGTTTCTGTAAAACATGCATGCTTGAGTCTTGTGGGGATTTACCAATATTCCATGCCTTCTGCACCATTGTGAGAAATTTTCAAGAAAATTGTTTATTTGACATTTAGGAAGCTTTGGGGCCACCTGCACCATTAGTGTGAAATCATCTGCGAAGCCCACTAATTCGCTCTTTCTAGGTTTTTGCAAAGTAAATGCTTTTCTTGCAATCATATTGAAGAGGAAGGGACTTATAGCCGCTCCTTGTGGGACTCCACGGAGTGACAGAATGTGAGCAGTGTGTCCCCATACGCTATAGGCCATTTTTCTATTTATTAAATAGCTGGTAATTAGTTGTAGTAATTCCTCAGGGCAGCTAACCTCTCGTAGGGCTTCAATTAAGAATACCTATGTACGGTGTCGAAGGCTCTTCTAATGTCTAGGCTGATAACTAGTGTTTTCTCCCCCTCTTCCATGTCCCTGTCTATGAATTGGTTTATTGCAGCTAGGGCGTTTTCGGCCGAAAGGCAAGGAACAAATCCAAATTGGAGGGGTGAAAACCAATTGTGCCGGTCTGCTAGCCCTTGTAGTCGAGCCAAAATGCAACGCTCAAATACCTTGGCTAGGGTGTTGAGGAGAGCAATTGGGCGGAATCTTTCCAGTGGGTTTTCTGCTATGCTGTCCGGTTTGGGTATGAGGACTAAAAGGCCGATTTTCCAGGGTGATGGAAAATGGCCGAATCTTAAACACTTGGTAAAAAGTCCTGCAAGTAGTTTATGTAGGGGAGGACCTCTTAATTGAAGGCACTTTGCTCCAAGTCGATCAGGGCCTGGAGATTTCTTGAGTCCACAGCATTTGATGGCCCGAAGTACTTCAGCGTCGGTGAAGTCTGGCTCAATGAGGCCAGAAAACTGTATTAAGGGCCGAGGCTGAGATATTGGTGTGTCAGGCAGACAAAAGTGCTGCAAGATTTTTTCACAGGTTTCCTCTGGTGTATAGGGGGTTCCGTCAGATTTTTTGAGCAGTGGAGGTCCTCTTTGGGTGCTTCGTCCTTTGGAAATATATTTGTGGACAGAGCTCCAAGCGGCTGTGAGGATACTTCTTGACAGAGGTTTATCCATGATAGGTGTTTGGCTCGTCTTATCTCGGCTCTCAGCCTGTTGTGACATGCTCTGTAGAGCCCTTTGAAGAAGTTTCTAATGGGCGTGGATGTGCATTGCGAAAGGCGCCTTAGAGAAACTACTACATTGCGGAGTTTTGCTAAGTCTTTATTCCAACATGTTCTGTTGTCTTTCTTTTTTCTTTTCATGGATATGTTGCAGGCCTCTTGAAGGATTTTGGTAAGAATATGCACCACATCATCTATATCCTGGTGTGTTGATGCGGCATGGAGACGTGAGACTGCATGTTGCAGAGAGGAGCCAAGGAATGTAGTGAAGGCGCTTTCCACACACGTCGATTCAGCCCAGGAAGTATTTTGCGCTGGGGATATTGTATCTTGGATTGTAGTGAGGATCGGTAGATGGTCTGTGAATGCCATTTCAGGGAGGCATGTTCTAGTTGCTCGGGCGGCTAGGGAACTGGAAGCCAAGGTTACATCGATGGAGGAAGACTGGTGTCCGTTGCTCCAAGCACAGGAGCTCCCAGAAAGTGTAAGTTTGTGAGCATAGAAGATGCTTCCAGACTAGCGCCTCGAGCATCACGGACTGCACCGAGACCCCAGGTAGGAGAGTGGGCGTTGGCGTCCATGCCTAAAACACTTGGTATGGCACATGTAGTAATGATGGATTCGAGGGTCGGAAGAAAGCCATATTCTGTTGTATCATGGTGCCAGTAGGCTGAACAAACTAAGAGGGCTTGTTTGCCTAGCCAGATCATCGCAGCAGTGATGTTTGGGTCGGAGGAATCAACCTGTACAGGATGAAGGCTGGCGCGAATAACTAATCCCGAGGGGATGTAGTTACCAGGTGGAGCAAACGTTAAAAATGTGCTATTGGGCCATCTGAAGTTTCGGGATAGTTCCTGGAGCAGGATTACGTCTGCTTGTGTTTTGATTGTCATTTGGGAAAGTTCCAGAACAGCATCTGGTGACTTTCTGAGGTTGGCCTGTAGAACTTTGAGGGGTTTAATCATATTTTCTAATCTTGGATATTTGTGCCTTAACCAAGGGACATGCGCGGGATGTGGCTGGGTGAGTTAGTGCTTCAGATGAGGTTCCTACCTTTTTGGAGCAGTTATGACATTTCAGTGTGTTGCTTGGGCATTCATGTCCCTCGTGTCCTGTTGTACCTCATTTGTAGCATATGGGGTTGGCGGCTTGGCAGGTCGATGCGCGGTGGTTGAAACCGCAGCATCTGTAACACTGCTTTAGAGAATAGCTTTTCTCATAACGGTGTATTAAGCTTGCGATGGGGATCTTACCACGTTGTTGCAGAGTCTTGGCGGCGTCATCGTCCACTTCGACGAATACTGTGGTGTAACCTTTTGGATTGGGTTTAGTTCGATGTGCAATTCTGAAGTGTCTTTTCCCTGGTAGATTCTTGAATGATGGGTTGTTTTCCAGACTTTTAAGGATTTCTTCATTTTTGGTGCTGTCTTCTACCCCAAAGATACAGTATCTGGGGTGGATCGTTGGACGTTCCTGTTCGGATGGCATTGCATTGTTCAGCTTGGATGCTAGCTCAGCGGCGACATGTTTGGTTTTAGTGTGGATGACCAGCTTCCCTTTACCTTTCACTGAAGCAGCTACCTCGTTTGAGGCAAAGAGAGAAGGGTTTTTTGACTTTACTTCGCGGAGGATTTCTCGAGATTCCTTAGTAGGATTTATGGATTTAATTACGACATGGGATTCAAAGTCTCTTGCCAGGTTGTTATAGGTTGGTTTGACCTTCGAGGAAACAGGCGCTGGGGTGGTCATGCCTGCTGTTTTAGCGTAGATCTTCATTTAATTTAGCCTTGGTAACGAGCGTATTTATTTGATTCACGCCGGTGTTGAAGGCGCAAGAGATTTGACCGAACTTGAAATCGAGATGTTTAGGGTCAGAGTCCATCTCGGAGCGATTTCGTTTCACGCCTGATGGCTTGTTACTTAACATCATATCTTAATATATAGTTACGTTATTATTATTTTCTTATTTATAACACAAAATAAAACAGAAGAAGAAAAAAAACAACAAAAAGAATGATGATAAGTAGCTATAAAATTCTATGAATATGAATTATAATTAATTAATAAAATACAATAATAATAATAATAATTAAAAAAAAAAAAACCTAACAGCAGTAGTGGTGGTTACTGTACTGGTGTTTACTGCTGTACTGGTAGTTACTGCTGTACTGGTGGTTACTGCTATACTGTGGTTATGGCTGTACTGATGGTTACTGTACTGGTGGTTACTGCTGTACTGGTAGTTACTGTTGTACTGGTGGTTCCGGTACTGGTGTTTACTGCTGTGTACTGGTGGTTACTGCTTTACTGGTGGTTACTGTTGTACTGGTGGTTCCGATACTGGTGTTTACTGCTGTGTACTGGTGGTTACTGCTGTACTGGTGGTTACTGTTGTACTGGTGGTTCCGATACTGGTGTTTACTGCTGTGTACTGGTGGTTACTGCTGTACTGGTGGTTACTGTTGTACTGGTGGTTCCGGTACTGGTGTTTACTGCTGTGTACTGGTGTTTACTGCTGTACTGGTGGTTACTATTGTACTGGTGGTTCCGATACTGGTGTTTACTGCTGTGTGCTGGTGGTTACTGCTGTACTGGTGGTTACTGTTGTACTGGTGGTTCCGATACTGGTGTTTACTGCTGTGTACTGGTGTTTACTGCTGTGTACTGGTGGTTACTGTTGTACTGGTGGTTCCGATACTGGTGTTTACTGCTGTGTACTGGTGGTTACTGCTATACTGTGGTTACGGCTGTACTGGTGGTTACTGTACTGGTGGTTACTGCTGTACTGGTAGTTACTGTTGTACTGGTGGTTCCGGTACTGGTGTTTACTGCTGTGTACTGGTGGTTACTGCTGTACTGGTGGTTACTGTTGTACTGGTGGTTCCTGTACTGTTGGTTACTGCTATACTGTGGTTACTACTGTACTGGTGGTTACTGCTGTACAGGTGGTTACTGCTGTGCTGGTGGTTACTGTACTGGTGGTTACTGCAGTAGTGAGGGGTTACTGCTGTATTGGTGGTTACTGTTGTCCTGGTAGTTACTGTTGTCTTGGTGGTTACTGTACTGGGGGTTACTGCAGTAGTGGTGGTTACTGCTGTACTGGTGGTTATTGCACTGGTGGTTACTGAACTGGTGGTTACTGTAAAGGTGGTTACTGCTGTACTGGTGGTTACTGCAGTAGTGGTGGTTACTCCTGTACTGGTGGTTACTGCTGTACTGGTGGTTCCTTTACTGTTGGTTACTGCTATACATTGGTTACTACTGTACTGGTGGTTACTGCAGTAGCGGTGTTTACTGCTGTACTGGAGGTTACTGTTGTCTTGGTGGTTACTGCAGTAGTGGTGGTTACTGCTGTATTGGTGGTTACTGCTGTACTGGAGGTTACTGTTGTCCTGTTGTTTACTGCTGTACTGGTGGTTACTGCTGTACTGGTGGTTACTGCTGTACTGGTGGTTACTGCTGTACTGCTGGTTACTACAGTAGGGGTGGTTACTGCTGTACTGGTGGTTACTGTTGTACTGGTGGATCCTGTACTGTTGGTTACTGCTATACTTTGGTTACTATTGTACTGGTGGTTACTGCAGTAGCGGTGTTTACTGCTGTACTGGAGGTTACTGTTGTCTTGGTGGTTACTGCAGTAGTGGTGGTTACTGCTGTACTGGTGGTTACTGCTGTACTGGAGGTTACTGTTGTCCTGGTGGTTACTGCTGTACTAGTGGTTACTGCTGTACTGGTGGTTACTGCTGTACTGGTGGTTACTGCTGTACTGGTGGTTACTGCTGTACTGGTGGTTACTGCTGTACTGCTGGTTACTACAGTAGGGGTGGTTACTGCTGTACTGGTGGTTACTGCAGTAGTGGTGGTTACTACTGTACTGGTGGTTACTGCTGGTTACTACAGTAGGGGTGGTTACTGCTGTACTGGTGGTTACTGCAGTAGTGGTGGTTACTGCAGTAGTGGTGGTTACTACTGTACTGGTGGTTACTGCTGTACTGGTGGTTACTGCTGTACTGGTGGTTACTACAGTAGTGGTGGTTACTGTTGTACTGGTGGTTCCTGTACTGTTGGTTACTGCTATACTGTGGTGGTTACTGTACTGGTGGTTACTGTTGTACTGGTGGTTCCTCTACTGTGGTTACTACTGTACTGGTGGTTACTACTGTACTGGTGGTTACTGCAGTAGTGGTGGTTACTGCTGTACTGGTGGTTACTGCTGTACTGGTGGTTACTGTACTGGTTCTTACTGTACTGGTGGTTACTGTACTGGTTCTTACTGCAGTAGTGGTGGATACGGCTGTACTGGTGGTTATTGCACTGGTGGTTACTACTGTACTGGTGGTTACTGTACTGGTGGTTACTCCTGTACTGGTGGTTATTGTACTGGTGGTTACTGTACTGGTGGTTACTGCAGTAGTGGTGGTTACTGCAGTAGTGGTGGTTACTGTACTGGTGGTTACTCCTGTACTGGTAGTTACTGCTGTGTACTGGTGGTTACTAATGTACTGGTGGTTACTGCTGTACTGGTGGTTACTGCAGTAGTGGTGGTTACTGCTGTACTGAGGGTTACTGTTGTCCTGGTGGTTACTGTACTGGTGGTTACTGTACTGGGGTTCCTGCAGTAGTGGTGGTTACTTCTGTACTGTTAGTTATTGCACTGGTGGCTACTGCAGTAGTGGTGGTTACTGCTGTGTTGGTGTTTACTGCTGTATTGGTGGTTACTGTACTAGTGGTTACTGCAGTAGTGGTGGATACTGCTGTACTGGTGGTTGCTGCTGTACTGGTGGTTACTGGTGTACTGGTAGTTACTGTACTGGTGGTTACTGCAGTAGTGGTGGTTACTGTACTAGTGGTTACTGCAGTAGTGGTGGATACTGCTGTACTGGTGGATGCTGCTGTACTGGTGGTTACTGGTGTACTGGTAGTTACTGTACTGGTGGTGGTTACTGTACTGGTGGCTACTACTGTATTGGTGTTTACTGCTGTATTGGTGGTTACTGTACTAGTGGTTACTGCAGTAGTGGTGGCTACTGCTGTACTGGTGGTTGCTGCTGTACTGGTGGTTACTGGTGTACTGGTAGTTACTGTACTGGTGGTCACTGCAGTAGTGGTGTTACTGCAGTACCGTGGATATTTCTGTAGTGGTGGTTGCTGTACTAGTGGTTACTGCAGTAGTGGTGGTTACTGTACTGGTGGTTACTGCTGTATTGGTGTTTACTGCTGTATTGGTGGTTACTGTACTAGTGGTCACTGCAGTAGTGGTGTTACTGCAGTACCGTGGATATTTCTGTAGTGGTGGTTGCTGTACTCTTGGTTACTGCTATACTGTGTTTACTACTCTACTGGTGGTTACTGCAGTAGTGGTGGTTACTGCTGTACTGGTGGTTATTGCACTGATAGTTACTGAACTGGTGGTTATTACTGTACTTGTGGTTACTGCTGTGTACTGGTGGTTACTGCTATACTGTGGTTACTACTGTACTGGTGGTTACTGCAGTAGTGGTGGTTACTGCTATACTGTGGTTACTACTGTACTGGTGGTTACTGCAATAGTGGTGGTTACTGCTATACTGTGGTTACTGTTGTACTGGTGGTTCCTGTACTGTTGGTTACTGCTATACTGTGGTTACTACTGTACTGGTGGTTACTGTAGTGGCGGTTACTGCAGTAGTGGGGTACTTCTGTACTGGTAGTTATTGCACTGGTGGCTACTGCAGTAGTGGTGGTTACTGTTGTGTTGGTGTTTACTGCTGTATTGGTGTTTACTGCTGTATTGGTGTTTACTGTACTAGTGGTTACTGCAGTAGTGGTGGCTACTGCTGCACTGGTGGTTGCTGCTGTACTGGTGGTTACTGGTGTACTGGTGGTTACTGTACTGGTGGTTACTGCAGTAGTGGTGGTTACTGTACTGGTGGTTACTGCTGTATTAGTGTTTACTGCTGTATTGGTGGTTACTGTACTAGTGGTTACTGCAGTAGTGGTGGCTACTGCTGTACTGGTGGTTACTGCAGTAGTGGTGGTTACTGTACTGGTGGTTACTGCTGTATTAGTGTTTACTGCTGTATTGGTGGTTACTGTACTAGTGGTTACTGCAGTAGTGGTGTTACTGCAGTACTGTGGATATTTCTGTAGTGGTGGTTGCTGTACTGTTGGTTACTGCTATACTGTGTTTACTACTGTACTGGTGGTTACTGCAGTAGTGGTGGTTACTGCTGTACTGGTGGTTATTGCACTGATAGTTACTGAACTGGTGGTTATGTGGCGACTACACTTTGCTTCAACGCATGCGCGGGCGTCAACACTTCACTACGCATGCCCGTGGGACGTCATCAGAGACGCTGGGATTTAGCGGTAAACATGTAGGCTAACTCCAACGGTCGTTACTCCAACCGTTGTTTCTTTTCTCTCTATAATTTCTCTCTCTCTCTCTCTCTCTCTCTCTTGCTGTAAATAAATTAATTTTAATTATAATTTCATCAGCAGCCTTTCCACAAGCCACACAACACAGCACATCAACAACCATCCTACAAATTGGTGAGCCGGACGTGATGCGAAAGTTATTTTAATCACACTTCTATATATATTTTTTATTTCATCCACGAAACTTTCAACAGCCCCAGAATGCAAGACGCAACTACGGAACATCCGGAAGGGCCAACATCCACGGCACCCTCCCAAATATCAAGATTGGCTTTCCGTGCACCACCATTCTGGCCCAACAACGTTGAACTGTGGATAAGCCAGCTAGAAGCCGCTTTCGGTCTAGCCGAGATCTTTCGCGACGAAACTAAATTCCAAGCAACGGTAACGAGCCTAGACCAGCCAACCCTTACTTACGTCGCGGACATCGTAACGGCCCCCCCACCCTCTGGTAAATACGATGCGCTGAAGGCAGGCCTTCTCCAACGACTCGGTCAATCAAAACAAACTAAAATCTTACAGGTTCTGGATGGGCGTCCCATGGGAGATCAGAAGCCATCAACAGTCCTTGCCGCGATGCAACATCAGGCAGGAAGAAATTTCTCCGATACCGCACTGAAAATGCTGTGGACTCGACGCCTACCTCAGGACATAAGGGCCGCTCTCGCAGCATCCTCTGAAACAAGTTTGAGTAAGCTGGCGGAAATGGCAGACAACATACACGAAGCCATACTGCCAACGGTCAGCAGTGGACCAACCAAGCACAGGTCATAGCGCGGAAGCCCACCAACAGCTGATGACGCAAATCCAAGACCTGCATACGCAAATCGAAGCTTTGAAGTCATCCATGGACACCCCACACAATCGCTATCCGAACGATAGATACCCACCCCACAACAAAAAGGGAAACGCAGTAACTTGCTGGTACCATATGAAGTTTGGAGCGCAAGCTAGGAAGTGCCTTCAACCATGCAACTTCAAGGTCCAGGGAAACGAATACGCCCGCCGTCAGTAGGAGCCACTGACGGCGCAGGCCTTACTCGCCGGCTCTTCATTACGGACCGACGCAGCGCCTATTTGTTTTTGGTCGACACCGGAGCCGAAGTCTCAGTGATTCCACCACCAGTAAAAAACGCTAGGCTCTCGCACAGGCAGCTTTTCGCAGCTAACGGATCTATCATCCACACTTACGGGGAACGACATCTTGAGCTTGACCTCGGTCTCGGACGTTTATTCCGTTGGCCTTTCATCATAGCCGACGTCGGCGTGTCCATTATCGGCGCAGACTTTCTCCGACATTACGGGCTGACAGTAGACCTGCGTAATCACCGGCTGAGCGACCCAGTATCTTCCCTTCACTCCATTGGACAAGTTTCCCCTTCCCCCGCTGTTAGCATTCACCTTACAATCGCCAATTCGCCTTACTCCAGAATACTCAGACAATTCCCAGAGCTCACTAGTCAGAATCTTGTAAAAAGCCCTCCCCGTCACTCAGTGACTCATCATATCGTCACAAAGGGCCCCCGATTGCAGCAAAACCGCGACGACTCCCCACGGACAAACTCGCCGCGGCAAAGAAAGAATTCGCCTTCATGATGGAGAAAGGCATCTGTCGTCCATCCAAATCACCGTGGGCAAGCCCTCTCCACCTAGTACCCAAAAAAAGACGGCTCGCTACGACCATGTGGAGACTACAGGAAACTGAATGCCGCTACCGTCCCCGACCGATATCCAGTCCCTAACATTATGGACTTTGCATCGTATCTGCATGGTAAGAAAATATTTTCTACTATCGATCTGGTTAGAGCGTACCACCATGTGCCCGTGGAAGCTAGAGATATCCCTAAGACTGCCGTTATTACGCCTTTCGGCCATTTCGAGTTTCCCCGCATGTCCTTTGGCCTATGTAACGGAGCCCAAACCTTTCAAAGGCTCATCAACGAAGTACTCCAAGGTTTGGATTTTGCATATGCCTACATTGACGACGTGCTTATCGCATCCGATTCAGTAAATCAACATGTATCCCATCTTCAACAACTTTTTGGTCGCCTTCGAGACTACGGCCTGACGATCAACGAAACCAAATGCACCTTCGGCCAACCTTCAGTCAAATTCTTGGGGTTTATCATCACTAACGCGGGAATCTCGCCGGACCCTCAGCGAGTACAAGCAATTAAAGACATCCCAATCCCAGATACTGTCGGAAAACTTCGACGTTTTCTGGGTATGTTAAATTTCTATCGGCGCTGCCTCCCCAATGCCGCTAGTACTCAGGCACCACTTCACGCCATGGTCGAAGGACGCAAGAACGCATCCTGCCAATGGACCCCAACAGCACTCCAGGCTTTCGACCACTGCAAATTTCAACTAGCCAACGCTGCCCTCTTGCACCATCCTTTTCCAGAAGCGCCTCTCTGCCTTACGGTAGATGCCTCGGATTTTGCTGTGGGCGCCGCGCTTCACCAGCAAGTGGGCAGTGGTTACTGCTATACTGTGGTTACTACTGTACTGGTGGTTACTGCAGTAGTGGTGGTTACTGCTATACTGTAGTTACTACTGTACTGGTGGTTACTGCAGTAGTGGTGGTTACTGCTATACTGTGGTTACTGTTGTACTGGTGGTTACTGCAGTAGTGGTGGTTACTGCTATACTGTGGTTACTGTTGTACTGGTGGTTACTGCAGTAGTGGTGGTTACTGCTATACTGTGGTTACTACTGTACTGGTGGTTACTGCAGTAGTGGTGGTTACTGTTATACTGTGGTTACTACTGTACTGGTGGTTACTGCTATACTGTGGTTACTACTGTACTGGTGGTTACTGCAGTAGTGGTGGTTACTGCTATACTGTGGTTACTGTTGTACTGGTGGTTACTGCAGTAGTGGTGGTTACTGCTATACTGTGGTTACTACTGTACTGGTGGTTACTGCTATACTGTAGTTACTACTGTACTGGTGGTTACTGCAGTAGTGGTGGTTACTGCTATACTGTGGTTACTGTTGTACTGGTGGTTACTGCAGTAGTGGTGGTTACTGCTATACTGTGGTTACTACTGTACTGGTGGTTACTGCAGTAGTGGTGGTTACTGTTATACTGTGGTTACTACTGTACTGGTGGTTACTGCTATACTGTGGTTACTGTTGTACTGGTGGTTACTGTACTGTTGGTTACTGCTATACTGTGGTTACTACTGTACTGTGGTTACTGTTGTACTGGTGGTTACTGTAGTAGTGGTGGTTACTGCTATACTGTGGTTACTACTGTACTGGTGGTTACTGCAGTAGTGGTGGTTACTGTTATACTGTGGTTACTACTGTACTGGTGGTTACTGCTATACTGTGGTTACTGTACTACGTGGTGAGTTTCTTTTTATTGAAAATACAAGCTTTCAAGCAAAAGGCTTTTCTTCAGGTAATCCAAGAAAATGTGCGGAGAGGTATATAAGGAATCTTCCTTAATTGGGTATATATACCTCTCCGCACATTTTCTTGGATTACCTGAAGAAAAGCGTTTTGCTTGAAAGCTTGTATTTTCAATAAAAAGAAACTCACCACGTTATATTTTCGTTTTCTCTTTTAACTTTTAAAACGTGGCTAAAGTATGTCTGGTTACTGTACTGTTGGTTACTGCTATGCTGTGGTTACTACTCTACTGGTGTTTACTGTAATGGTGGTTACTGCTGTACTGGTAGTTACTGATGTACTGGTGGTTACTCCTGTACTGGTGGTTACTGTACTGGTAGTTACTGCTGTACTGGTGGTTACTGATGTACTGGTGGTTACTGTACGGGTGGTTTTTGGTTGTGTGGTGGTTACTGTACTGGTGGTTACTGCAATATTGGTGTTTACTGCTGTATTGGTGGTTACTGTACTAGTGGTTACTGCAGTAGTGGTGGTTACTGCTGTACTGTGGTTTCTGCTGTACTGTGGTTACTGCAGTACTGTGGTTATTTCTGTAGTGGTAGTTACTGTTGTACTGGTGGTTACTGGTTGTGTGGCGGTTAATGCTGTACTGGTAGTTACTGCTGTGTATGTCAAAATATTTTGACAAACATATGCATTTTTTTCTGATCAGTGTTCTAGCGGGAAGAATGTTGTTTTCGGTTGTTAGTGAACCAATTTCTCACGCCTTCTCATTGGACGAATGTGGCCATGTTTGTATATAAAGGGGACTAGGGGAATGCGGGAAGGACAGAGAGAGCGTGGATAATTAGTGTGGCGACACTTAAAGTGTTTTTCTACTTGATTTTTCCGTGTCTGGCTGTTCTCTTCGCATCTCTGTGACCCCAGTCCGATCCCTACCAACGCTAAAATAAAGCTAAGTACTTTTTTATTTTATTTTACAAATCGCTAGTTCTTATTTATTTCCTTTTCGTTGTTGGTGTTGTACTCTTGAGTGTACGTTTTACAGAAGGGGGTGGCCTTGCATTTTTAATCAAGAATTTGTACTATGAAGACATTGCCATCAATATTCCAAACACATCAGACCTCGAAGCCCAAGGTATCAAAGTCTACCTCAATCAAAACAAAACCATCAACATATTCAATATGTATCACCCACCAAACAATAAACTTATTGACGATGGAACAATGGCTCAATTTCTTACAGACAACACTATTATTGTAGGTGACCTTAATGCCAAACATCAACTATGGGGATGTTCCACGCCAAACCCAAGAGGCAAAATACTTTCAAACTTATTTGACGACAATTCCTTCATGTGCTTAAATGATGGGAATCCTACCCACCATTCCTACAGTTATAATACTGCACAAGCCCTTGATATAAGTTTCTCCAGTCCTGACATTTTCCACAAATGCAAATGGCAAATATTAAAAAGTATTGGAAGTGATCATTTGCCTATTTTGATAGAAATTAGCACCAAGACCAAAACCAGCTCAATTAAAGAAAAATTCTGGAACTTCAAAAAGGCTAATTGGAATCTTTACCAGCAAAACACCAATGAAGACTTTAGAAAAGCACCCACTAGAATAAAAGATCTGGAACAAAATTGGATATCTTTCAAAAACACCATTATTAAAGCAGCCAAAGTTTCAATACCAAGAGGTAATATTAAGAAATGGATTCCAAATTATACACACCAGGCAAAAGATATTCAAACACTTATAACTAAAAGAAATGAACTACAAAAAAAGTGCACCCAAAACCAAACAAATAGTAGAACTGAACTGAACATTGTGAATGCAAAAATAAAAAGGTTATACGTAAATATGAAAAGGGAAAAATGGAAACAAACTTGTGAAAACCTGAACCCAAGAAACCCAAATACAAAACTTTGGCATTTGGCAAAACAAATTGACAGAGCCCAGCCACAAACTGAAAACACAAATATGATTAAGAATACAGATGGTACCCCAGCAACTAATGACAAAAATCCTGCTAATCTTTTAGGTAATTCATATCAAATAAGTAGTAAAATCAAATTTGAAATAAAAGATAAGAAAGTTGAAAAAAAGGCCCGAAAGATTATTCATGACTGTAAAAATTTCACCAGCACTCATAATATTTTCCATGAAAAATTCAATATGAAAGAGCTAGATTATGCATTAGAAAACACTGACCTAAACAAGACTCCTGGGCCAGATGGAATCCATGGCCAAATGATATCAAACTTGGGCAAAAATGGCAAAGAAAGACTTCTTGATATTTTCAATAACTCCTGGAAAACTGGAAAATTGCCTCAAGACTGGAAAACTGCAACAATAATTCCTATTTAAAAACCTGAAAAATCTGCTGATGACCCAAAAAACTATCGACCTATCTCCCTTACAAGTATTTGGCGCAAATTAATGGAAAAAAATATACTCAGACGACTTACCTACCACCTTGACACAAGAAATCTCTTACCAGAAGAACAATATGGATTTAGGAAAGGACATGGGACAATAGACCAACTCTTATTTTTCACACAAAAGGTAAAAGATGCACAAAACAGAAAACCAACTAACCACACAATAGCTGCTTTTTTAGACCTTACACAAGCTTTTGATAAGGTATGGAAAAACAAGTTAATTACAAAATATACAAACATTTCAAAATTGATGGAAAAGCTATCACTTGGATAAATGATTTTCTTAAAAATAGATACATCAGGGTCAAATATAATGGCACTCTATCTAAAACCTTCAAATTGTACCAAGGATTACCACAAGGATCAGTCCTTAGCCCAACTCTCTTCACCCTATTTATTGCAGGCAAAGAAGAAAAAATTTCACATAAAACCAATATTGGACTTTTCGCTGATGACATTATTCTATGGAGCAGCAATACTAACTGGAAAAAAGCTGAAAGAGATTTAAACAAGACTCTTTTCCACCTAGAAAAATTTGCTAATAAACATAAATTAGAATTTAACCCCCAAAAATCTGAAACCTGTCTTTTTACTACCGATAAGAAACTATACAAAATAAGACCAAATATTATTCTGAAAGAACAACAATTGCAATATAATAAACATCCTAAATATATTGGCTACACCCTGGATCCAGAAATTAACTCTAGTAAACATATTGAAGAAGTTATTAGAAAAGGAAGAGACCGACTAAAAATCCTGAAATATATTTCAGGAAGAGATTGGGGAGCCGATGCAACCACACTAAAATTAACTTACACATCTCTAATTAGACCTATCCTGGAATATGGATATCAAATCTATGGTACAGCATCTGAAACAAATCTAAAATCACTGGAAAGGATACAACTAAGTGCAGCTAGAATTATTACAGGTCTTCGAAATACCTGCCCTAACGATATTGTACTTTACGAGGCAGACATTATGCCCTTAAAGGATAGAAGAAGCTACAATCTGCCAAAATATTTAAACAAAATCAAGAGTTATGGAAACAAACACAGAACTTCCAATTACATACTTAATTGGGAATCCAATCTAAGACTCAAAAAAGAAGGCCCTCTCCACCTGGCCAAAAGAAATGGATTTTTAAAATATAAAGTAGAAAAAAATTATTTAGCAGAAAAAATTTCTCCATGCGAACCACTACAAAATGTTATTTTTAATGCCTCTTTAAATGAACCCACCAACAAACAATGCCAAAATCCAGAATACTTAAAACAATTATCATTAGAAATAATTAATAACATTCCTAAAAATGCAATAACTATTTATACCGATGGTAGCAGAGACGAGCTAGGACACACTGGCAGTGGCTGTCTCATCAAAACCACAAATGGCATTGAGAAAATGAACAGAAGAAACCCAGATTTTTGCTCAGTCTTCAGATCAGAACTTATAGCCATCTATGAAGCCTTAAAATCCATCAGAAATACTAATTATCAAGATATCTGGATTCTTACTGATAGTAGAAGTGCCATACAACACTTGAGTCACACAGGGGAACTTAGATACAAAGTAAGCAGGAACATAATTGGCTATCTCCAAAAACTCTCAAAAACCTCAAAAATTCACCTTCAATGGATACCCTCACATGTTGGAATTGAAGGCAATGAAGCTGCTGATGTGCTAGCAAAAAAAGGCACAAAAGAACCCTTGCCACAGAAAAATAAACCTACTTTTAAAGAAATAGAAACAATAGCCAAAACAAAAATAAACAAGAACTGGCGGATCCCACCTAAGCACAGTTGGTACAGTGGAGTGAACCCAGGAGGAGCTCTGAACATCAGAAATAGACAGCATCAAACAACACTAACAAGATTTAGAACAGGCCATCTCAAGCCATTGAAGATAGAAAATAATAACAAAATCTACCCCACTTGCCCAAAATGTAGCTTGGCACCTGCAGCTCCAGAACACATTTTGGCTTGCATTAGATGCACTAAACAGGACCTTTGGGAGAGGCCGCTGCTCATCATAAAACAGCTCGAGGAGCATGAACTCATGGAATTCGTGTAATCTTTACACAAGGGGATAAGCAACAACAACAACACTGTTCTTCTGGTGGTTACTGCTGTACTGGTGGTTACTGCAGTAGTGGTGGTTACTGTTGTACTGGTGGTTACTGGTTGTGTGGTGGTTACTGTTGCCCTGGTGGTTACTGCTGTACTGGTGGTTGCTACTGTACTGGTTGTTACTGCTGTACTGGTTGTTACTGCTGTACTGGTGGTTAATGCAATACTGTGGTTTTTTCTATAGTGTTGGTTACTGCTGTACTGGTGGTTACTGGTTGTGTAGTGGTTACTGGTTGTGTGGTGGTTACTGCTGTACTGGTGGTTATTTCTGTAGTGGTGGTTACTGTTGTACTGGTGGTTACTGGTTGTGTGGTGGTTACTGTAGCCCTGGTGGTTACTGATGTACTGGTGGTTGCTACTGTACTGGTTGTTACTGCTGTACTGGTTGTTACTGCTGTACTGGTGGTTAATGCAATACTG
The DNA here is from genome assembly GCA_030710605.1 of Cordylochernes scorpioides. Taxonomy (NCBI): domain Eukaryota; kingdom Metazoa; phylum Arthropoda; class Arachnida; order Pseudoscorpiones; family Chernetidae; genus Cordylochernes; species Cordylochernes scorpioides. Next base: position 41,391,715 of record CP092866.1, on the reverse strand, counting down.
TGGTTTTTTCTATAGTGTTGGTTTCTGCTGTACTCGTGGTTACTGGTTGTGTGGTGGTTACTGATGTACTGGTGGTACTGCAATACTGTGGTTATTTCTATAGTGTTGGTTACTGCTGTACTGGTGGTTCCTGGTTGTGTGGTGGTTATTGATGTACTGGTGGTTACTGTGTACTGTGGTTACTGCAATAATGTGGTTATTTCTATAGTGTTGGTTACTGCTGTACTGGTGGTTACTGTGTATTTCAGGAAAGTGTAATATTTATAGTTTTCGGAATTTTTTAATTTTTGAAAAAAAATATTCATAAATATTTCTTCAGAGAGTTTACAGTATTATGCAACTTTCACATTAGTACCTTATATAGAAGTGTGGTATATATTGCGTCTCGTGGATGTATAATTTAAGAGAAATAGCTCTCTAAATTGTATTCACCCATATATGAAATCTTTCTAAAAAATCGCATTCCTTAAGATTCAACATTCAAATAACAAAAAAAAAACGGCATAAGCAGAAATTTTTGAATACCCTCATCAATACGAAATCTTTTCTAAAACTCACTCACGAAAAGGACAATAAATTATCATTCCTGGGCATCCAGATAACCAGACAAATACAATAGAATAGAGATCTCTGTCTATAGGAAGCATACCCATATATAATTTTATCTAAATTTCAATTCATTTGGGCCCATATGTTACAAAATTCCAGTTTTAAAATCTTTTCCCAAAAGATAGAATACCTATTTGTCCAAACGCAGTTATCTGGAAGAAGCAAAAAAACAACATATCACTGGATATACATAAAAATAATTACGCTGACAAGTTCATCACCAAACAACTCGACAGAAACAATATCCTACCATCTAATAACAGACAGACACCATATCTAAAGCAATTCTACATCCTCCCACGCAGGTATGGAGCTGATTTGATTTAGCTGAAGCTTTATTTCTTCACCGCTAGACTACAGACAATAAACAATGTTGTAGAT
>CP092866.1:41355879-41386392 GCA_030710605.1 Cordylochernes scorpioides | reverse complement strand
TCATGTCTGCTGTTTTAGCATATGAGGGTCTGGATGGTGTCTCTGACATTGGCTTGGGGCGAGACTGTGCGAGGTTGATACCAGTGTAGGCATCCTGGAGAGGCAGGTCAGAGCGGAGTGAAGAGTTTTTATGAGGCTTCTGCGTAGATCTTCATTTAATTTAGCCTTGGTAGCGAGCGTATTTATTTGATTCACGCCGGTGTTGAAGGCGCAAGAGATTTGACCGAACTTGAAATCGAGATGTTTAGGGTCAGAGTCCATCTCGTAGCGATTTCGTTTCACGCCTGATGGCTTGTTACTTGACATCATATCTTAATATATAGTTACGTTATTATTATTTTCTTATTTATAACACAAAATAAAACAGAAGAAGAAAAAAAAAACAACAAAAAGAATGATGATAAGTAGCAATAAAATTCTATGAATATGAATTATAATTAATTAATAAAATACAATAATAATAATTTTAAAAAAACCTAACAGCAGTAGTGGTGGTTACTGCTGTACTGGTGGTTACTGCTGTGTACTGGTGGTTACTGCTGTTTTCTGGTGGTTACTGTTGTACTGGTGGTTCCGGTACTGGTGTTTACTGCTGTGTACTGGTGGTTACTGCTGTACTGGTGGTTACTGTTGTACTGGTGGTTCCGGTACTGGTGTTTACTGCTGTGTACTGGTGGTTACTGCTGTGTACTGGTGGTTACTGCTGTGTACTGGTGGTTACTGTTGTACTGGTGGTTCCGGTACTGCTGTGTACTGGTGGTTACTGCTGTGTACTGGTGGTTACTGTTGTACTGGTGGTTCCGGTACTGGTGTTTACTGCTGTACTGGTGGTTACTGCTGTACTGGTGGCTACTGTTGTACTGGTGGTTCCGGTACTGGTGTTTACTGCTGTGTACTGGTGGTTACTGCTGTGTACTGGTGGTTACTGTTGTACTGGTGGTTCCGGTACTGGTGTTTACTGCTGTGTACTGGTGGTTCCGGTACTGGTGTTTACTGCTGTGTACTGGTGGTTACTGCTGTACTGGTGGCTACTGTTGTACTGGTGGTTACTGTTGTACTGGTGGTTCCTGTACTGTTGGTTACTGCTATACTGTGGTTACTGCTGTACTGGTGGTTACTGTTGTACTGGTGGTTCCGGTACTGGTGTTTACTGCTGTGTACTGGTGGTTACTGCTGTACTGGTGGTTACTGTTGTACTGGTGGTTCCTGTACTGTTGGTTACTGCTATACTGTGGTTACTGCTGTACTGGTGGTTACTGTTGTACTGGTGGTTCCTGTACTGTTGGTTACTGCTATACTGTGGTTACTGCTGTACTGGTGGTTACTGTTGTACTGGTGGTTCCGGTACTGGTGTTTACTGCTGTGTACTGGTGGTTACTGTTGTACTGGTGGTTCCTGTACTGTTGGTTACTGCTATACTGTGGTTACTGCTGTACTGGTGGTTACTGTTGTACTGGTGGTTCCGGTACTGGTGTTTACTGCTGTGTACTGGTGGTTACTGCTGTACTGGTGGTTACTGTTGTACTGGTGGTTCCGGTAATGGTGTTTACTGCTGTGTACTGGTGGTTGCTACTGTACTGGTGGTTACTGCTGTACTGGTGGTTACTGTACTGGTGGTTACTGCAGTAGTGAGGGGTTATTGCTGTATTGGTGGTTACTGTTGTCTGGTGGTTACTGTACTGGGGGTTACTGCAGTAGTGGTGGTTACTGCTGTACTGGTGGTTATTGCACTGGTGGTTACTGAACTGGTGGTTACTGTAAAGGTGGTTACTGCTGTACTGGTGGTTACTGCAGTAGTGGTGGTTACTGCTGTACTGGTGGTTACTGTTATACTGGTGGTTACTGTTGTACTGGTGGTTCCTGTACTGTTGGTTACTGCTATACTTTGGTTACTACTGTACTAGTGGTTACTGCAGTAGCGGTGGTTACTGCTGTACTGGAGGTTACTGTTGTCCTGGTGGTTACTGCAGTAGTGGTGGTTACTGCTGTACTGGTGGTTACTGCTGTACTGGTGGTTACTGCTGTACTGGAGGTTACTGTTGTCCTGGTGGTTATTGCACTGGTGGTTATTGAACTGGTGGTTACTACTGTACTGGTGGTTACTGCAGTAGTGGTGGTTACTGCAGTAGTGGTGGTTACTGCTGTACTGGTGGTTACTGCTGTACTGCTGGTTACTACAGTAGTGGTGGTTACTGCTGTACTGGTGGTTACTGCAGTAGTGGTGGTTACTACTGTACTGCAGGTTACTGTGGTCCTGGTGGTTATTGCACTGGTGGTTACTGAACTGGTGGTTACTGTACTGGTGGTTACTGCTGTACTGGTGGTTACTGCAGTAGTGGTGGTTACTGCTGTACTGGTGGTTACTGCTATACTGTGGTTACTACTGTACTGGTGGTTACTGCAGTAGTGGTGGTTACTGCTTTACTGGTGGTTACTGAACTGGTGGTTACTGTTATACTGTGGTTACTACTCTACTGGTGGTTACTGCAGTAGTGGTGGTTACTGCTGTACTGGTGGTTACTGTACTGGTTCTTACTGTACTGGTGGTTACTGTACTGGTTCTTACTGCAGTAGTGGAGGGTTACTGCTGTCCTGGTAGTCACTGTTGTCCTGGTGGTTACTGCTGTACTGATAGTTACTGTACAGGGGGTTACTGCAGTAGTGGTGGATACGGCTGTACTGGTGGTTATTGCACTGGTGTTTACTGTACTGGTGGTTACTGCAGTAGTGGTGGTTACTGTACTGGTGGTTACTCCTGTACTGGTAGTTACTGCTGTGTACTGGTGGTTACTGCAGTAGTGGTGGTTACTGTACTGGTGGTTACTCCTGTACTTGTAGTTACTGCTGTGTACTGGTGGTTACTAATGTACTGGTGGTTAATGTTGCCCTGGTGGTTACTACTGTACTGGTGGTTACTGCTGTACTGGTGGTTACTGCAGTAGTGGTGGTTACTACTGTACTGGTGGTTATTGTACTGGTGGTTACTGCAGTAGTGGTGGTTACTGCAGTAGTGGTGGTTACTGTACTGGTGGTTACTGCAGTAGTGTTGGTTACTGCTGTGTACTGGTGGTTACTGCTGTTTTCTGGTGGTTACTGTTGTACTGGTGGTTCCGGTACTGGTGTTTACTGCTGTGTACTGGTGGTTACTGCTGTACTGGTGGTTACTGTTGTACTGGTGGTTCCGGTACTGGTGTTTACTGCTGTGTACTGGTGGTTACTGCTGTGTACTGGTGGTTACTGCTGTGTACTGGTGGTTACTGTTGTACTGGTGGTTCCGGTACTGCTGTGTACTGGTGGTTACTGCTGTGTACTGGTGGTTACTGTTGTACTGGTGGTTCCGGTACTGGTGTTTACTGCTGTACTGGTGGTTACTGCTGTACTGGTGGCTACTGTTGTACTGGTGGTTCCGGTACTGGTGTTTACTGCTGTGTACTGGTGGTTACTGCTGTGTACTGGTGGTTACTGTTGTACTGGTGGTTCCGGTACTGGTGTTTACTGCTGTGTACTGGTGGTTCCGGTACTGGTGTTTACTGCTGTGTACTGGTGGTTACTGCTGTACTGGTGGCTACTGTTGTACTGGTGGTTACTGTTGTACTGGTGGTTCCTGTACTGTTGGTTACTGCTATACTGTGGTTACTGCTGTACTGGTGGTTACTGTTGTACTGGTGGTTCCGGTACTGGTGTTTACTGCTGTGTACTGGTGGTTACTGCTGTACTGGTGGTTACTGTTGTACTGGTGGTTCCTGTACTGTTGGTTACTGCTATACTGTGGTTACTGCTGTACTGGTGGTTACTGTTGTACTGGTGGTTCCTGTACTGTTGGTTACTGCTATACTGTGGTTACTGCTGTACTGGTGGTTACTGTTGTACTGGTGGTTCCGGTACTGGTGTTTACTGCTGTGTACTGGTGGTTACTGTTGTACTGGTGGTTCCTGTACTGTTGGTTACTGCTATACTGTGGTTACTGCTGTACTGGTGGTTACTGTTGTACTGGTGGTTCCGGTACTGGTGTTTACTGCTGTGTACTGGTGGTTACTGCTGTACTGGTGGTTACTGTTGTACTGGTGGTTCCGGTAATGGTGTTTACTGCTGTGTACTGGTGGTTGCTACTGTACTGGTGGTTACTGCTGTACTGGTGGTTACTGTACTGGTGGTTACTGCAGTAGTGAGGGGTTATTGCTGTATTGGTGGTTACTGTTGTCTTGGTGGTTACTGTACTGGGGGTTACTGCAGTAGTGGTGGTTACTGCTGTACTGGTGGTTATTGCACTGGTGGTTACTGAACTGGTGGTTACTGTAAAGGTGGTTACTGCTGTACTGGTGGTTACTGCAGTAGTGGTGGTTACTGCTGTACTGGTGGTTACTGTTATACTGGTGGTTACTGTTGTACTGGTGGTTCCTGTACTGTTGGTTACTGCTATACTTTGGTTACTACTGTACTAGTGGTTACTGCAGTAGCGGTGGTTACTGCTGTACTGGAGGTTACTGTTGTCCTGGTGGTTACTGCAGTAGTGGTGGTTACTGCTGTACTGGTGGTTACTGCTGTACTGGTGGTTACTGCTGTACTGGAGGTTACTGTTGTCCTGGTGGTTATTGCACTGGTGGTTATTGAACTGGTGGTTACTACTGTACTGGTGGTTACTGCAGTAGTGGTGGTTACTGCAGTAGTGGTGGTTACTGCTGTACTGGTGGTTACTGCTGTACTGCTGGTTACTACAGTAGTGGTGGTTACTGCTGTACTGGTGGTTACTGCAGTAGTGGTGGTTACTACTGTACTGCAGGTTACTGCAGTAGTGGTGGTTACTGTACTGGTGGTTACTCCTGTACTGGTAGTTACTGCTGTGTACTGGTGGTTACTGCAGTAGTGGTGGTTACTGTACTGGTGGTTACTCCTGTACTTGTAGTTACTGCTGTGTACTGGTGGTTACTAATGTACTGGTGGTTAATGTTGCCCTGGTGGTTACTACTGTACTGGTGGTTACTGCTGTACTGGTGGTTACTGCAGTAGTGGTGGTTACTACTGTACTGGTGGTTATTGTACTGGTGGTTACTGCAGTAGTGGTGGTTACTGCAGTAGTGGTGGTTACTGTACTGCTGGTTACTACAGTAGTGGTGGTTACTGCTGTACTGGTGGTTACTGCAGTAGTGGTGGTTACTACTGTACTGCAGGTTACTGCAGTAGTGGTGGTTACTGTACTGGTGGTTACTCCTGTACTGGTAGTTACTGCTGTGTACTGGTGGTTACTGCAGTAGTGTTGGTTACTGCTGTACTGGTGGTTACTGCTGTACTGGTAGTTACTGCTGTGTAGTGGTTACTAATGTACTGGTGGTTACTGTTGCCCTGGTGTTTACTACTGTACTGGTGGTTACTGCTGTACTGGTGGTTACTGCAGTAGTGGTGGTTACTGCTGTACTGAGGGTTACTGTTGTCCTGGTGGTTACTGTACTGGTGGTTACTGCAGTAGTGGTGGTTACTTCTGTACTGGTAGTTATTGCACTGGTGGCTACTGCAGTAGTGGTGGTTACTGCTATGTTGGTGTTTACTGCTGTGTTGGTGTTTACTGCTGTATTGGTGGTTACTGTACTAGTGGTTACTGCTGTACTGGTGGTTGCTGCTGTACTGGTGGTTGCTGCTGTACTGGTGGTTACTGGTGTACTGGTAGTTACTGTACTGGTGGTTACTGCAGTAGTGGTGGTTACTGCTGTGTACTGGTGGTTACTGTACTGGTGGTTACTGCTGTACTGGTGGTTACTGTACTGGTGGTTACTGTACTGGTGGTTACTGCTGTATTGGTGTTTACTGCTGTATTGGTGGTTACTGTACTAGTGGTTACTGCAGTAGTGGTGAACTGCAGTACTGTGGATATTTCTGTAGTGGTGGTTGCTGTACTGTTGGTTACTGCTATAATGTGTTTACTACTGTACTGGTGGTTACTGGTTGTGTGGTGGTTACTGATGTACTGGTGGTTACTGTGTACTGTGGTTACTACAACACTGTGGTTATTTCTATAGTGTTGGTTACTGCTGTATTGGTGGTTACTGGTTGTGTGGTGGTTACTGATGTACTGGTGGTTACTGTGTACTGTGGTTACTGCAATACTGTGGTTATTTCTATAGTGTTGGTTACTGCTGTACTGGTGGTTTCTGGTTGTGTGGTGGTTACTGATGTACTGGTGGTTACTGTGTACTGTGGTTACTGCAATACTGTGGTTATTTCTCTAGTGTTGGTTACTGCTGTATTGGTGGTTACTGGTTGTGTGGTGGTTACTGATGTACTGGTGGTTACTGTGTACTGTGGTTACTGCAATACTGTGGTTATTTCTATAGTGTTGGTTACTGCTGTACTGGTGGTTACTGGTTGTGTGGTGGTTACTGATGTACTTGTGGTTACTGTGTACTGTGGTTACTGCAGTACTGTGGTTATTTCTATAGTGTTGGTTACTGCTGTACTCGTGGTTACTGGTTGTCTGGTGGTTACTGATGTACTGGTGGTTACTTCTGTAGTGGTGGTTACTGATGTACTGGTGGTTACTTCTGTAGTGGTGGTTACTGCAATACTGTGGTTATTTCTATAGTGTTGGTTACTGCTGTACTGGTGGTTACTGGTTGTGTGGTGGTTACTGATGTACTGGTAGTTACTGTGTACTGTGGTTACTGCTGTACTGTGGTTATTTTCTATAGTGTTGGTTACTGCTGTACTCGTGGTTACTGTTTTCGTGGTGGTTACTGATGTACTGGTGGTTACTTCTGTAGTGGTGGTTACTGCAATACTGTGGTTATTTCTATAGTGTTGGTTACTGCTGTACTGGTGGTTACTGGTTGTGTGGTGGTTACTGATGTACTGGTGGTTACTGTGTACTGTGGTTATTTCTATAGTGTTTGTTACTGCTGTACTCGTGGTTACTGGTTGTCTGGTGGTTACTGATGTACTGGTGGTTACTTCTGTAGTGGTGGTTACTGATGTACTGGTGGTTACTTCTGTAGTGGTGGTTACTGCAGTACTGTGGTTATTTTCTATAGTGTTGGTTACAGCTGTACTCGTGGTTACTGTTTTCGTGGTGGTTACTGATGTACTGGTGGTTACTTCTGTAGTGGTGGTTACTGCAATACTGTGGTTATTTCTATAGTGTTGGTTACTGCTGTATTGGTGGTTACTGGTTGTGTGGTGGTTACTGATGTACTGGTGGTTACTGTGTACTGTGGTTACTGCAATACTGTGGTTATTTCTATAGTGTTTGTTACTGCTGTACTCGTGGTTACTGTTTTCGTGGTGGTTACTGATGTACTGGTGGTTACTTCTGTAGTGGTGGTTACTGCAATACTGTGGTTATTTCTATAGTGTTGGTTACTGCTGTATTGGTGGTTACTGGTTGTGTGGTGGTTACTGATGTACTGGTGGTTACTGTGTACTGTGGTTACTGCAATACTGTGGTTATTTCTATAGTGTTTGTTACTGCTGTACTGGTGGTTACTGGTTGTGTGGTGGTTACTGATGTACTGGTGGTTACTGTGTACTGTGGTTACTGCAATACTGTGGTTATTTCTATAGTGTTTGTTACTGCTGTACTCGTGGTTACTGGTTGTCTGGTGGTTACTGATGTACTGGTGGTTACTTCTGTAGTGGTGGTTACTGATGTACTGGTGGTTACTTCTGTAGTGGTGGTTACTGCAATACTGTGGTTATTTCTCTAGTGTTGGTTACTGCTGTATTGGTGGTTACTGGTTGTGTGGTGGTTACTGATGTACTGGTGGTTACTGTGTACTGTGGTTACTGCAATACTGTGGTTATTTCTATAGTGTTGGTTACTGCTGTATTGGTGGTTACTGGTTGTGTGGTGGTTACTGATGTACTGGTGGTTACTGTGTACTGTGGTTACTGCAATACTGTGGTTATTTCTATAGTGTTGGTTACTGCTGTATTGGTGGTTACTGGTTGTGTGGTGGTTACTGATGTACTGGTGGTTACTGTTTACTGTGGTTACTGCAATACTGTGGTTATTTCTATAGTGTTTGTTACTGCTGTACTCGTGGTTACTGGTTGTGTGGTGGTTACTGATGTACTGGTGGTTACTGTGTACTGTGGTTACTGCAGTACTGTGGTTATTTCTATAGTGCTGGTTACTGCTGTACTCGTGGTTACTGGTTGTGTGGTGGTTACTGATGTACTGGTGGTTACTTCTGTAGTGGTGGTTACTGATGTACTGGTGGTTACTGTGTACTGTGGTTACTGCAATACTGTGGTTATTTTCTATAGTGTTGGTTACTGCTGTATTGGTGGTTACTGGTTGTGTGGTGGTTACTGATGTACTGGTGGTTACTGTGTACTGTGGTTACTGCAATACTGTGGTTATTTCTATAGTGTTTGTTACTGCTGTACTCGTGGTTACTGGTTGTGTGGTGGTTACTGATGTACTGGTGGTTACTTCTGTAGTGGTGGTTACTGCAATACTGTGGTTATTTCTATAGTGTTGGTTACTGCTGTATTGGTGGTTACTGGTTGTGTGGTGGTTACTGATGTACTGGTGGTTACTGTGTACTGTGGTTACTGCAATACTGTGGTTATTTCTATAGTGCTGGTTACTGCTGTACTCGTGGTTACTGGTTGTGTGGTGGTTACTGATGTACTGGTGGTTACTTCTGTAGTGGTGGTTACTGCAATACTGTGGTTATTTCTATAGTGTTGGTTACTGCTGTATTGGTGGTTACTGGTTGTGTGGTGGTTACTGATGTACTGGTGGTTACTGTGTACTGTGGTTACTGCAATACTGTGGTTATTTCTATAGTGTTGGTTACTGCTGTATTGGTGGTTACTGGTTGTGTGGTGGTTACTGATGTACTGGTGGTTACTGTGTACTGTGGTTACTGCAATACTGTGGTTATTTCTATAGTGTTTGTTACTGCTGTACTCGTGGTTACTGGTTGTGTGGTGGTTACTGATGTACTGGTGGTTACTGTGTACTGTGATTACTGCTGTACTGTGGTTACTGCAGTACTGTGGTTATTTCTGTAGTGGTGTTTACTGATGTACTGGTGGTTACCTCTGTAGTGGTGGTTACTGCAATACTGTGGTTATTTCTATAGTGTTTGTTACTGCTGTACTCGTGGTTACTGGTTGTGTGGTGGTTACTGATGTACTGGTGGTTACTGTGTACTGTGGTTACTGCAGTACTGTGGTTATTTCTATAGTGCTGGTTACTGCTGTACTCGTGGTTACTGGTTGTGTGGTGGTTACTGATGTACTGGTGGTTACTGTGTACTGTGGTTACTGCAATACTGTGGTTATTTTCTATAGTGTTGGTTACTGCTGTATTGGTGGTTACTGGTTGTGTGGTGGTTACTGATGTACTGGTGGTTACTGTGTACTGTGGTTACTGCAGTACTGTGGTTATTTCTATAGTGTTTGTTACTGCTGTACTCGTGGTTACTGGTTGTGTGGTGGTTACTGATGTACTGGTGGTTACTTCTGTAGTGGTGGTTACTGCAATACTGTGGTTATTTCTCTAGTGTTGGTTACTGCTGTATTGGTGGTTACTGGTTGTGTGGTGGTTACTGATGTACTTGTGGTTACTGTGTACTGTGGTTACTGCAATACTGTGGTTATTTCTATAGTGCTGGTTACTGCTGTACTCGTGGTTACTGGTTGTGTGGTGGTTACTGATGTACTGGTGGTTACTTCTGTAGTGGTGGTTACTGATGTACTGGTGGTTACTGTGTACTGTGGTTACTGCAATACTGTGGTTATTTTCTATAGTGTTGGTTACTGCTGTATTGGTGGTTACTGGTTGTGTGGTGGTTACTGATGTACTGGTGGTTACTGTGTACTGTGGTTACTGCAATACTGTGGTTATTTCTATAGTGTTTGTTACTGCTGTACTCGTGGTTACTGGTTGTGTGGTGGTTACTGATGTACTGGTGGTTACTTCTGTAGTGGTGGTACTGCAATACTGTGGTTATTTCTCTAGTGTTGGTTACTGCTGTATTGGTGGTTACTGGTTGTGTGGTGGTTACTGATGTACTTGTGGTTACTGTGTACTGTGGTTACTGCAATACTGTGGTTATTTCTATAGTGCTGGTTACTGCTGTACTCGTGGTTACTGGTTGTGTGGTGGTTACTGATGTACTGGTGGTTACTTCTGTAGTGGTGGTTACTGATGTACTGGTGGTTACTGTGTACTGTGGTTACTGCAATACTGTGGTTATTTTCTATAGTGTTGGTTACTGCTGTACTGGTGGTTACTGGTTGTGTGGTGGTTACTGATGTACTGGTGGTTACTGCTGTACTGTGATTACTGCTGTACTGTGGTTACTGCAGTACTGTGGTTATTTCTGTAGTGGTGTTTACTGTATACTGGTGGTTACCTCAGTAGTAGTATTCCAATTCATTCTTTATGGATATCAGTAAAGTGTAATATTTATAGTTTTCGGAATTTTTTAATTTTTGAAAAAAAAAAAAATTCATAAATATTTCTTCAGAGAGTTTACAGTATTATGCAACTTTCATATTTGTACCTTATATAGAAGTGTTGTATATTTGCGTCTCGTGGATGTATAATTTAAGAGAAATAGCTCTCTAAATTGTATTCACCCATATTTGAAATCTTTCTAAAAAATCGCATTCCATAAGATTCAACATTCAAATAACAAAAAAAAACGGCATAAGCAGAAATTTTTGAATACCCTCATCAATACGAAATCTTTTCTAAAACTCACTCACGAAAAGGACAATAAATTACCATTCTTGTACATCCAGCTAACCAGACAAATACAATAGAATAGAGATCACTGTCTATAGGAAGCCTACCCATATAGAATTTTATCTAAATTTCAATTCATTTGGGCTCATATATTACAAAATTCCAGTTTTAAAATTTCTTCCCAAAAGATAGAATACCTATTTGTCCAAACGCAGTTATCTGGAAGAAACAAAAAAACAACAACTTATAACGGATATATATTAGAATAATTACCCTGACAAGTTCATCACCAAACAACTCTGCAGAAACAATATCCTCTACTATCTAATAACAGACAGACACCATCTCTAAAGCAATTCTACATCCTCCCACTCAGTTATGGAGCTGATTTGATTTAACTGAAGCTTTATTTCTACACCGCTAGACTACAGACAATAAACAATGTTGTAGATCTATATCAAATTGTAAATAGCAGAGAGAATTATCATAGAATTACTTATTTTTGTAAATATATTTATGATTTTCTTTCAAACTTGAAAGGTTCAGGTTACTAATATATATTATTGTTTCTCTCTTTTATTTCGATTACTTTTTCTTGTATAATATGTTTATAACTGTTTGTGTTTTAAAAAAATGTAAATCGACGCAATTATCCCTAGCCGAGATATCGCGTTTTGTGTGTTGAAACAAATAAAAATAAATAACGGCATGGAAGGATGCAGAATTGCTTTAGAGATGGTGTCTGCCTGTTGTTTGATGGTAGGATATTGTTTCTACAAAGTTTTTTTGCTATTGAACTTGTCAGTGTTATTATTTTTATGTAGATCCAGTTATATGTTGGTTTCTACCAGATAACTGCTTTTGGACAAACAGGTATTCAAACTTGTGGAAAGAGATTTTACAACTGAAATTTTGTAATATATGGACCCATATGAATTGAAATTTAGATAAAATTCTATATGGGTAGGCTTCCTATAGACAGAGATCTCAATTCTATTGTATTTGTCTGGTTATCTGGATGCCCAGGAATGGTAATTTATTGTCCTTTTCGTGAGTGAATTTTAGAGAAGGTTTCGTATTGATGAGGGTATTCAGAAAATTCTGCTTATGCCTTTTTCAATATTTGAATGGTGTATCTTAAAGATTGCGATTTTTTTTAGAAAGATTTCAAATGTGCATATATACAATTTACATAACTATTTCTATCAAATTATACATCCACAAGACGCAAATATACCATACCTCTATATAAACTATAAATATAATATGAAAGTTGTATAATAAGGAAAACTCTCTGGAGAAATATTTATAAATTTTTTTGCTCAAAAATTAAAAAAAAATCCAAAAACTTTAAATATCACCCTTCTCTGAAATATATATAGAATGAATTGGAATAGTGATATATTGTCACGGCATAATTATTGTAAATACTCTGTTGTTAGTTTATCAACTAAAATATTTGGCTACATCACTTACCATGCTTGTAGATTGTCATTTGTAAAATTATTATCACGTTTTGTATTTTATAGATTTAATTAATAAATTATTTTTAACTTAAACCTTTGGAATACTTGTCTGCCGTGACAATATTATAAAGAATAATTAAGACACATAATATATATAACCTCTCATATAGATTGAATTTAATCGTAAACATCATTTTCATATTCTCGCAGACATAAATACAATAGGCACGAAAATTGAAATAAAAACAAACTTAAAGTATAGTTTTTCATTAAATTAATTTTTATATATATTTTTTCAAATAGAGCAATCCATTAATAGATCTTTAATTAAAAATGCATATATTGGATCAATATATAATTTGTTTAATTAAAGTTTTTATATTGTAAGAGGCGTTAAATGTTCTGTGTATATGTTAAATGAAAATATAATTTCATGGTGTAATGTTGCCCGTTTTTCTTGTGATAAGTTTTGTAAAGGGTATTTCCCTTTAATAAACTGCATAATATAAACTTTTATATTTTATCTTCAAAATTTGTAACGTTCAAGAAAATTAATACTTCTCAAAATGTCTAAATGTTTTTAGAATATATTCTGAATAAAAATGATACCTATATATTAAACAAAACGGCCTAAAATGTAATGAACATTTAAAAAATATAATTTAATAAAAACAACCCTATAAATATTGATCAAAATCATATTTATCAATATTTAGACACCCCATCGTCTGAAACGCGGAGGCCGACATGGAAGACGCCCCCTTCTGGCAACCACGCGAACTATTCTTTTCCGCGCCATCTATGAACTCGTTTTTAAAACTATTTTAGAAATAAAATAATCTTAATTGAAAAATATTTAAAATTTTCATCCAAAAACTGTAAATTTGGATAAAATGCATTATTACTTCATGATTCTTTTATTTTTATATGTTTAATTTCTATATTATATATTTTAAATTATATTGATATATATTTATAATCAGTATATAAAAATAATATTTTTAAAATGCCTTAAATCTTCTGGTGCAAGAAAAAAAATCTGAAAATATTCTCTCTAAAAAATTAATAGAGTTATTCTTGATTTCTGGAACTCAGATATTGATCGAATAATCTCAAATAATTCTTAAAATTTGATAAATAATAATTTAAATAATGACAAATTAAATAAGAATTAATTTAATAGCCAGAATAAGTGTTAAATGGAAAATATATTCAGTACCTATATATAAATCAGTACCTACATCAAAATGGCTTGAATGAAAAATTGAATATTTAAAGAGATCTTTTGTGCAAAATAGCTTTTTAAAACCAAATTAATTTTTTCATAATATTTTAAGAGCTTTGAAAATCGTTAATTTTCCATTTGAAGGTCAAAGGTATTGAAAATTCATGGATTTAAAAGTTAAATTGGTTTCAAATTGCAATGGTTAGGCATCGAATTTACTTACATGGTATGTTAGCCATGAATTAACCATTTGAGCTTGCCACAAAATTCTTGAATATTATCAATTTCATATGCATCTATTAACGAATTGAAATTTCAATCATTCCAATTTCAAATTTGAAAATCAATATTCTACAGTGATATTTGAATAATATTCTTCTTCTTTAAGGCAAAATTTGCAGAAGAAAGTTATCAAACAATTTCAAGCAAAAAATATAGTTTGAATATCGTTGCCAATTTTATCAATTGTTGAAATTTACCTTAACATTTTTTGGCTTTATTTTCATATAAAATCGGAATTTTAATTATTTGTAAAAGCATTTCAATTATTTTAAATTGACATATTTTGATATTTTTATAGAAAAAAAATGAATGTCTTTATTTTAAAATATGTTTACAAATTTTGAGAATTTTCGAAATCAATATTTCAATAAAAAGAATCTTGAAAGCTCCTAAAATTCTTTAACAAGAATAATGGGAATGCTTATCCATTTATTATTCTTAAATATCAGTTGGGAAAGTCTTAAAATTGAATCAACATGAAAACCCTGAAAACGTATTATCATATTCAAATATGAATCAAATTTATCAACTTTATCTCAAGTTTTTCACACATAAATATCTTCGTCTTTAACACTATGGCCACTTAAAATCATACGAAATTCTCTACCTTCCATAGTCTTTCATATCGTTTGAAGAGTCATATTGAATCAAGTAAAATAAAATTTTACATGAATATAGC
The DNA here is from genome assembly GCA_030710605.1 of Cordylochernes scorpioides. NCBI lineage: Eukaryota > Metazoa > Arthropoda > Arachnida > Pseudoscorpiones > Chernetidae > Cordylochernes > Cordylochernes scorpioides. The sequence continues at coordinate 41,372,047 of CP092866.1, read as the reverse complement.
CATGAATATAGCCTGAAAATATTCATTTTTACCTTTAAAATTTATCTTTTTATTTTTTTATTTCGGTTCCCATAATATCACGAATCTTCAACTTTCCTTTTAAATGGAATTTCACACACAATATATTAAGAATTTTTATCTAGGTAATCTCACTTTTTTTTAAATTTTATAATAGTTTTTTTAAGCTTTTATTTAAAACTTGCTGCTATGTTTGTGTCTGTCCACAAATCCTGTAAACAAATTTGAATATACCTACAGAGCACGTTGAAATCTGAAATTTGATACACTTTTTCTAACCTGAAGACATTGTAATTTGACAAAATTTCAGGCTTCTGAGTTGTCAACGGACTAAAATTTGAATGTCTATATTTTCTCTCAAATGTTGTCTCTCATAATTTTAATATACCTCCAGATCACTTGAAAATCTGAAAATTTGTGAACTCGCTCAATACAGCTAACAATGTAAGTTGATTAAATTTCAGATTTTTGGGTGGTCGGTATTAGACTATTTTTCTAAATTTCTTTTCAATTTCTGCGATCAAATTTTAATATGGTTTTGGCCACATAGAAGTCTGGTATTTTATAACCTAGTTCAATCCTACTAACATTGCAAGTTTACAAAATTTCAAACTTCTAAATGGCCGTGGTGATCGGGAATAGTGAATTTGTATATTTCTTTTCAAACGTAGAAATATAGACGCTGCCATTTCTCTAACGTAATAACCATCTGGAATTCCATAAAATATGGTCGGGGTGGTTAGGACTGGAATAATTTCTATATTTCCTTTCAATTTTTGTGATCATTTTTTTAATATACTGCCAGACCACATAGAAGTGAGATTTTTTTACACTCCCTCAATCCAGATAGCAAAGCAATTCTACAAATTGTAAACCTTTTGTGCTGTCGGAAATAAACTAATTTCTATATTTATTTTCAAAAATCTTGTGATACATTTTTAATAGACTTCCAGACGAGGTATAAGTAAAAGATTTGGTACACTCACCCATCCAAGCTAACAACACAAGTGTACAAAATATCAGACTTCTAGGTGGCCGCGATGTTCTAGAATAGGTCTATAGAATAGAATGATGGGGGTGGGGGGGAGTGTGTAAACATTTTTATTTAAAAAATAGTGGGTTTAATATTTAAATGGATGTTTTGTTTAGATTTTGTTGTATTTTAACTCTTGTGGTTCTGTGATGTTTTGTAAATTAAGTAATAATTTGTACTCTAATACATTTTTATATTTATAATTGATGACTAAAAATTAAATAAATAAATAATTAATAAAATAGTTTTTTAAAAGAGAAGAAAAATATTTGAGCTTCGCTATTGAATAATTAGATTTATATGAGTAAAAATGAAAGCGGCGGGGACGATCATAAGGAATTTTGAACTTCTGAGAAAAGAATTTTCAAATTTCACTGAATATTTTACCTTTTTACTCAACATATGATAATCGTCCCCCGCCGCTTTTATTTTGACTCTTATAAATTTAATTATTCGATGGCGCGCGCGGTATATACAAGTATATAAAGCTATGATACGCCCCATTAAAGCTATGCATCAATCATTTGGTTTCCGTTTATCACTGCAGCAAAAAGATCTAAGTTGAATTCTCTATACAATATCAAATTCTTATTAGATGCATCCATGCTTATAGAAGTTCATCTTCCTACATTACACATATACTAGCGAAAATTATTTTATTGTCCGCGATTTTCTTGAATTATTACAAACAAAGTATAATATGACAAATTCTCTCACAGAACGAACACTCAAAAAACGCCTTCAAAAATAATTAAATAAACTATATCTGGATCTAAAATTTAAGTTTAATCTTTCTCAATCTAATGAACTGTTCAAGAAATTCTTTCCAATTGCTGTCCCAAATTTTATTTCTTCTGATAAATTCACTACTTTATTCTTAACAGGCAAAGGACCCTTCTTAAGTTTCCTATCAATGATCCAACATGTAAATGCCGCTTAGATGTCGAATCACCAGAGCATCTTCTTTTAACTTGCCCTCTGACTAATCAAATTGTATGCAAATACTTTGAAACATTACCAAATTGTCTTAGTGTATATACTCAATCTCACGAGAACTTTGTTAAGTTTAGAACTATTTGTACAATAATTTACAAAACACTACTAATCCATCGTGTAAATAATTAATCATATATATGTAAATAATACTAGCACAGCACAATAGTCCTTTGGACTTCGTGCTTTTTGTGACAATAAATAAATATACAAGTATATAGAAGTATATACAAGCTGTATATACGCGGTATATACTTGTATTACTGATATAGTTTTTTTCTCTTCTTTAGTGCATATTTTCAAATAAAAGCTTTTGAAAAAACTATTTTATTAAATATTTATTTAGGAAATATTTCAGTGTCTTATTCAAGTTCCTTAAAGAAGCACTTACCAAATTTTATTGCCAAAACATAATTTAGAAATATTAAGTATTCATAGTGCGACGTTTATTTGAAAAAAAAAAAAGATATTAAGTACCGTAGTATTAACTGCCGCGCTATATATAGTTCATATTTTCAAATATAGATGGCGTGCGCGATTATGCCTCATATTTGAAATAAAATTAGTAAATTATGCTGAGAAAACGCAATTATGTTGTGTGACCTTTACACCGCCTTTCATCTACCCATCTTTACATAGACGATCTTTGGTTGGGTTGAAGTTTTCAGCGCATTTTTTGAAGATGGAGGTGACTTTTTATTCACCAATATAATTCAAGCAAAGAGATGAACAGTGTATCGATGTTGTTTTTAAAGTCGTTTCTGTAAGATTGTCAAGTGATACAGAGAGTACCTCATCGAGGTCGTACTATCTATTGCGTAGTTGATATCTAGAGGAGAAATCTACAGTGGTGTTAGAGGAAACAATGGAGGCTTGTAGATTTATCGAAAGTTTCATGTTGGATTGTTGGTTGTGTGTTATTCAGTAATTCAATCAATTTTGGCATAGGTTATATTCAACACTGAAAGTATTGAAGAATTAAACTTGATGCTATATTAAAATTTAAAAAACATAAGCCTTCCAGGGGTAAATTTTTAAATAATTTGCCCCTGGAGAAGCCTGATGTTTTCACCTTAATATTGATACAACAGTTTTTTTTTAAATTGTAAACTTGTTGCTATTTATACCACCTACATAGAAGATGTCTTGAGCTGCAGACCTAGCTCCACCCGGTCTGATGTCGCCTGTGAGTCCAACGAACTGTCGCCGATACTGCGCTAGGTTTATCATCCAGCGAACCTGCAGGGCTGGGTCTTCTGGAGAGACATGGATGACGACACCCTGGCCATCCTTGAGCGTCTGGAAGATCTGAATCTACGAGTTGATCTTGAGTGCAGAACTAAGTGGACTTCAAGAAAACCCCTTCTTGTCTGGAGGAAGATTCTCTCTATGTGGGTACTCTTTCCTGGCTTCAAAAATATATAAATATATAAAACGACATTTGAAATACTATCCCGCATGTGTTTCTTTTTAACGAAAATTCTAAATTTATTTCAAGGATAAATAACGATTATTTCTAACCTTTTGGATGAGGTATGAAAGGGTGAATTGTGAAGAGTAATGATAAACGGAAAAATAAAAGTCAAATGTCGTTTTACAATAACAAGCCGCATTATGTTATATTGTATTATATAAATATATAGACAAAAATTAAGAAAATGGAAAGTCTTTTATGTCTTTTTGAAGAAGAAAGAAACAATTTTGTTCACACATAGATATCTCGTGTGTATCTTTAATAAAGATCTTTAATAAAGATCACTGTGTATCAAATTTATTTTTATAGACGAATATTGGAGTAATAATTAATTTCGAAAAACTATTATTTCAAATAAAGATATTTCAAAAAGGAATGGCATATCCTGACCTCTCACACGAGCATTATATTGTCGCGAATATCGGTCTGAAGACACCTACCACCTCCTCCAATAGCCTATTTCTAGTCTGGGACTGGTGTGGGAATCGCCTACTGCTGTGTTTCCTTAGAATAATAATTGTAAATGCCCCTTCATATTGGCTCTAGGATGTAAACAACTGTAAATACCCGTTAATTGATATTCGAGTTCTTATGTAATGTGGATTAAATATTACAATAAAGGGAGGAGTGTTAGCAGATTTGTTGCCGGTTGCTGTTGTGACTCTCTCTCTCTCTCCAATATCACAGTGGCTGTTCTTCTGGTAAGTCTCTCGTGTCCCCCCACCAGTAGTAAGGTCGAGAGATACTGCCAGAGGGAAAATAAATCCACGTGAGTAGTGGTTCTCGGAGGGTCTTTGGGCTGTCTGCGGGTTAGGGCTGCAGAAGTGAAGCAAAGGTGGAGGAAGCGGCGTCGTCGCGAAAAACCAGAGGGGACACGCGCGACAATATATATATAATTTAGAAAACATATTTTCTAAAAATACTAAAATTCTAATAAAAAATAAGAGTGTATCAGATAAAAGTGGTAAAATTAGGCACAAACATATGTTCATACAAATGAAGGTGGCGTGGTCAATCGTCATTTCACAGGGTCATTTTTTTTTTCCTAATTCACAGAGTGAGTGCCCTTAATAATGATATCATACGCCGTTGTTCATTCCAAATCTTATCTCGGTCTGATATCTGCTTATGTTTATAGTTAATATAAAGCAATAACGCACCATCTATATATAGCAGATGAAAATATTAAGACGCGAATGTTTCTTTTACACAAATCAAACATCTACTGTTCTTACTGCGATGAAAAAAAAAAAAGATGAGGCAAGCTCTACCAATAATTTCTTCATGGCAGTTAGGACAGTAAAAGTTTGATTCATATGTGAAAGAAATATTCGCGTCTTAATGTTTTCTTTTGCTATGTTTCTAGTTGTTGAAACAATCTTATTTCTGAGGTCAGAATTGTCACAGGAAGTTGACATCTTGGCAACACACTGTGTTTTCTCGACTTTGTGTTTTTATTATTGATTTCTCATTAGATATCCCCGGATGCCCATTGTTGAGGCTGTTCATTGTTGGATTCCTTTGTTTTTGTATTGTGGCAGATCTTGGATAGACTTCAACTTCCACAGAAAGTTGTTTTGATTTATCGTGTAAGTTCGTGGTCAAATTTTATTAAAGTTAGGAATAAACTCTGTGATTAAATATATTTTTCTCAAGTTATATCAATGGTTGCACTTTTTTTTTTTTGAGATTTTCCTTCAAATTGATGACTAAATATTTTTCTCTTTGTAAATATGGATATGTGCGTACAGTACACTTATTTAATAATTTTAAATGTTCTTAAAGTAATCTTTATTGTTACATGTAAAAAATATATTTATAAAACATTATATATTTATTTTCTGTTTTTAAAGTAATTTTGTAGTTTAATTTTGAACTACTTTGGACGTTTAAATGACCTTTATATATACACTAGTGTCCGAGGTAACAAACATTTTGATAAAAATAATAATAATAACGAAAAAATATGATATGCAAATATCACCACACGGTTTAGCTATCCAATAAAAATAATTTTAATGTCACTTAATATGCAAATTAGGTTCATTCTTTAAAGCGTCCGCTTTTGCGTGCCTTTTATCCAGCTATAAAAATGTTATTTAAACAACATTTCTTCCGTTTTATCTATCCATGGAACGTCATAGAAGTTTAGAAGGCTCACTGAGGTGGAGGGCCATTGGTAGAATAGAGGCAGGCCAGTCCCAAGCAGAAGTTGTAAGATGGCTCGAAACATCAAGAAAAGTGGTTTCGAATCTATGGAAACAATTTCAAGAAACAGGAGACATCTCCAGAAGAGAAGGACAAGGTCGCCCGAGAATCAAAATCTCATCAGAAGAACGTTATCTGAAGTTAACGGCCAAACGTAACAAAACCATGACATCCACACAGCTAACAATGGAACTCTCTTCGGCCACCGGAACCATGATATCAAGGCAAACAGTTTATAGAAGACTCTATGAGAGATGGATGTATGCAAGGTGGCCGAAGGTTTGTATCCCTCTCACTGCCATCCAAAAAATGACTCGTCTAAATTGGTGCAGACAATATCAGTCTTGGACCCAAAATCAGCGGGCTTCTATTATTTTCAGTTATGAGTCAAGTTTTAGTCTTAACACTGATTCTAGACGTGTACTGACCTGGAGAGAAACCGTGACTCGAAACCATTCCTAAAACATCAGAGAAAGAAACCGTTACGGTGGCCAAGGTGTGGGGTGGTATCATGTTAGACGCAAGTTGGTGTTTGACTTCTTGTGTTTTTTAGACTGGTGGTCGAAGCAAGTTGGTGTTTGACTTTTTGTGTTTTTTAGACTGGTGGTTGAAGCAAGTTGGTGTTTGACTTCTTGTGTTTTTTATAGACTGAGTAACAAATATATTTCAGAGTTATTGTCTGAATCCCGATATACACGCTAAAATGTACAACTTCCTTAAGTTTTGCCTCCATGAGTGTATTTCTTTATAAAGGATCACTGACAAAATTTATTTTAGAGCCACCTTGTTTGAGCCGATTAAGGCCTAGTATTTTCTATTAAAATTTTAGTATGTAGATGGTGCTATGCCCATTGTTGAGTTGTACAATTATGAGATGGTTTTATCATGACTAAATATAAATAACCCGACAATCCCGGATGAATGCAGACCACCATTCTATTCTATGTTCCTTTAAACACGCAGCGTGCTCTATCTGTGTACGTATACAGGAATGGTTGACACATGTATGACAAATCGCAAACTTCCTGTCAGCTAGCCAACCAATCAACGTTCGATCTTCTGTCAGCAGCCATGATTCATGTCAGGAAGCTGTGTCACATTTATTATGGGACCGCACCTCTAGATGGGGGATGGATTGGATGAATCTCTCTGAATCTAATGCCCGGGGTATTCCAGTGTCGGACATGATGATATGCCGATATGCAATTAACTAACTTTGCTTAGAATACCTTGAATAACAACTTATATATAAAAAACATAGTGGGAGGTTTTCCTATGGATAAAAATACTACAAAAATACATCATAATCTGTTAACATTATGCACATTCTAAAACAAATCAAAAAAAAATCGGTAGATGTAAGATATACACTCATGTGGACAAAACTTTAAAAAGCTCTAACTTTTATCATGTATATCGGGATTCGGACAATAGCACTCTGAAATATATTTGAAGCACAGTAACCTTTATAGAAGACACACGAGATAACCAAGTGTGTGAACTAAATTGCCTCTGTCTTCTTCTTCTTCAAAAAAAAAAAAAAAACAGACGGCTGGCGACATCAAAATATGAAACTTCTTTAAGCTTTGTCCATGTGTGTACGTGCATAAAATAAATATTTAAATTCTCGGAAAAATAGCATGTTTTATTTAGGACATATATATAGATAATGAATCAAGCAATAAGGGATTGGCCAACTTCTGGTCTTTATGCAAGCTGTTATTCGGCTTGGCGCTGATTGAAAGAGTTGGCGGATGACCGACTTCAGGATATCTTGACAAATTCTCTCAATTGTCACACTAGAACGGTAAGATTCGGAGTTGGCTGGAGAAATCTGACCATCAAACATCAAGCGTACTCAATTCGGAGAGATATTCGAGAATTTGCCCACCAAGGTAGTAATGAGTAAGCAAGCACGAAGACAAGCAGTAGAAATTTGTGCCGTATACGGTCGAGCATTATTCTGCCGAAATGTAGGCTCATTATATGATGCTGTAGGATGTTATGAAATCGAAGCTGCCCCTGTTAAGAGCTAAAGCCCGAAATCATGGTATACAGATTAATTTTTTGTTTGAATTTTCTTAAATTAGTATTGTGGCTCATCTATCTATATATATAAATAAAAATGAATGTATGTGTGTGTCTGTCTGTCCTTTATGCCTGACCAAACCACTCATTGGAACGCCATGAAACTTTGGGAAGTTATTTAGTATAGTACTGGGAAGGTTTCTGAAAAATAATTTCTTGAATATCTTGAATATCCTTAGAGTTATTTGCAGATTTGTAGATTTAACTAAATGATGATGATTATTTATCAAAAGTAAGATTTTCTACCTATTAATTGCGCACAAGTCAAAGTTAATTTTATCATTTATCTACAACATATATATTGGGAGAATAGATAAAATGATGATTTTGTAATGTAGGAAATTAGGAAAGACAAAATTCAGGATGACACGGCAATTTATTTGAGACAAGAAAAATGATACAATTCCAAGGCAAGATACTATTCCTTTAACTTCCAATTACCGAGGGAACCAATTAATATTGATTTTATTCAACTTATCGAGTATTTTTCAAGGGACCGGGAAAAAATGTTCACTTTATCGAGAGATTCAAATTTACGAGTTTCAAATTATCAAAATATATCTATTATTTTTTTATAAGTTTATAGAGAATTGTTTTAACAAATGTTCGTTAGACAAACCTTTACTCGGGTAAAACCCGGGCGAAGCCGGGTACATCCGCTAGTATATATATAAAAATGAATGTATGTGTGTGTGTGTCTGTCTTTTATGCCTGACCAAACCACTCATTGGAACGCCATGAAACTTTGGGAAGTTATTTAGTATAGTACTGGGAAGATTTCTGAAAAATAATTTCTTGAATATCTTGAATATCCTTAGAGTTATTTGCAGATTTGTAGATTTAACTCGCAAGCAGCGCCACCATTGCGACGGAGATAGGCTTAGGCAGGAAGTCTGTTCCACGCCTGATGACCTTGGGTCTTTCAGGGCTAATATATTAAGTAAAACTAATTCAAATATTAGTGCTTTATAATGGCTATCTCCTTGAGGTTACCGATTTAAAAGTTTATTTTCTAATTTTAGATTGTATAAAAGAAACATATTTTATTTTAAGTATTGTACTTTATTTTAAAAAGTTTAAATAATTGTGCAAGACGATATATATTATATTTAAAAATCAAAAGAAATGATGAGTATCGTTTAAATATAAAATTCGAATAAATATAAATGCGATACTAAAAATTAAATAACTTATATAGAAATTTTTGCATAGTTTCGTCCTGTAAGCATACCAACTTGATAAAAGTTTCCTGTTTTCCCTTTGAATTTGCTTGATACGAACCTCTATTCATTTTTGAATTAGTAGAAATCAGACGATAATCATAGGTCATAGCCATTCAAAAGTTGGTTTAGGTCGTCAATCCTTTGCGAACAAATGGAAATATCCACGCTGGCGCTCTCTCTGCAGATTTTTTAAATGATATCCCGTGTCGTTTTTTTTTTTTTTTTTTTTTAATTTGAGAGCCACCCCTCGCTTGAAGCAAATCCTTTAATCCCAAGAGACTTCGCGAAAGACTGGAACATGAAACCGCCGACGGAACGTTAGGCAAGATACTATTCCTTTAACTTCCAATTACCGAGGGAACCAATTAATATTGATTTTATTCAACTTATCGAGTATTTTTCAAGGGACCGGGAAAAATGTTCACTTTATCGAGAGATTCGTTAGACAAACCTTTACTCGGGTAAAACCCGGGCGATGCCGGGTACATCCGCTAGTTTCTTATAACCAACACTACGTTTTGTACTGGAGTAAAACCCTAAATTCATTGTTTCATTATTTGTATGCATCTTAAAAAGGAGAGGTACCACTTTTGGTGCATGAATATCATCCTCCCGTAACTATATATTTATATATTATATATTTATAATATAAATATATATTATTTATAATAGTGATATATATATTTATAATAGTGAACGTATGACGTGAGAGTAAATACAAAAAGCCAGGTCGGTCGAGTGAACATTGAACTGTACAACTCGTGAATTCTGGATATAAATCTATTTACACTCATGGACAAAACTTATGGAAGTTGCACCTTTTCAGCGTGTATATCGGGACTCAGACAATAACTCTGAAAGATATTTGATATACAGTGACCTTTATTAAAGACACATGAGATAACCAATTGTGAACAAAATTTCCTTTGTCCCCTTAAAAAAAAAAAAAAAAAAAAAAAAAAACAGACGACCAGACTATCCTCAAGGACTTTCCACTTTCTCAAGTTTTGTCCATGAGCGTAGATTAAAAAAAAAAAAATTAGAGATGTCAATGTTGTTAAAAGTTCTTGGAATATTTTGAGTGAAACAGATTTTTACTCGTAAGTTTACACAGATAGTTGCCGTTTATCGCCAGTCTACACTTCTTGACAAAATCACATTTGTAGACTCAACAAAAAATATTTGTGAAAAAAAAAATTGAGCAATTTTATTGCATCAAAGAATGATTGTTTATATTAAAAAGTTCAATATATGTATTATAGATTAAAATATAATTTTAAATATCAGAAGTTGTGCAGTAAAAACCTAGCTTTAATTCAATGGTATTCCTAAAATAGTTTATTTTCCACCTTACACAAATACCTATACTGTCTTAAAGACTTCTCGTCAAATTGTCCATAGAATGGGACAACCTTGTATCATTATTTTAAACCCATAACAATGGCTAATTCTGAAAATCCATGAATATTTTGTCGATCTCGGGAAATTAAAGCCTTCCTTGGATTGACAAGGGCCATAGACCGAAACCAAGGTCTCCAGATTAAAGTTCTGAAATTTCCAAAGCTGGTGTTGTGACTTTGTCACCGAGTCGATTCTGCTAACGCGGCGCTTATTTTTAGCGTCTATTTTGACGATAGAGGTGTCCTTTTCTATATATATCGTGCTATCCTCTCTGTAAAATTGCCATATATGTATATAAGTGCAAGGCACATTTACATACTCTACATATGTAATTATATTCAGCTGTAATGGGTTTAAAAGTATCTTTTGCGCCAACGATATCAAATATTTTACTACGATAATCTTATATGTAATTATACATGAAGCCTTTCCAAATATAGTTTCGTTATGTCCGTTTAATGACAGAGTCGCATAACGACTGCTGTATCGATCCCGTTAAGTAGAGAATGCCTGTATTGCAACAGTTAAATGTGAAATAAATAAATTATCCTGTGTGTACGCCGAGTCCTTTGTTATCTTTCTGACCGTCATATATAATATTTGTTTGTTGACATGGAATGGCTGGAAATATAATCTTTAATGTCAACAAATCTTACTTGATACACAATGGGAAGTAAATAAAAATAAACGTATACCACACACACTCACAAAGCTTTATTAACACCAGCGGTCTTATACAGATTCAACACAGGAATAAATAATAGATGGAGCTCCAATACTCCAGGCAGCGCAGCACCCAACAGAATAAATGTATACCAAAAGGGACACCTCTCTCTTTAAAAATGCATTAAACCAATGCGTTTTTTTTTTTTGGGGGGGGGGGGGGGGGTTATCACCTTGGTACAAAACGTTGGTGATAACGAACGAGCCACATCATCAGTTCTGGCAAATTCAGACAAAAGGCCAATCTGTTTACCATGGCTTCGTGTTTTGGCCCTCATCAGTATGTCCCTAAACTATGGGTAGCTTCTTGTGTTAATTTGATAAAAACTAGTGTTGTAGCCTATTCGTTATCACCAAATTTACGTTTTGTACTGGAGTGATAACCCAAAATTGTTTTAATGTATTTTAAAGGGAGAGGTAACATTTTTGGTACATGAATATCATTCTCCGGCAACGTTATGTTGTATAAGAATAAATATACCTCAGACCGGAACACCGACAACAAAACATCCATGAATGTTTTCTCATAGTTGCTGCTCTGAATGTTTGTAAGTATAAGGTGAAATGCTCCATTTCCCACATGTGTGCTCCATTGTAATCTCTACACAATCCAAACTATTCAGTTTTTTTTTATTGTTAAATTGAGGACTCGATAGAAATGCGAATGTTCACCACTTTGGTGAAATTGTAGACGAAAGCTGCTGGGAACATGGGCATAAGTCCCAGACTAACTTCAATCCAATCCTGCGTTGGAGCGACATCTTCAATAAAGAAACATGCTATGAAATAGAGAGAGAGAGAGACAATAGACAATAAACACAAGTTTATTGACATCTTGTCAATACAGGTAAAATCGCAAGGTCCGCACTATTTAAGTAATGATACTGAGAAATTTAAAATAAAGATGATTATGTTTATATTATGTGAAAATAATTGAATACTATATATAACATGTACAATAAATATGGAGCCTCTGCCACCGCTGCAGAGTTTGGTGGAGAATCGCCAGCGGGTCTTCAGCGACATCACGTATTTCGCGATCTACAAAGAAAGAGAAAGAAAAAGGGGGTTATTTATTTCATAATATTTACTCTTTGATAACACAACCTAGAGACACACAGACTCTAGATCTACAAATCACTATTGAATAGTGGTTTCTATTTGAATTATAACAACTATTGGCAGCCATACTTCATGACACAAAAATCTGTTTCGTAATAACCGGAACCCAAGAGAAACATTTTTTAATATGCAAAAGAGTTTTAATTCAAAAAGATCAAAAATTAGTTTGAATAACGCCTAATTCTTTAAAAAAAATTATATTTATAATGAAGCAAATCTGAATGCAGAGAGGAATCAGACATAGAATATTTTCAGGAAAAATTTTATTTAATTTTTAAAAAGCATCTAACCGCTCAAATAACCCTTTTTAATACACAACATGTCTACTTTCCTATATGTGCGACATTGTCATCAAGGTTAGAAAATATTACGTCCATGAGCACTCCACACATAACGTGCTAATCCCACTTGGAGCCATCTGCTGTGCAATATGTACGTCAGATATGGAAATCAGACGAACGACAAAAAGATGGCGACAAGGAAAAGCAAAGCAGACGACGACCTTGAAACCCCCATCTGCCGGAAAGAACCAATCTGGTCCAAGGTCAAAACGGGAGTCGAGTTTGGGATCCGGATGGTGAACACAGCAGGTAGGTTCGTTCTTCCGTGCTTCAACCTACACTGCTGAGATTTCTATAACGGATTCTAAAATTCTAGAAATCCTCGTTATCAGGTCACATCTTAGATATCGCTTCAAACCTTAATTAGGTCAAGGAATCACTTCTAGCGAGCATGTAAGAATAAGTTAAAGAACTCTCTCACACACATCACACAACACCCATTCACATATTTACATTTTTATTTATTTATCTATTTAACAGTTGCAAAGACACGCCATATCCACAATTAGGATTATTGCGTGTAAATCTGAAATTATATACAAATCAAATCATCGTAAAATTAACATATTTAAACATTGGGAAGCACGCAAATTACACATTCGATGTCAACTTTTGCATATAGTAATTAGAAATAATAGCTTGAAATATGTACACCGTATAATCCTGAAATGTGTACACAAAATTGCCATTTAACAGTTAGAACAACGTGTAGACTAAATAAATCAATCACATCCAATGATTACATCAGAACGAGTCAGTGTACATTATAAAAATACCAAGAAATATATTTTGTGTCAAAATCAAATAGAGGAAGAACTAAGAACTTCTATTTAACGCGAATATATTTTATTCTTTATTAAAGAATTAAACACTGAAAAGCTCTGATAGAAAAAAAAGTATCAAATTTATATGGAAGGGTAGCTCTATATACAGCATCTATATGCTCTTTTCAAAATAAATATTACTTGCACACAGCCATACCACTATATTATACACTCATGGACAAAACTTAAGGAAGTTGTACCTTTTAGCATGCATATTGGGATTCAGATAATAACTCTGAAATATATTACAGTGACCTTTATTGGTGACACACGATATAACCAAGTTTGAACAATATTACCTCTGTCTCCATCAAAAAAAGAAGATAACCGGCGATATCAAAGACTTTCCACTTTCTTAGGTTTTGTCCACGAGTATAAATTGTTCCACGTCTGATGAGGGGGATTGATACTCACCGAAATGTAAAAATCAAGAGTTACATCTGGATGAGGTGTCCTATCAAATATGAAAATTGCGGCTGAACATCCATCTTCAATATATGTGCATTCTCATATAACCTAAACCCCTTTAGGAAAGGTAGATTCCAACTTTAGTTAATGTATTCCATCAAAACAACAATTTATTTCTCACGCGTACACCATTTGCTTTATCTTAAAGATAGAGGCTGCCTGGCCGGCATTCATGGTTCTTCAAATTAAAGATACTTCGGTCAGTAAATCTTTTTATTGCCTCGACGTTTCGACAAAATTCTTTTGTCCTCGTTAGGAACGAACAAAAATTAAAACATTTGGTAATGCGTTAAAAGAGAGCATTCGAATAATTTTTAACGCTTTGTCAAATGTTTTAATTTTTGTTCGCTCCTGTCGAGGACAAAATATTTTTGTCGAAACGTCGAGATAATAAAAAGATTCACAAGCCGAAATATCTTTAATTTGAAGAACCATTTGTTCATCCAAGCTATAAACGTCAAATGTATCATTATATAAATATATATGTAGAATGACATTTAACAAATTTTACCGCAAATGTTTCTTTTGAACGAAAAATCGTAATTTATTTTAAGGAGAAATAACGACTATTTCTATCCTTAAGGATGAAGTATGAAAGGATGAATTGTGAAAAGAAATGATAAACTTAAAAATAAAGTGTCCAGGGATGGGAATCGAACCCACAGTGTTCCGCTTACCGGGCAGATGCCATGTCCACTAGTAATATAAATATATACTTTTTACTTTTACCCTCTTACGAGTATAATATTCTTTCTCCCTTTTCATCTTGGTCTTGAGTTGGGTAAGGCTAGCCATCACCTCGACCTGCCCACTCTGTGGGAAAGAACTCTCGCAGTCCATCGGTGGCGGAGTCTTTCTCGCGGTGGGCGCCACTAATGAAGACCTTGTATATATATTTATATATATATATGTATATTTATCAATTATTTTATCTATTTATTCATATATCTATTATTGTTAATCTTATTTATTCATTTTATGTATTTAACCTAATATAATCTTATATGGACGTTATAATAAATCAGTTTCAATCTCAATCTCTCTCCCCAAGTTTTATTTACCACCTTTACATTTTTTCATATAACGTTTCACAGTATAGTTTTCTTTGTTTTTTTTTATATATATCTAAAAGGGAAGGAAATACTTGAAGAGAAAAAAAAAACGGAGAAAAAAAAATGTATATGTCATAATATATATACTCTTCCAGGAATAATAAAGCAAGCCTACAGTCAACCTAGAGAGAGACGGGAGGTAAGGACCGGCCACTTTAGACATCAGCGACATTCCAAGGGGCTACCATTGGGGCCTGGTCAGTTAACACCTCGGGACTTCTAGGACAGTTGGCGATTGTGGGCGACAAGGAACGGCCGCCCGGCTGTTGCCGGGCCCTCTCCCTCTCTCTCTGGTTGCCTGGGTTCCTCTACCAACTTGTGGTGTCCTTATTTCTCTCTCCCTACCTTATATTGCCACACATATATAACTTTATTAATTAAATATTTTGTATCTAAAATAAAACAAAACATTTTATTTATTACGAAATGGCAATATTTCAATAGGCTGTACACCTAACTTCGTCAGGGCGTTTCTTGTTTTAAAACTTGTTTTTAACTTTATATTAATAAAACAACAAAATTCATTATGTTAAAAGTGCGCTATGAAGAGTAGCAAAAATGATATTTCTATGGTCAACAGATAACACAGGTCTACAAAACTCAAAGTAGTTGTACCTTATAGCATATATATATCGGGATTCAGAAAAAAAACTCTGAGAGATATTTGATGCACAGGGATATTTATCACTGTGCATCAAATATCTCTCAGAGTTTTTTTTTCTGAATCCCGATATATATATGCTATAAGGTACAACTACTTTGAGTTTTGTTATAATAGAGCAGGTTTTTAATAAACCACCATACATTTACAGTACAAGATATCAACTTGCTAAAATTGTATTTTTGCTGCTGTAAGTGGACAACAAGTCGAGTTCTACTTTCAGTGACACTATGGTCAAATGTTGTCTTTACGCCCGTTGAAGAACGATGTCGTTCGAAAACTAGCAAAATAAATATATAGAAGAAGCTCCTTTTGAGTTTATAATCTTACAATATAACTATGGACAAATAAACTTCAGTTTGACCTGTATGTGACCATTACTTACATCTAGTGACTTTCCTGTAGCTTTCTTTACCTCTTCATCTAACTCATTGTAGATATTTATCTCTTATTTATTCCTTCAATTATTACCAACATCA
>CP092866.1:41314887-41355779 GCA_030710605.1 Cordylochernes scorpioides | reverse complement strand
AAAATATTCCTTAAAACTTTTTTTTTTTAATCTGTAAATTGCTTTTCTCGAAAAAATACACACAATACAATTTGATTTCATTTAACTAAATTTGCACACCAACCCTTTGTACATATATCAATTGTGTTGATATATATATATCTTTTCATCTAACTAACTTGCATACTAATTCTGTACATATTTAAATATCTTTCTTTCTTTTCTTTCAAAAATTTTGTTTATGTTTAAAGTGCAAGTGTTCCTAGGGGGACATAGCGCTCTAAGTCGAAATAAAGAATAAAGAATCCAGATAGCAAGGCAAGTCTACAAAATGTAAACCTTTTGTGCTGTCGGAAATAGACTAATTTCTATATTTCTTTTCAAATCGTCTGATACATTTTTAATAGACTTCAAGACGAATTAGAAGTAAAAGATTTGGTACAATCACCCATCCAAGCTAACAACACAAGTGTACAAAATATCAGACTTCTAAGTGGCCGCGATGTTCTAGAATAGGCTATAGAATAGAATGCTGGAGTGTGTAAATATTTTTATTTAAAAATAATGGCTTTAATATTTATATGGATGTTTTGTTGAGATTTTGTTGTATTTCAACTCTCTCTCTATTGTGGATCTGTGATGTTTTGTAAATTTAGATTAATCATTTGTGCTATGATAAATTTGTAAATTTATAATTGATAACTAAAAATGAAATAAATAAATAATTAATAAAATATTTTTTAAAAAGTAGAAAATATTTCAGCTTCGCTGTTGAATAATTAGATTTATATGAGTAAACATGAAAGCGGCGAAGGACGATCATAAGGAATTTTGAACTTCTGAAAAGAAATTTCAAATTTTACTTAATATATTACCTCTTCACTCAACATATGATAATCGCCCCCCCGCCACTTTTATTTTGATTCTTATAAATTTAATTATTCAATGGCGCAGTATATACAAGTATATAAAAGTATATACAAGTGGTATATACAAGCTGTATATACTTGCATTACTTATATAGTTTTTTTCTCTTCTTTAGTGCATATTTTTAAATAAAAGCTTTTGAAAAAACTATTTTATTAAATATTTATTTAGGAAATATTTCAGTGTCTTATTCGAGTTCCTTACAGAAACACTTACCAAATTTTATTGCCAAAACATAAGTTTTTAAATTTAAAATATTCATAGTGCGACGTTTATTTAAAAAAAATTAAGTACTTTCTATTTTTAAATAATTTTATTTGTTTTATTTTATAAACTGCCGCGCTATATAGTTCATATATTCGAATATAGATGGCGTTCGCGCTAATGCATCATATTTGAAATAAAATTAGTAAATGATGCTGAGAAAAAGCAATCATGTTATGTGACCTTTACACCGCCTTAAATCTACACATCGTTGCAAAGACGATCCTTGGTTGGGTTGAAGTTTTTATCCTATATTTGATGATGGATGTGATATTCACCAATATAATTCAACCAAAGATGAACCGTGTATCAATGTAGTTTCTGAAGTTATAGAGATCTGTCAGATTATCAAGTGATATACAGAAGACGACAATTCCTCCTCGAGTTCGTGCTATTTCGTAGTTCTTAAAAAATTATTATTTTTAAGGAGAAAATAAAAACATTTTTGAACGAATTGTCTCTTATTTTTAAGGACAATGACTGCCGGCCAGACAACCTCATCTTCAAGATATTGCGTAGTTGATATCTAGAGAAGAAATCTACAGTACTGTTGGAGGAAACAATGGTCTACCGATTGTTTCATGTTGGATTGTATGATTGTGTTCATTCAGTTATTCAATCATTTTACATATGTTAGATTCAAGACTGAAAAGTATTGAAGAATTAAACTTGATGCTATATTAAGGTGAAAAAATCAGGCTTTCAAGGATAAGTTTGTTTTTAATTATAAAAAGACACTTATCCCTGGAAGAGAGTCTGATGTTTTCACCTAAATATTGATACAACGGATTTTTTTAAATTATAAAACTTGTTGCTATTTATAGCAGCTATATAGAAGATGTCTTGAGCTGCACGCCTAGCCCTATCCGATCTGATGTCGCCTGTGAGTCCAACGAACTGTCGCCGATACTGCGCTTGGTTTATCATCCAGTGAACCTGCAGGGCTGGGTCTTCTGGAGAGACATGGATGACGACACACTGGCCATCCTCGAGCGTCTGGAAGATCTGAATCTACGAGTTGATCTTGAGTGCAGAACTAAGTGGACTTCAAGGAAACCCCCTTCTTGTCTGGAGGAAGATTCTCTCTATGTGGGTATTCTTTCCTGGTTTCAAAAATATGTAAATATATAAATAGACAAAACTTAAGAAAATGGAAAGTCTTTTATGTCTTTTTGAAGAAGAAAGAGGCAATTTTGTTCACACGTGGATATCTCGTGTATCTTTAATAAAGATCACTGTGTATACTTTTTTTAGACGAATATTGGAGTAATAAGTAATTTCGAAAAACTATTATTTTAAATAAAGATATCGATATTTAAAAAAGGAATGGCATATCCTGACCTCTCACACGAGCATTATATTGTCGCGAGTATCGGTCTGAAAATACCTACCACCTCCTCCAATAGCATATTTCTAGTCTGGGACTGGTGTGGGAACCACCTACTGATGTGTTTCCTTAGGTTAATAATTGTAAATATCCGTTTATATTGGCTCTAGGATGTAAATTACTGTAAATACCCGTTAATGGATATTCGGGTTCTTATGTAATGTGGATTAAATATTACAATAAAGGGAGGAGTGTTAGCAGATTTGTTGCCGGTTGCTGTTGTGACTCTCTCCAATATCAAAGTGACTACTCTTCTGGTAAGTCCCTCGTGTCCCCTCACCAGTGGTAAGGCCGAGAGATACTGCTAGAAGGAAAAGAGATCCACGTGAGTAGTGGTTCTCAGAGGGTCTTTAGGCTGTCTGCAGGTTAGAGCTGCAGAGGTGGAGCAACGGTGGAGGAAGCGGCGTCGTCGCGAAGAACCAGAGGGGACACGCGCGACAATATATATATAATTTAGAAAACATATTTTGTAGAGAAATACTAAAATTCTAATAAAAATTATAGTGTACCAGATAAAAGTGGTAAAATTAGGCACAAACATATGTTCGTACATATGAAGGTGGCGTGGTCAATCGTCATTTCACATGGTCAAATATAATTTTTATTTCTTAATTCATAGAGTGAGTGCTTATAATAATGAAATCATACGCCGTTGTTTTTATTGTATTTCTTATATCTGTATGATATCTGCTTATGTTTATAGTTAATACAAAGCAATAACGCGCCATCTATATATAGCAAATGATATATAGCAAATATTAAGACGCGAATGTTTCTTTCATACACAAATCAAATTTCTACTATACTTAGTGCGATAAAAAAAAGCAAGCCCTACCAATAATTTTTTCATCGCAGTAAGGACAGTAGAAGTTTGATCTATGTATGAAAGAAACATTTGCGTCTTAATGCCTTCATTTGTTATGTTTCTAGTTGTTGAAACAATCTTATTTCTGATGTCAGAATTGTCACAGGAAGTTGGCAACAAACTGTGTTTTCTCGACTTTGTGTTTTTATTATTGATTTCTCATTAGATATCCCCGGATGCCTATTGTTGAGGCTGTTCATTGTTGGATTCCTTTGTTTTTGTATTGTGGCAGATCTTGGATAGACTTCAACTTCCACAGAAAGTTGTTTTGATTTATCGTGTAAGTTCGTGGTCAAATTTTATTAAAGTAAGGAATAAACTCTGTGATTAAATATATTTTTCTCATATCAATGGTTGCACTTTTTTTTGCGATTTTTCTTCAAATTGATAACTAAATATTTTTCTCTTTGTAAATATGGATATGTGCGTACAGTACACTTATTTAATCATTTTAAATGTTCTTAAATTAATCTTTATTGTTACATGTTTAAAATATATTTATAAAACATTATAAATAAATTTAATGTTTTAAAAATAATTTTGTAGTTTAATTTTGAACTACTTTGGACGTTTAAATTACCTTTATATATACATTAGTGTCCGAGGTAACAAACATCTTTGATAAAAATAATAATAATAACGAAAAAATAATAAAAATAATTATATGATATGCAAATATCACCACACGGTTTAGTTAGCCAATAAAAATAATTTTAATGTTTCACTTAATATGCTGATAAGGGTCATTCTTTAGAACGTCTGCTTGCGTGCCTTTCTATCCAGCTATAAAATTGTATTTAAACAACATTTCTTCCGTTTTATCTATCCATGGAACGTCATAGACGGTTAGAAGACTCGTTGAGGTGGAGGGCCATTGGTAGAATTGGTCAGTCTCAAGCAGAAGTTGTAAGATGGCTCGAAACGTCAAGAAAAGTGGTTTAGAATCTATGGAAACAATTTCAAGAAACAGGAGACATCTCCAGAAGAGAAAGACAGGTCTATCGAGAATCACAACCTCATCAGAAGAACGTTATCTGAAGTTAACGGCCAAACGTAACAAAACCACGACAGCCAGACAGCTAACAATTGAACTCTCTTCGGCCACAGTAACCATGATATCAAGGCAAACAGTTTACAGAAGACTCAACGAGAGAGGGATGTATGCAAGAAGGTTTGTATCCTCTCACTGCCATCCAAAAAATGACTCGTCTAAATTGGTGCAGACAACATCAGTTCTTAGACCCAAAATCAACGGGCTCCTGTTCTTTTCAGTTCTGAGTCAAGTTTTAGTCTTAACGCGTATTCTAAACGTGTACTAATCTGGAGAGAAACCGGGACTTGAAACCATCCCTCAAACATCAGAGAAAGGGACCGTTACGGTGGCCAAGGTGTCATGGTCTGGGGTGGTATCATGTTAGACACAAGTTGGTGTTTGACTTCTTTGTGTTTTTTAGACTGGTGGTTGGAGCAAGTTGGTGTTTGACTTCTTCGTGTTTTTTAGATTGGATAACAAATATATTTCAGAGTTATTGTCTGAATCTCGACATTCACGCTAAAATGTACAACTTCCTTAAGTTTTGCCTCCATGAGTGTATTTCTTTATAAAGGATCGCTAACAAAATTTGTTTTAGAGCCACCTTGTTTGAGCCGATTAAGGCCTAGTATTTTCTATTAAAATTTAGTAGATAGATGGTACTATGCCCATTGTTGAGTTGTATAATTATCCGATAGTTTTATTATCAATAAATATAAATAGTCCGACAATCCCGGATGAATGCAGACCACCATTCTATTCTATGTTCCTTTAAACACGCAGCGTGTTCTATCTGTGTACGTATTCTGGAATGGTTGACACATGTATGACAAATCGCAAACTTCCTGTCAGCTAGCCAACCAATCAACGTTCGATCTTCTGTCAGCAGCCATGATTCATGTCAGGAAGCTGTGTCACATTTATTATGAGACCGCACCTCTGGATGGGGGATGGATTGGATGAATCTCTCTGAATCTGATGCCCGGGGTGTTCCAATGTCGGACATGATGATATGCCGATATGCAATTAACTAACTTTGCTTGCTTAGAATACCTTGAATAACAACTTATATATAAAAAACATAGTGGGAGGTTTTCCTATGGATAAAAATACTACAAAAATACATCATAATCTGTTAACATTATGCACATTCTAAAACAAAACAACAAAAAAATCGGTAGATGTAAGATATACACTAATGTGGACAAAACTTTAAAAAGCTCTAACTTTTATCATGTATATCGGGATTCGGACAATAGCACTCTGAAATATATTTGATGCACAGTAACCTTTATAGAAGACACACGAGATAACCAAGTGTGTGAACTAAATTGCCTCTGTCTTCTTCTTCTTCTTCAAAAAAAAAAAAAAACAGACGGCTGGCGACATCAAAATATGAAACTTCTTTAAGCTTTTTCCATGTGTGTACGTGCATAAAATAAATATTTAAATTCTCGGAGAAATAGCATGTTTTATTTAGGAAATATATATAGATAATGAATCAAGCAATAAGGGATTGGCCAACTTCTGGTCTTTATGCAAGCTGTTATTCGGCTTGGCGCTGATTGAAAGAGTTGGCGGATGACCTACTTCAGGATATCTTGACAAATTCTCTCAATTGTCACACTAGAACGGTAAGATTCGGAGTTGGCTGGAGAAATCTGACCATCAAACATCAAGCGTACTCAATTCGGGGAGATATTCTGGAATTTGCTCACCAAGGTAGTAATGAGTAAGCAAGCACGAATACAAGCAGTAGAAATTTGTGCCGTATGAGATCGAGCATTATTCTGCCGAAATGTAGGCTCATTATATGATGCTGTAGGATGTTATGAAATCGAAGCTGCCCCTGTTGAGAGCTAAAGCCCGAAATCATGGTATACAGATTAGCTTTTTGTTTGAATTTTCTTAAATTAGTATTGTGGCTCATCTATCTATATATATAAATAAAAATGAATGTATGTGTGTGTCTGTCCTTTATGCCTGACCAAACCACTCATTGGAACGCCATGAAACTTTGGGAAGTTATTTAGTATAGTGCTGGGAAGGTTTCTGAAAAATAATTTCTTGAATATCTTGAATATCCTTAGAGTTATTTGCAGATTTGTAGATTTAACTAAATGATGATGATTATTTATCAAAAGTAAGATTTTCTACCTATTAATTGCGCACAAGTCAAAGTTAGTTTTATCATTTATCTACAACATATATATAGGAAGAATAGATAAAATGATGATTTTGTAATGTAGAAAATTAGGAAAGACAAAATTCAGGATGACACGGCAATTTATTTGAGACAAGAATAATGATACAATTCCAAGGCAAGATACTATTCCTTTAACTTCCAATTACCGAGGGAACCAATTAATATTGATTTTATTCAACTTATCGAGTATTTTTCAAGGGACCGGGAAAAATGTTCACTTTATCGAGAGATTCAAATTTACGAGTTTCAAATTATCAAAATATATATATATATATATATTTTATAGGTTTATAGAGAATTGTTTTAACAAATGATCGTTAGACAAACCTTTACTCGGGTAAAACTCGGGCGAAGCCGGGTACATCCGCTAGTATATATATAAAAATGAATGTATGTGTGTGTGTGTGTCTGTCCTTTATGCCTGACCAAACCACTCATTGGAACGCCATGAAACTTTGGGAAGTTATTTAGTATAGTACTGGGAAGGTTTCTGAAAAATAATGTCTTGAATATCCTTAGAGTTATTTGCAGATTTGTAGATTTAACTCGCAAGCAGCGCCACCATTGCGACGGAGATAGGCTTAGGCAGGAAGTCTGCTTCACGCCTGATGACCTTGGGTCTTTCAGGGCTAATATATTAAGTAAAACTAATTCAAATATTAGTGCTTTATAATGGCTATCTCCTTGAGGTTACCGATTTAAAAGTTTATTTTCTAATTTTAGATTGTATAAGAAACATATTTTATTTTAAGTATTGTACTTTATTTAAAAAAGTTTAAATAATTGTGCAAGACGATATATATGATATATAAAAATCAAAAGAAATAATGAGTATCGTTTAAATATAAAATTCGAATAAATATAAATGCTATACTAAAAATTAAATAACTTATATAGAAGCTTTTGCATAGTTTCGTCCTGTAAGCATACCAACTTGATAAAAGTTTCCTGTTTTCCCTTTGAATTTGCTTGATACGAACCTCTATTCATTTTTGAATTAATAGAAATCAGACAATAATCATAGGTCATAGCCATTCAAAAGTTGGTTTAGGTCGTCAATCCTTTGCGAACAAATGGAAAAATCCACGCTGGCGCTCTCTCCGCAGATTTTTTAAATGATATCCCGTGTCGTTTTTTTTTTTTTTTTTTATTTGAGAGCCACCCCTCGCTTGAAGCAAATCCTTTAATCCCAAGAGACTGCGCGAAAGACTGGAACATGAAACCGCCGACGGAACGTTAGGCAATGTGGTGTTTTGCATAACAATAGTTATGTTTTAGATAAATTGTCGAGATATGCAAATAAGGTTTTGCATAGTGTTTGTTTGTTGCTATTATGTTAATTATTTTTATGTATATATATGTATCATTAAATTGTAAATAGTCAGTCAGATTAGTGTTATGAGGGAATAAAGATTTTATCTCAGACCTAGTGGATCTCGGTAACCTGGTGTAGAGTAGAGACGCAACAGTGGCGACGAGTAGAAAGAACCTATACGCAACAGTGACTGTGACTATTGAAGAGAGCAAATACGAGTGAATGAAAGTAAGCGAACAATGATGAATATTGAACAGTTCAACCCGAACAATGGAAATGAAATCACAAGCTATTTAGAACGCTTCGAATCCTATTGCATAGCAAATGATATAGTAAAGATCGTTAAAAAGAAGGCAACATTTTTCTCGCTGTGCGGAAGAGAAACGTATAATATAATACGGACGTTGACCTCTCCCAAGAATCCATTGGAAACAGAATGGAGGAGATAGTAGCAGGGATTAAAAAATATTTTGATCCAACGCCAAATATAATAGTGCAGCGTTTTAAATTTGCGAAAAGGCTTCAAATGCCAAATGAAACAATATCTGAATTTATAACAGCTCTAAAGAAAATTGCCGAGAAGTGTGAATTCCCTGATGTGGAAGATAGGTTGCGTGATGCCCTAGTATGCGGCATTCTAAGCGAAGAGATACAATCAATGCTGTTAATGAACAGTATGCTAACATTTAAAGTGGCTCAAGAGATGGCATTGGCACATGAGGCTGCGGTAAGGAACGTTGCAGAAATTAAAGACGGAAAACCTCAGGAAGAAATTAATGTAATGGGAAGAGCTGTTAAAGTGAGACGGAGGAATGAGAAGATTTTAAAATGTTTCCGCTGTGGATATACAAACCACAGAGAACAGCAATGTTTCTTTAAAGAGAAAAGATGTTTTAAATGCCAGAAGTTAGGGCATATATCTAGGGTCTGTAAGAACGGGAACTGGAGGAGCGATCGTAATAATAACTGCTCGATAGATGAGGAGGCAGAGGCAATTTATGGCCTTTTTAATATAAATCAAGTGAAGGACACCAGTAACATGCCGAATTATATGGTAAAAGTACGGACTAGCGGTCGAGATATGATTATGCTCATTGACTCGGGAACCAGAAAAAATATTATTTCTGAGAAGACATATATTGAAACTTGGGTGAATTCAGAAAGGCCTAGAATAGAGAAGGATTATACCAAGTTGGTGCAATGGAACAGGCAGAGGTTATCGATTCTGGGTAAAATAAAAGCCGACGTAAAAGTAAACAAAAGAAGTATCACAATGGAATTTCTTGTGATCGAAGGTCCGGGCCCAAATCTGATTGGAAGGGAGGCTTTTGACCAGATTGGAATTGGTCTTGAATGGATGAATTATGGCGACAGTGTATGTCAAATCAATGAGGTAATGAATGGAAATGGTATGGCCGCTGCGATGAACGGTAATGGAATGGCCGCGGCTATGAATGGAACCGCCAATGGAATGATGAGCGGAGCTAATGGAATGGGCGCGGGTTACATGAACGGTGGGGAGGACATGTACAGTGAGGGTGACGGGCTGAGCGTGTACGGCAACCCCGGCGTGGACTTCCCACTTTTCGCCTCGGTGCCCGAGACCAGCTTCCAATGCGGACAACAGGAGCTTCCTGGATACTATGCCGATCAGGAGGGACCCACCAAGGCTGGAGGAAACACCTGGGCCAAGTAGACCAATAAGAAACCGGAGACTCCCCGAATACTTTAAAGATCGTGTAACAAATTGGGGGTGAGAAGATGTGGTGTTTTGCATAACAATAGTTATGTTTTAGATAAATTGTCGAGATATGCAAATAAGGTTTTGCATAGTGTTTATTTGTTGCTATTATGTTAATTATTTTTATGTATATATATGTATCATTAAATTGTAAATAGTCAGTCAGATTAGTGTTATGAGGGAATAAAGATTTTATCTCAGACCTAGTGGATCTCGGTAACCTGGTGTAGAGTAGAGACGCAACAGGCAATATACTATTCCTTTAACTTTCAATTACCGAGGGAACCAATTAATATTGATTTTATTCAACTTATCGAGTATTTTTCAAGGGACCGGGAAAAAATGTTCACTTTATCGAAAGATTCGTTAGACAAACCTTTACTCGGGTAAAACCCGGGCGAAGCCGGGTACATCCGCTAGTTTCTTATAACCAACTCTACGTTTTGTACTGGAGTAAACCCCAAAATTCATTGTTTCATTATTTGTATGCATCTTAAAATGGAGAGGTACCACTTTTGGTGCATGAATATCATCACGTAACTTTATGCTACATATATATATATTTATAATAGTGAACGTATGACGTGAGAGTAAATACAAAAAGCAAGGTCGGTCGAATGAACAATGAACTGTACAACTCGTGAATTCTGGATGTAAATGTATATACACTCATGGACAAAACTTATGGAAGTTGCACTTTTTCAGCATGTATATCGGGATTCAGACAATAACTCTGAAAGGTATTTGATATACAGTGGCCTTTATTAAAGACACATGAGATAACCAATTGTGAACAAAATTTCCTTTGTCCCCTTAAAAAAAAAAACAGACGACCAGACTATCCTCAAGGACTATCCACTTGCTCAAGTTTTGTCCATGAGTGTAGATGTTTTTTAAATAAAAAATAGAGATCTCAATGTTGTTAAAATTTCTTAGAATATTTTGAGTGAAGCAGATTTTGACTCGTAAGTTTACACATGTAGTTGCCGTTAATCGCCAGTCTGCACTTCTTGACAAAATCACATTTGTAAACTCAACAAAAATATCTGTGGAAAAAAAAAAACAATTGAGTAATTTTATTGCATCAAAGAATGATTGTTTATAATAAAAAGTTCAATATATGTATTATAGATTAAAATATAATTTTAAATATCAGAAGTTGTGCAGTAAAAACCTAACTTTAATTCAATGGTATTCCTAATGTGTTTATTTACCACCTGTCTTAAAGACTTCTCGTCAAATTGTCCATAGAATGGGACAACCTTGTATCATTATTTTAAACCCACAACAATGGCTAATTCTGAAAATTCATGAATATTTTGTCGATCTCGGGAAATTAAAGCCTTCCTTGATTGACGAGGGCCATAGACCGAAACCAAGGTCTCCAGATTCACGTTCTGAAATTGTCAAAGCTGGTATTGTGACTTTGTCACCGAGTCGATTCTGCTAACTTGCAGATGGCGCTTATTCTTAGCGTCTATTTTGACGATAGAGGTAGTCTTTACTATATATATCGTGATATCCTCTCTGCAAAATGACCATATATGTATATAAGTACAAGGCACATTTACATACTACATATGTAATTATATTCAGCTGTAATGGGTTTAAAAGTATCTTTTGTGCCAACGATATCAAATATTTTACTACGATAATCTTATATGTAATTATACATGAAGCCTTTGCAAATATAGGTTCGTTATGTCCGTTTAACGACAGAGTTGCATAACGACTGCTATATCGGTCCCGTTAAGTAGCACTTGCATGTATTGCAACAGATAAATGTGATATAAATAAATTATCCTGTGTGTATGCCGAGTCCTTTGTTATCTTTCTGACCGTACTATATACTCTTTGTTTGTTGACATGGAATGGCTGGAAATATAATCTTTAATGTCAACAAATCTTACTTGACACACAATGGGAAGTAAATAAAAATAAACGTATACCACACACACTCACAAAGCTTTATTAAGACCAGCGGTCTTATACAGATTCACCACAGGAAGAAATAATAGATGGAGCTCCTATACTCCAGGCAGCGCACCCAACAGAATAAATGTATACCAAAAGTGGCACCTCTCTCCCTATAAAAATGCATTAAACCAATGCGTTTTTTTTGGGGGGGGGGGGGGGTCATCACCTTGGTACAAAACGTCAAGTTGATGATAACGAACGAGCCACATCATCAGTTCTGGCAAATTCAGACAAAAGGTCAACCTGTTTACCATGGCTTCGTGTTTTGGCCCTCATCAGTATGTCCCTAAACTATGGTTAGCTTCTTGTGTTAATTTGATAAAACTGGTGTTGTAGCTCATTCGTTATCACCAAATTTACGTTTTGTACTGGAGTGATAACCCAAAATTGTTTTAATGTATTTTAAAGGGAGAGGTAACATTTTCGTACATGAATATCATTGTCCGGCAACGTTATGTTGTATAAGAATAAATATACCTCAGACCGGAACACCGACAACAAAACATCCATGAATGTTTTCTCATAGTTGCTGCTCTGAATGTTTGTAAGTATAAGGTGAAATGCTCCATTTCCCACATGTGTGCTCCATTGTAATCTCTACACAAGCCAAACTATTCTGTTTTTTACTATTAAATTGAGGACTCGATAGAAATGCGGATGTTCACCACTTTGGTGGAATTGTAGACGAAAGCGCTGCTGGGAACATGGGCATAAGTCCCAGACTAACTTCAACCCAATCCTGCGTTCGAGCGACATCTTCAATAAAGAAACATGCTATGAAATAGAGAGAGAGAGAGAGAGAGACAATAGACAATAAACACAAGTTTATTGACATCTTGTCAATACAGGTAAAATCGCAGGGTCCGCACTATTTAAGTGATGATACTGAGAAATTTAAAATAAAGATGATTATGTTTATATTATGTAAAAATAATTGAATACTATATATAACATGTACAATAAATATGGCGCCTCTGCCACCGCTGCAGTTTGGTGGAGAATCGCCAGCGGGTCTTCAGCGACACCACGTATTTCGCGAACTACAAAGAAAGAGAGAGAAAAAGAGGGTTATTTATTTCATAATATTTTCTCTTTGATAACACTACCTAGAGATACACAGACTCTAGATTTACAAATCACTATTGAATAGTGGTTTCTATTTGAATTATAACAACCATTGGCAGCCATACTTCATGACACAAAAATTTTTCTCGTAATAACCGGAACCCAAAAGGAACATTTTTTCATATGCAAAAGAGTTTTAATTCAAAAAGATCAAAAATTAGTTTGAATAACGTCTAATTCTTTAAAAAAATATTATATTTATAATGAAGCAAATCTGAATGCAGAGAGGAATCAGGCAAAGAATATTTTCAGGAACAATTAAATTTAATAAAAAAAGAAGCATCTAACCGCTCAAATAACCCTATTTAACACACAACATGTCTACTTTCCTATATGTGCGACATTGTCATCAAGGTGAGAAAGTATTACGTCCATGAGCACTCCACACATAACGTGCTAATCCCACTTGGAGCCATCTGCTGTGCAATATGTACGTCAGATATGGAAATGAGACGAACGACAAAAAGATGGCGACAAGGAAAAGCAAAGCAGACGACGACGACCTTGAAACCCCCATCTGCCGGAAAGAACCAATCTGGTCCAAGGTCAAAACGGGAGTCGAGTTTGGGATCCGGATGGTGAACACAGCAGGTAGGTTCGTTCTTCCGTGCTTCAACCTACACTGCTGAGATTTCTATAAGATTCTAAAATTCTAGAAAACCTCGTTATTACGGTCATGTCTTAGATATCGCTTCAAACCTTAATTAGGTCAAGGAATCACTTCTAGCGAGCATGTAAGAATAAGTTAAACAACTCTCTCACACACATCACACAACACCAATTAAGATATTTACATTTTCATTTATTTATCTATTTAACAGTTGCAAAATCACGCCATATCCACAATTAGGATTATTGCGTGTAAATCTGAAATTATATACAAATCAAATCATCGTAAAATTAACATAGTTAAACATTGGGAAGCACCAAAATTACACATTCGATGTCAAATTTTGCATATAGTAATTATAAATAGTAGCTTAAAATATGTACACCGTATAATCCTGAAATATGTACACAAAATTGCCATTTAACAGTTGGAACAACGTGTAGACTAAGTATATTAACCACATCCAATGATTACATCAGAACGAGTCAGTGTACATTATAAAAATACCAAGAAATATATTTTGTGTCAAAATCAAATAGAGGAAGAACTAAGAACTTCTATTTAACGCGAATATATTTTATTCTTTATTAAAGAATTAAACACAGAAAATCTCCGATAGAAAATAAAGTATCAAATTTATATGGAAGGGTAGCTCTATATACAACATCTATATGCTCTTTTTAAAATAAATATTACTTGCACACAGCCTTACCACCATATTATGCATTCATGGACAAAACCTAAGGAAGTTTTACCTTTTAGCATGTATATTGGGATACAGATAATAACTCTGAAATATATTACAGTGACCTTCATTGAAAACACACGAGATAACCAAATGTGAACAATATTACCTCTGTCACCATCAAAAAAAAAAAAAAAAGAAGATAACCGGCGATATCAAAGACTTTCCACTTCCTTAAGTTTTGTCCACAAGTGTGAATTGTTCCACGTCTGATGAGGGAATTGATACTCATCGAAATGTAAAATATTCCATCTGGATGAGGTGTCCTATCAAATATGTAAATTCCGGCTGAACATCCATCTTCAATATATGTGCATCCTCATATAGCCTAAACCTTTAGGAAAGGTAGATTCCAACTTTAGTTAATGTATTCCATCAAAACAACAATTTATTTCTCACGCCTACACTATTTGCTTTATCTTAAAGACAGAGGCTGCCTGGCCGGCATTCATGGTTCTTCAAATTGAACATATTTCGGCTAGTAAATCTTTTTATTATCTCGACGTTTCAACAAAAATATTTTGTCCTCGTTAGGAGCGAACAAAAATTAAAACATTTGGTAAAGCGTTAAAAGAGAGTATTAGATAAATTTTTAACGCTTTGTCAAATGTTTTAATTTTTGTTCGCTCCTGTCGAAGACAAAAGATTTTTGTCGAAACGTCGAGATAATAAAAATATTCACTGACCGAAATATTTTTATTTCAAGAACCATTTGTTTATCAAAACTCTAAACGCCTAATGTATCATTATATAAATATATAGAACGACCTTTGATAATTTTACCGCAAATGTTTCTTTTGAACGAAAAATCGTAATTTATTTTAAGGAGAAATTGCGACTATTTCTATCCTTAGGGATGAACAATGAAAGAATGAATTTTTAAGAGAAACGATAAACAAAAAAATAAAGTGTCCAGGGATGGGAATCGAACCCACAGTGTTCCGCTTACCGGGTAGATGCCATGTCCACTAGTAATATAAATATTTATTATGTATTATGTATATATGTATACATGTATTATGTATATATTGTATTATGTATAAAAGAAACATTCGTGCTTTTAAATCCTTTCATTTTATATGTATAGATGGCGCGTTATTGCTTCGTGATAAATATAAATGTCAGAATATATGCGTGGATTATTCTAAACCAACTGAGTTATAAATTTGAGAATATATACCGGGGTAAACCTCGAGGCAAACTTTTTTTTTTTTTTGCCCTCTTACGAGTATAATATTCTTTCTCCCTCCCCAGGTTTTATTTGCCACCTTTAAATTTTTTCATATAACGTTTCACAGTATAGTTTTCTCTCTCTTTTTTTTTTAAATATCTAAAAAGGGAGGGAAAGGGAGGGAAGAAAAAAAATGTATATAACTTTATTAATTAAATATTTTATATACAAAATAAAATAAAACATTTTATTTATTACGAAATGGCAATATTTCAATAGGCTTGTACACCTAACTTCGTCAGGGCGTTTCTTGTTTTTAAACTTGTTTTTAACTTTATATTAATAAAACATCAAAATTCGTTATGTTGAAAGTGCGCTATGAAGAGTAGCAAAAATGATATTTCTATGGTCAACAGATAATAGAGCAGGTCTTTACTAAGCCACCATACATTTACAGTACAAAATATCAACTTGCTAAAATTGTATTTTTGCTGTTGTTAGTGGCCAACAAGTCGAGTTCTACTTTCAGTGACACTATGGACAAATGTTGTCTTTACGCCCGTTGAAGAACGATGTCGTTCGAAAACTAGCGAAATGTTATATAGAAGAAGCTCCTTTTGAGTTTATAATCTTACAATATAACTATGGACAAATAAACTTCAGTTTGACCTGTTAGTGACCATCTCTCACATCTAGTGACTTTCCTGTAGCTTTCTTTACCTCTTCATCTAACTCATTGTATATATTTATCTCTTATTTATTCCTTCAATTATTCCCAACATCAGCATATTTTCCAACAATGAAAAAAAAATCATAATTTTGAAAACGCTTCTCCAACAATAGGATCAAAATGATCAATAGCATTCAACAAAAAAATCCAACAATGAACCAAGTCATCAATTTTTTTTTAAATAATCAATTAACGATACGCAGAACGTTGATAAATTAGAATATCTAAACTAATGAAATTTTTATCAAAAGAAAACAATCGTAGTTAGAAATATGAAAACAAAAACCAAATAGTTTTGAAGAACAACTGTTGGTTAGAAGTTGATTCGGAGAACAACCAAATAAATACGAGGTGTGTTTAAAAATAATCGCGAATTTTGAATTTTCGCGGGTTACGTATATTCGAATTTCGATCTTTTTGTCGCTTTATGTTGGTACTCATGTCTGTCACTTATGCCGACAAGCTCGGCCATTTTGAATGCTCACTTAATTGTTGACAGCTGCTTTGCTTGCAGGTGTTTTGGATCGTCTTCGATTTTTACCTATTAAAAAAATGGATCAAAGAACCTGTATCAAATTTTGTGTGAAAAACGAAATTAAGTGCGCGGATGCATTCCGAATGTTGACTGTGGCATACGGAGAAGCTACCTTGGACCGAAGCAACGTTTATCGGTGGTACAAAATGTTCTCAGAAGGCCGAGAAGATGTGAACGACGAAGAGCGTGCCGGACGCCCGAGCACTTCAACAACAGACGAAAAAATTTATGAAGTGGAGAAAATGATATTGGCCAATCGTCGAATCACCGTTAGAGAAGTTGCTGAGGACCTAAACATATCGATTGGCTCGTGCCATTCGATTTTTATCAATGATTTGGGCATGAGACGGGTCCGCGAAATTCGTACCAAAATTGCTCAATTGCGACCAAAAACAGCATCGCATGAACTTTGCTAATGAGATGTTGGACTCTGTCCGCGACGACCCAAATTTGCTCCAGAGGGTCATAACTGGTGACGAAGCGTGGGTTTATGGTTATGACGTGGAAACCAAAGCTCAATCATCTCAATGGAAGCTGCCGCATGAACCAAGACCGAAAAAAGCGCGCCAAGTTCGGTCGAATGTGAAAGTTTTGCCGACAGTTTTCTTCGATTGCAGGGGCGTGGTGCATCATGAGTTCTTGCCAAAGGGTAGAACGGTCAATAAGGAATATTACCTGCAAGTTATGCGCAATTTGCGCGAAGCAATCCGCCAGAAACGCCCGGATTTGTGGAAGAACAAAAATTGGCTTTTGCACCACGATAACGCCCCTGCTCACACATCGTTGCTTTTGCGCGACTTTTTGGCCAAAAAAAAAAAACACACTAATGATGCCGCAGCCACCGTATTCCCCAGATCTGGCCCCCTGTGACTTTTTCTTGTTCCCTAAACTGAAGAGGCCCATGAAAGGACGACGTTACGCTACGCTTGACGAGATAAAGACGGCATCGAAGGAGGAGCTGAAAAAGATTTTAAAAAATGATTTATTGAAGTGCTTCGAAGATTGGAAAAACCGTTGGCACAAGTGTATAATATCTCATGGGGATTACTTTGAAGGGGACAAAATAGGTATTCATGAATAAATAAATAATTTTTAAAAAAACACAAAAGTCGCGATACCTTTTGAACACACCTCGTAAGATACACTCGAGGTTCCAATGATAATTTTGCTATTATAATCACACTGCTATTCAACCATGGAGTAAAACTGAATCTACACAGCGTCTACGGTACAAGCAGAATCAACTTCACCATATTGTTTAAATAAGTATAAACTGAAATTTTTCGATTACGTCAAATTCTTGTACTTTTTTTACGGAAAAAAAGTAAGATTTTGAGGAATATCTATAATCTACACTCCACCATATTACAGAAGATATCTTACAATTATATCTTATAATGGGGTAGATTGAGGAAATTCTTCAAAAGTTCATCTCTTTATCGTTTGAAAGAAATAAAAGAATTTGATATTCAACAACAACAACAAAGCCTTTATTTAGGGCCTCTCGCCCTATACAGGATTCGCCAGTTCACAAGGGATGGGGAGAACACTGTGTGGCCTTTTTCCGGGATATAGTCTTGTGGAATCCAATATCGCCATCGCTATATACTTATTCTTTGATATTTCATTAATTAGTGCCGGAAATGAAGGACAAAGTTGCCCCGTTTTATCATTTAGTTTTCGTCTTTCCTCAGACAGAGCAGCACAGTCAAATAAGTAGTGCAACATCTCCGTTGTTATTCCTGATCCACAGAAAGTGCATTTCAGGTCTTCACGCCTCAATAAAATCAGATGATGTTCTCTGAAAAAAATTGAAAGGGTTCTAAATTGTGCAATTAATCTGATGACAGGAAAAGGGAGTTCACTTAAGAAATATTCTTCGGTGGTAAACGTTGTATATATATCTCTATAGTGGGAATATAACTTTAATTGGGTTATTCTTGTTAAGTCGTTTTGTATTGTTTGCTCTATCGCAGTTCTTAATATTCCTGGGATAGCATTCCTTAGTGAATCAGGATCATTACAATAAGTAGAATTTGATATTCAATCGAAACTTTAATTATATATAATGGGGAAGCGCCATATATAATTTGATCAATATATGACTACTATCATTTAGGCACGACAGAGAGATCTACAGGGTTCAGCCAGAAAACACCAGAACATTTTTATTTTATTGAATATATAAATAGGTATTTTACACTCTCTCATGGATAAAACTTAAGGAAGTTATACTTTTCAACAGGTATATCGGGATTAAGACAATAACTCTGAAAGATATTTGATACACAGGGACTTTTATTGAAGACACATGAGATAACCAAGTGGAACAATATTGCCTCTATCGCCTTCAAAAAAGAAAAACAGATGACCGACGATATCAAAGACTCTTACTTCCTTTAGTTTTGTCCATGAGTGTAGGCCTAGAGAACCCAAAGCCCCAGTACGTACACACGCCCTACCATCGAAAGACCACCTAAGGCTAGAAGACCCAAAGCCCCAGTACGTACACACGCCCTACCATCGAAAGACCACCTAAGCCTAGAAGACCCAAAGCCCCAGTACGTACACACGCCCTACCATCGAAAGACCACCTAAGCCTAGAAGACCCAAAGCCCCAGTACGTACACACGCCCTACCATCGAAAGACCACCTAAGCCTAGAAGACCCAAAGCCCCAGTACGTACACACGCCCTACCATCGAAAGACCACCTAAGCCTAGAAGACCCAAAGCCCCAGTACGTACACACGCCCTACCATCGAAAGACCACCTAAGCCTAGAAGACCCAAAGCCCCAGTACGTACACACGCCCTACCATCGAAAGACCACCTAAGCCTAGAAGACCCAAAGCCCCAGTACGTACACACGCCCTACCATCGAAAGACCACCTAAGCCTAGAAGACCCAAAGCCCCAGTACGTACACACGCCCTACCATCGAAAGACCACCTAAGCCTAGAAGACCCAAAGCCCCAGTACATACACACGCCCAACCATCGAAAGACCTTTAAGCCTAGAAGAACCAAAACCCCATTACATACACACGCCCTACCATCGAAAGACCTTTAAGCCTAGAAGACCCAAAACCCCAGTACATACACACGCCCTACCATCGAAAGACCTTTAAGCCTAGAAGACCCAAAACCCCAGTACATACACACGCCCTACCTTCGAAAGACCACCTAAGGCTAGAAGACCCAAAGCCCCAGTACGTACACACGCCCTACCTTCGAAAGACCACCTAAGCCTAGAAGACACACAGCCCCAGTACATACACACGCCCTACCATCGAAAGACCTTTAAGCCTAGAAGACCCAAAACCCCAGTACATACACACGCCCTACCATCGAAAGACCTTTAAGCCTAGAAGACCCAAAACCCCAGTACATACACACGCCCTACCTTCGAAAGACCACCTAAGGCTAGAAGACCCAAAGCCCCAGTACGTACACACGCCCTACCTTCGAAAGACCACCTAAGCCTATAAGACACACAGCCCCAGTACATACACACGCTCTACCATCGAAAGACCACCTAAGGCTAGAAGACCCAAAGCCCCAGTACGTACACACGCCCTACCATCGAAAGACCATCTAAGCCTAAAAGACCCAAAGCCACAGTACGTACACACACATCCTTGGGTCAAATAGCCACCAAAGGCTAGAAGACACACAGCCCCAGTACGTACACACGCCCTACCATCGAAAGACCACCTAAGCCTAGAAGACAGTACATACGAACATACGTATTAGGGTCAAATAACGACCTCGGCCTCAGAAGCTGAGAGTAATTACAGAAAGTGCAGTGCAACCTGAGAAGACGGCAGTCCAAATTAAACGTCGTCGTCGTAGCTTTAATTCCACCAAGATACCATTTCTCCGGATAATTAAAAACAAATCGAAGAGAGAGATCACATTTTGAGAGATGTGTTTTGGCATCTGATTGGTGGATATTCTATTCTTGTACAGGAACTCTAATCCCCGTCAGGACAGCTGACATATATTGCTTTGGATTGGTTCAGGGGGAGGATTCTCTGGGGAGAATTTCTATTCCTACAAATGATATTTGTAAAGTAAAATATTGTACATTCCCATATTCTCTTGCTGCGTTGAGAAAATTAATAATCTCAGGTAGAGAGATTGAATATACTTTCATTAATCGTACAAATAAGATTATACAGAGTTAATAGGAGAAAAAGGTAAAATTAAATATTATTTTCATCAGAGGAATCCCACTGATGGTCGTCTGGTATGATGTCACATTCCGTCCTGGACAGATCTCCCCGACTATTGCCATGTCGAGGAATAGCTTCGGAACAGACCTCTGCTCAGGCGACAGGTACTCGAGGACTTCTTCCCTGTTAGAAGGGGAGACTATCTCATCCCTATAATAGTTTTTATAAAGAGGTTCAAGGATGGTGTTGGCATTCAAGTTCCCGAACAAACCTCTACCTGTTGTAAAGTGGTCTGTAGAGGCTGTTTCTTTTAGAGCTTTGGTGTGGTGGATTGGATGGTTGGTACAATCTTAGAATGAGTAGCCTCGCAGCCGACGTGAGCACTGCAGATTTTGTGGAGGTCGTAGGCTGGGAGGATGGAGACACCGGTCCACTCCGTGTGTACTGAAGATGGGCAGGACGACTTCCATGGCGTTTCAAGGGGCAAGAGGCTCGCTTGTGTTCATGTCGGTGATATTTGCTACACTCAATGCCGTAGGTGATGTATAGGCGGGGATCGACTCTCTTTTGGAGACAACCACCAGCTTAGCAGGGAGCTGGTGTAGCTTTAGGCCTTTATTTAGAAGGACAATCCAGATGTATCCGCTGCTGGTCACGACCTCATGGTTCAGGGAAACCACCCTGCAGTAGGGCCGCAGTGCCGCGACGACGTCCTCGTCCCTGATAGAAATTGGGAGATTGCCAAGTGTAATCTTCTCCGCCCGTTTCTTATAAGGAAATGCCTTCAGGAGGGTGGTCCCAATAGTGAGGCCCTCCTCAACCATAACCATCCTCCGCCATATTGACGTTGGCCAGCCCGACCAGTACCTGGCCTGACATCTTCATCATTTGGAACACCGAAGATTTTCCAAGCTTTTCCTCCAGGGCCTTGATGTAGTCCACTGGAGATAGATCCGAGCGCCACTCCACAAAGCAGCACTGGTCAAAGGTGGCTGCAGCTGACCTGGACTTGTTCAGGACCTGCTGCTGTTTGTTGTATTTCAGCTGCGACACAGCATGCTGAGTAGAAGGAGAAAGCTTCCTCTTCTTATGCTCCATGGAAATCTCCATAAAAATAAAAATTCCCTCAAGTTCTTTTAAAAGACCGTTAAATTTTCTAAGCCTTCAGTGTATGGGGCAAGAGCTCATGCCCGTGCATCCTCGAAATTTGAGAGGTCGAGAGAGAGAGCTAAAATTTGAAAATATTACTTTCACCATCTATCGGAATAAATATCAACCAAAAGCTACAAAGATGGCTACCGCAATCTAAAGAGGTAACTGTTAGTTAAATTGTATAAATGTACAAGGGGGGATCAATAAATAAGGTGAATTATCTTATTTCTTAAAAATTAAAAAAGCAAAAATAATTTGAACCACAGAATATTAAAATATAACATCGAGAGACTATTTGAGGTGTTCTGTTCTTTTTTCCCACGCGCGGCGCGAGACTTATAAATAAACTAAAATGGAAGCTCCCTTGAAGGATTGCACCACGCTTGAACAAGGTGCAGTTATTCGTTTCTTGAATGCAGAAGGTATTCAAACATCTCAAATATGCCAAAGGATGAAAAATATCTATGGTAAGTCTTGTTTATCTCAAAAAACATTTACAAATGGGTTAACGAGTTCAAAAATGGACGAATTACATGTACCGATATTGAGCGACCTGGACGACCAAGTGTTACAGCGACGCAAAGCACGATAAATGCTGTTGAAAACTTAATTTTGGAGGATAGAAAAATATCCTTTTTCACCATAGCCGACAATTTGAATATAAGCTATGGAACTGTGCAGACTATTATTAAAGAACAATTGCAATTTAGAAAAATATGCTGCAGATGGATTCCACATTTCCTTAATTTGGACCAAAAACTTAACATCATGTAAAACTGTATCTACAATCATTAAATTAGGTTTTGAAGTTTTAGAACATCCTGCATATAGTCCAGACCTAGCCCCCTCTGACTATTTCCTTTTTGGACTACTAAAGAAGCAGTTAAAGGGAAAGCGATTTGACTCGGATGAAGATGTCCAGAAAGTGGTGCAAGATTTTTTTTCACACGCTTCCTAAGAGTGCCTATAAAGAGGGTATTTACAAGTTGCCAGAACGATGGAGACGATGTATAGAAAGCCAAGGCCTAATTTTTAATATCATTCTCATTTTTTTTAAATAAATTATAATACACCTTATTTATTGATCCCACCTTGTATTATTGACGACACACACGAAGGCTTGTAACATGAAATCCCCACATGTTTGGCTTTCCTTGAGGATTATGGAAAATGCATTCATGGACAAAAATGAAGGAAAGTGTTAGAATCTTATAATCCACCCTCATTGTAGCATATATAAGTAGAATGGACCAATACAGTTTAAGAGCTCTAAAAAGCGGTCAAGTATAATAAATTGACAAAACCGCTGGAACATCACCACTGATGAGCCAAGCCTTCCCAATATATTTTTCATCACAGAAAGGACAGTAGAAGATTGTTTTATGTTCAGAAGAAATTTGCGTACTTAAATGTTTTCCTTTCTTATGTATATGATTTGTTCATTTCGTGCATGTGCCATTTTTCGGAAATAATTATTGTCTAGAAATTCGTTTTGTTTTTAATTTTTTAGCATATGACATCTAGTCCATCAAATTGCGTGATATTTTACCCATTCCAGTTATCAACATTTTTATTATTATTGTCACTTTTGTTTTTTAAAATTATTATTATTTCTATAGTTCACATCGTACAGGCAACCATAGTCATACTGGGTAGTAGTTAGCGAATGCTTTTACTGCAAGTGCACCACATGTCTATACAAGTAGAAACCCCAGTTCGACTTTAGCAATTACATTTCTTCAAATAAAAGACACTTCGGCCAGTAAATCTTTTTATTGTCTTCCTTGCAAACTTGATCATAGTCTTCTCTAGTTGTCTTGCTATCTTGAATACCTCGGGACCAAAATTGGTCTTGATTATCGTAAAGATAGAGGCTGCCTGGCCGGCATTCATAAAGATTTACTGGTCGAAGTGTCTTTTATTTGAAGAAATATGAATACCGGCGCCAGGCAGCCTCTATCTTTACGATTAGCAATTACAAGTATGGCAAAGCTCCGTTTGGTTATTTACACTCACTATTAGGCCTGGAATTTTTCAAGAATCGGAGGGCATTGCAATTTTATTTATTTATTTATTTTTTTTCAGAAAAAAGGTACTCAATGCGGGATTCAATCCCGGGTCATGGCTATTAAGAACCGACGGTTTAAACCAATCTTCCACCGACCCTCAAACAACTTTACTTTTAAAAACGGTTAATAAACTCAGCCTTCGAGTTCTGATACCTCTTCTACAGGAGAATTTGTGGACTGTAGGAAGTCGAAACAATGGATTTACCGCAGATTCCTGACAGGCAAAGAGATGACACCCTTGTGTCTTATCACGTGTTGTATCTAAAAGTAAATTCTCTCGCAAAAAGTTGATTTTTTTTTAGGTAATAAATCGACTAAATTAAACTCTTCGAGTTAAAAAAGCAAAATAAAACAGAGATTGAAGAGGAGTATCTTGTGCGAATTTTATTAGCAAGCTTTCGAACGTCCTTCTACAGACTTTACAATAACTAAACAAAAACGAGATGAGTTTTATTTTGCTAAATTTAATTATTGAAATATAATTTCTCTCGACAAAAATTTAAGTTTGAAGCCAAGCTTCATGGCCTTAACTACGATAAAACAACTCTTAATAATTTCTTAATTCCATTCTTATCACATTTGTTATTTAGAATCTTTTAAAATTCTCTTAATTCTCGTTAAATAGTTCTTCTTCCACCTAACATTATTAATGTTGACCTCAAGCAACTATTATTGAAAATATAGAGGAAATAGAGAAATTAGAACACGAATGTTTCTTTAACACGTAAAACAAACTTACACTGTCCTTACTGTGATCAAAAATATTGTGGACTCTTGGCTCATCAATGGTGAACCCTCCCAGCGGTTTATATATAGAGAGAGATAAAAATTCGTTATATATAAATATATATTAAAAATAAAGAAGGCATCTCCTGACCACGAGAACATATGCTTTTAGATGGCAGAGCGCCATCTAGTGGAGCAAAAATAAACTAAACGTTTATTTAGCTTGCTCCGTGATATTTGGCCAACCCAATTTCTTGATAAATCAAGAAAAGTCATCCACGAACGCGTTTCGCGCTGTTGGCGCTCGTCTGCGTGGAGTAGAAAAAAAAAGCGCATGTGCTCGTGGTCAGGAGATGCCTTCTTTATTTTTAATATTAACCACCTGACCCACTTATCTTTTATTTTTTTTCTATTGTTTTTTCATAAATATATATATATATATATGAAAAATTGAAAGAAAAAATAAAAGATAAAAATATATATACTCATGGACAAAATTTAAGGAAGTTGTACCTTTTAGCATGTATACCGATTCAGACAATAACTCTGAAAGATATTCGATTCACAGTAAACTTTTTTGAAGAATCACGAGATAAACAAGTGTGAACAAAATTGCCTCTGTTTCCTTCAAAAAAAAAAAAAAAAAAAAACAGACGACCGGCGACATCAAATTCTTTCCACTTCCTTA
This sequence comes from Cordylochernes scorpioides, assembly GCA_030710605.1. Lineage (NCBI taxonomy): Eukaryota > Metazoa > Arthropoda > Arachnida > Pseudoscorpiones > Chernetidae > Cordylochernes > Cordylochernes scorpioides. The sequence goes on along the minus strand of CP092866.1, from coordinate 41,330,361 downwards.
AGTTTTGTCCAAGAGTGTATTTTTGAATCAACTATTTGAATTTTGTGAAAAATGCATCAACTCGTCTGTATTTTTGCGCTAGATTTTTTAAAATCAAATAATAATTATGAAATCTTGCCATCTTTTCAATCCTGAATCGAATTTAATATTTATTTTTAATTATAAAATTTTCTGCGCTCTCTGCTGCAATGAAGGAGATATTGGGAGGTCTTGACTCATCAGTGGTAAGCCTTACAGTTTCAGCCAGTTTACAATAAATACATCAAGAATTTCTCAAAAATTGACGACAATGTTAGCTGTAATCTGCTTATGTTGTTGTTTATTTGTTTAATGTACGAGTATATGTTTATTCAATGCTCTTTTTCTTAGCTGTATAGTTTCTTTTTGACAATTCTGTTACCTACTCTACTACAATTATTGTGAATAGTTTCACGCACAATTATCCAGATCGGATATAGCGTGTCTTATTAGTAACTGATGTTGTTTGCGTGTCCAAAGAGGAGCCTCAGATGTCTCTATGCATCTCTATCACAGCAGCAGCAATGTCCACTATCTTGGGTATGCAAAGCTGCTGTTCTGGGTCTTATTTGCAACTGATAATAATAATGTAAGCTGAAAAACCTATAAAATCTATAATCAAAAATTATGATCAACCTCTATATTTTAAATTGATTTTGAAATAGAAAATCATTTTATCTTAATTATAAAATTGTATTGCTGTGCGTATATTCTTATTAAATTAATATTTTACGAATTCTAGATTTTATTTGTGTCGAATATTATGAAGTGATAAAGATTAAAAAAATGTGTTCCACAAATTGTGTTGTGAATGCTATAGGATCGAATCGAAGGAGAAAATGAAGGAACACAGTGAAGTTTCCAAGATGGCGGAAAAGGATCATTTTGTCTTAAACCCGGTCAAATATCAATATTTCTGGTTATTAAATAATCGTCTGCCTCCCGCAGCAGCAGAAGGTGTATAATTAGAGGCAGGGTCGTCTGGAGAAAAACTGCCCCCCGTGTGGTCGATTGTAACAACAAGCTGGCGTTCTGATTGAATGAGACAAGAAGGCGGTCTCTGAAATTTACGGTATATATCCTTGTGACATACTGCAAATTGACACTCCAGCTTGGGGTGTCTTGGATGTCCTCCTTGTGACATACTGCAAGTTGACACTCCAGCTTGGGGTGTCTTGGATGTTCTGCTTGTGACATACTGCAAGTTGACACTCCAGCTTGGGGTGTCTTGGATGTCCTCCTTGTGACATACTGCAAGTTGACACTCCAGCTTGGGGTGTCTTGGATGTTCTGCTTGTGACATACTGCAAGTTGACACTCCAGCTTGGGGTGTCTTGGATGTCCTCCTTGTGACATACTGCAAGTTGACACTCCAGCATGGGGTGTCTTGGATGTCCTCCTTGTGACATACTGCAAGTAGACACTCCAGCTTGTGGTGTCTTGGATGTCCTCCTTGTGACATACTGCAAGTTGACACTCCAGCTTGGGGTGTTTTGTATGTTCTGCTTGTGACATACTGCAAGTTGACACTCCAGCTAGTGTGTCTTGGATGTCCTGCTTGTGACATACTGCAAGTAGACACTCCAGCTTGTGGTGTCTTGGATGTCCTCCTTGTGACATACTGCAAGTTGACACTCCAGCTTGGGGTGTCTTGGATGTCCTCCTTGTGACATACTGCAAGTTGACACTCCAGCTTTGGGTGTCTTGGATGTCCTCCTTGTGACATACTGCAAGTTGACACTCCAGCTTGGGGTGTCTTGGATGTCCTCCTTGTGACATACTGCAAGTTGACACTCCAGCTAGTGTGTCTTGGATGTCCTGCTTGTGACATACTGCAAGTAGACACTCCAGCTTGTGGTGTCTTGGATGTCCTCCTTGTGACATACTGCAAGTTGACACTCCAGCTTGGGGTGTCTTGGATGTCCTCCTTGTGACATACTGCAAGTTGACACTCCAGCTTGGGGTGTCTTGGATGTCCTCCTTGTGACATACTGCAAGTTGACACTCCAGCTTGGGGTGTCTTGGATGTCCTCCTTGTGACATACTGCAAGTAGACACTCCAGCTTGTGGTGTCGTGGATGTCCCGCTTGTGACATACTGCAAGTTGATACTCCAGCTTGGGGTGTCTTGGATGTCCTCCTTGTGACATACTGCAAGTTGACACTCCAGCTTGGGGTGTCTTGGATGTCCTCCTTGTGACATACTGCAAGTTGACACTCCAGCTTGGGGTGTCTTGGATGTCCTCCTTGTGACATACTGCAAGTTGACACTCCAGCTTGGGGTGTCTTGGATGTCCTCCTTGTGACATACTGCAAGTTGACACTCCAGCTAGTGTGTCTTGTATGTCCTGCTTGTGACATACTGCAAGTTGACACTCCAGCTAGTGTGTCTTGGATGTCCTCCTTGTGACATACTGCAAGTTGACACTCCAGCTAGTGTGTCTTGTATGTCCTGCTTGTGACATACTGCAAGTTGACACTCCAGCTAGTGTGTCTTGGATGTCCTGCTTGTGACTTACTGCAAGTTGACACTCCAGCTTGTGGTGTCGTGGAAATCCTGCAGGTCATTGGAACAGGACAAATATTGGTGGGTGAACACGTGGAAACTCTGAAAAATAACAAAAAGTCAAGAAAAAGGACATCGCCAATCTGTAGGAATAAATATCAACTACTCGTTTATGTTCAACTAGACGAATGACCCGGGCAACGCCCGGGTTTACACGATTAAATGTATTATTCAAACACATAAAACATAGCAAATATAGCAAGAGCAGTTATTTTAAACGCTGAATTAAATCAGTTATAGCAAAAAATGAAAATATATACCTGCCGGCAGCCAACGGGCAGGACGCCTGAGTGTTCTAGAGGGCGCTGCTCGTGAGCTAAGTAGAATAATTTGAATATATAGTTTTAATAAATGATTTATATATATTTTAAAATAGCCTATGTTCATCCCCGTTATTTTTTACCTATGTATAGAAATTTTGGTTTGATTTAGTGAACTACTGCGAATTTGTATACCGGACATACAAACCAACAAACAGACAAACATACAAACATTCATTTTTATATAGAGAGATGTCCTCTAGCGTGAGTGCCCTCTCATGGAGGTTCTACTGTATTGGTGAAGAAAACTGTCCTTTATAGAGAAGTGTCCTCTAGCGTGAGTGTCCTCTCATGGAGGTTCTACTGTATTGGTGAAGAAAACTGTCCTTTATAGAGATGTCCTCTAGCGTGAGTGTCCTCTCATGGAGGTTCTACTGTATTGGTGAAGAAAACTCTCCTTTATAGAGAGGTGTCCTCTAGCGTGAGTGTCCTCTCATGGAGGTTCTACTGTATTGGTGAAGAAAACTGTCCTTTATAGAGAGGTGTCCTCTAGCGTGAGTGTCCTCTCATGGAGGTTCTACTGTATTGGTGAAGAAAACTGTCCTTTATAGAGAGGTTTCCTCTAGCGTGAGTGTCCTCTCATGGAGGTTCTACTGTATTGGTGAAGAAAACTGTCCTTTATAGAGAGGTGTCCTCTAGCGTGAGTATCCTCTCATGGAGGTTCTACTGTATTGGTGAAGAAAACTGTCCTTTATAGAGAGGTGTCCTCTAGCGTGAGTGTCCTCTCATGGAGGTTCTACTGTATTGGTGAAGAAAACTGTTCTTTATAGAGAGGTGTCCTCTAGCGTGAGTGTCCTCTCATGGAGGTTCTACTGTATTGGTGAAGAAAAATGTCCTTTATAGAGAGGTGTCCTCTAGCGTGAGTGTCCTCTCATGGAGGTTCTACTGTATTGGTGAAGAAAACTGTCCTTTATAGAGAGGTGTCCTCTAGCGTGAGTGTCCTCTCATGGAGGTTCTACTGTATTGGTGAAGAAAACTGTCCTTTATAGAGAGGTGTCCTCTAGCGTGAGTGTCCTCTCATGGAGGTTCTACTGTATTGGTGAAGAAAACTGTCCTTTATAGAGAGGTGTCCTCTAGCGTGAGTGTCCTCTCATGGAGGTTCTACTGTATTGGTGAAGAAAACTGGCCTTTATAGAGAGATGTACTCTAGCGTGAGTGTCCTCTCATGGAGGTTCTACTGTATTGGTGAAGAAAAATGTCCTTTATAGAGAGATGCACTCTAGCGTGAGTGTCCTCTCATGGAGGTTCTACTGTATTGGTGAAGAAAAATGTCCTTTATAGAGAGATGTCCTCTAGCGTGAGTGTCCTCTCATGGAGGTTCTACTGTATTGGTGAAGAAAACTGTCCTTTATAGAGAGGTGTCCTCTAGCGTGAGTGCCCTCTCATGGAGGTTCTACTGTATTGGTGAAGAAAACTGTTCTTTATAGAGAGGTGTCCTCTAGCGTGAGTGTCCTCTCATGGAGGTTCTACTGTATTGGTGAAGAAAAATGTCCTTTATAGAGAGGTGTCCTCTAGCGTGAGTGTCCTCTCATGGAGGTTCTACTGTATTGGTGAAGAAAACTGTCCTTTATAGAGAGGTGTCCTCTAGCGTGAGTGTCCTCTCATGGAGGTTCTACTGTATTGGTGAAGAAAACTGTCCTTTATAGAGAGGTGTCCTCTAGCGTGAGTGTCCTCTCATGGAGGTTCTACTGTATTGGTGAAGAAAACTGGCCTTTATAGAGAGATGTACTCTAGCGTGAGTGTCCTCTCATGGAGGTTCTACTGTATTGGTGAAGAAAACTGTCCTTTATAGAGAGATGCACTCTAGCGTGAGTGTCCTCTCATGGAGGTTCTACTGTATTGGTGAAGAAAAATGTCCTTTATAGAGAGATGTCCTCTAGCGTGAGTGTCCTCTCATGGAGGTTCTACTGTATTGGTGAAGAAAACTGTCCTTTATAGAGAGATGTACTCTAGCGTGAGTGCCCTCTCATGGAGGTTCTACTGTATTGGTGAAGAAAACTGTCCTTTATAGAGAAGTGTCCTCTAGCGTGAGTGTCCTCTCATGGAGGTTCTACTGTATTGGTGAAGAAAACTGTCCTTTATAGAGATGTCCTCTAGCGTGAGTGTCCTCTCATGGAGGTTCTACTGTATTGGTGAAGAAAACTCTCCTTTATAGAGAGGTGTCCTCTAGCGTGAGTGTCCTCTCATGGAGGTTCTACTGTATTGGTGAAGAAAACTGTCCTTTATAGAGAGGTGTCCTCTAGCGTGAGTGTCCTCTCATGGAGGTTCTACTGTATTGGTGAAGAAAACTGTTCTTTATAGAGAGGTGTCCTCTAGCGTGAGTGTCCTCTCATGGAGGTTCTACTGTATTGGTGAAGAAAAATGTCCTTTATAGAGAGGTGTCCTCTAGCGTGAGTGTCCTCTCATGGAGGTTCTACTGTATTGGTGAAGAAAACTGTCCTTTATAGAGAGGTGTCCTCTAGCGTGAGTGTCCTCTCATGGAGGTTCTACTGTATTGGTGAAGAAAACTGTCCTTTATAGAGAGGTGTCCTCTAGCGTGAGTGTCCTCTCATGGAGGTTCTACTGTATTGGTGAAGAAAACTGTCCTTTATAGAGAGGTGTCCTCTAGCGTGAGTGTCCTCTCATGGAGGTTCTACTGTATTGGTGAAGAAAACTGGCCTTTATAGAGAGATGTACTCTAGCGTGAGTGTCCTCTCATGGAGGTTCTACTGTATTGGTGAAGAAAACTGTCCTTTATAGAGAGATGCACTCTAGCGTGAGTGTCCTCTCATGGAGGTTCTACTGTATTGGTGAAGAAAAATGTCCTTTATAGAGAGATGTCCTCTAGCGTGAGTGTCCTCTCATGGAGGTTCTACTGTATTGGTGAAGAAAACTGTCCTTTATAGAGAGATGTACTCTAGCGTGAGTGCCCTCTCATGGAGGTTCTACTGTATTGGTGAAGAAAACTGTTCTTTATAGAGAGGTGTCCTCTAGCGTGAGTGTCCTCTCATGGAGGTTCTACTGTATTGGTGAAGAAAAATGTCCTTTATAGAGAGGTGTCCTCTAGCGTGAGTGTCCTCTCATGGAGGTTCTACTGTATTGGTGAAGAAAACTGTCCTTTATAGAGAGGTGTCCTCTAGCGTGAGTGTCCTCTCATGGAGGTTCTACTGTATTGGTGAAGAAAACTGTCCTTTATAGAGAGGTGTCCTCTAGCGTGAGTGTCCTCTCATGGAGGTTCTACTGTATTGGTGAAGAAAACTGGCCTTTATAGAGAGATGTACTCTAGCGTGAGTGTCCTCTCATGGAGGTTCTACTGTATTGGTGAAGAAAACTGTCCTTTATAGAGAGATGCACTCTAGCGTGAGTGTCCTCTCATGGAGGTTCTACTGTATTGGTGAAGAAAAATGTCCTTTATAGAGAGATGTCCTCTAGCGTGAGTGTCCTCTCATGGAGGTTCTACTGTATTGGTGAAGAAAACTGTCCTTTATAGAGAGATGTACTCTAGCGTGAGTGCCCTCTCATGGAGGTTCTACTGTATTGGTGAAGAAAACTGTCCTTTATAGAGAAGTGTCCTCTAGCGTGAGTGTCCTCTCATGGAGGTTCTACTGTATTGGTGAAGAAAACTGTCCTTTATAGAGATGTCCTCTAGCGTGAGTGTCCTCTCATGGAGGTTCTACTGTATTGGTGAAGAAAACTCTCCTTTATAGAGAGGTGTCCTCTAGCGTGAGTGTCCTCTCATGGAGGTTCTACTGTATTGGTGAAGAAAACTGTCCTTTATAGAGAGGTGTCCTCTAGCGTGAGTGTCCTCTCATGGAGGTTCTACTGTATTGGTGAAGAAAACTGTCCTTTATAGAGAGGTTTCCTCTAGCGTGAGTGTCCTCTCATGGAGGTTCTACTGTATTGGTGAAGAAAACTGTCCTTTATAGAGAGGTGTCCTCTAGCGTGAGTTTCCTCTCATGAAGGTTCTACTGTATTGGTGAAGAAAACTGTCCTTTATAGAGAGGTGTCCTCTAGCGTGAGTGTCCTCTCATGGAGGTTCTACTGTATTGGTGAAGAAAACTGTTCTTTATAGAGAGGTGTCCTCTAGCGTGAGTGTCCTCTCATGGAGGTTCTACTGTATTGGTGAAGAAAAATGTCCTTTATAGAGAGGTGTCCTCTAGCGTGAGTGTCCTCTCATGGAGGTTCTACTGTATTGGTGAAGAAAACTGTCCTTTATAGAGAGGTGTCCTCTAGCGTGAGTGTCCTCTCATGGAGGTTCTACTGTATTGGTGAAGAAAACTGTCCTTTATAGAGAGGTGTCCTCTAGCGTGAGTGTCCTCTCATGGAGGTTCTACTGTATTGGTGAAGAAAACTGGCCTTTATAGAGAGATGTCCTCTAGCGTGAGTGTCCTCTCATGGAGGTTCTACTGTATTGGTGAAGAAAACTGTCCTTTATAGAGAGATGCACTCTAGCGTGAGTGTCCTCTCATGGAGGTTCTACTGTATTGGTGAAGAAAAATGTCCTTTATAGAGAGATGTCCTCTAGCGTGAGTGTCCTCTCATGGAGGTTCTACTGTATTGGTGAAGAAAACTGTCCTTTATAGAGAGATGTACTCTAGCGTGAGTGTCCTCTCATGGAGGTTCTACTGTATTGGTGAAGAAAAATGTCCTTTATAGAGAGATGTCCTCTAGCGTGAGTGTCCTCTCATGGAGGTTCTACTGTATTGGTGAAGAAAACTGTCCTTTATAGAGAGGTGTTCGATTCCCATCCCTTGACACTTTTTTTATTTTATACATTCTGACCAAAATCTATCCGTGAACTACAGACAGTGAACTTCACACAGACAGAATAAGGCAATTATATAAGTAGATTATTCCATAGTTGGCCAAATGGAACAATTAAAATATAAACCAGTAGTTGATATTTATTCCGACAGATGGCGCAAGCTATCAGCAACTTTTAGTTGTACGATCAGGAGATGCCCTTTTCTTAACTTATCCACCCATTTTGTACTATTTTAAATTATAAAAAATTCGCTTGGATTTTCTATTTAGAGACAGAGTGCATTTTTTTAATCATGATTTGAGAAAAAAATAAAATCGTGTAAAATAAAAAATAAATAAATAAAAAATCAAATAAGACTGTTCGCGCTTTCGATCTTTGCCTCGTTCTCTTTTCTCAGGTTTATTCCAATTATCTTTAAATGACCATGATTTGTTTCTATTCTGTTCGAATTGGTTTATTAATTTATGGAATACTGAACAATGATAGTATCTCGGCTGGAACTTAAGAAGTCAATGTACTTTGATAAGAGGGCCTACCCTTTCTTGTTGGGAGGCAAAGAGTTTCTTTGTGAGCAAATTTTGCTCTTTAACGGGTAAAGCCAAAATTTCATACATATATTTTCTTTTGCTTTTGTATTTGCACTTGTAACACCTCAAAATAAATATGTTCTCTGCCCCAAAAAAAGCTAGTTTTCCTTATTCAAAATTATGGCTATATCAAAGCTATATGGAAATAGGAAGTATCACGCTCAGAGGAATTTCAAGAAAAAATAACATGAAAATTGAATCAAATGGCGTGTATTAAATGGTTATATTTTAGGCGAAAAACGTTAAATGAAGATGAATTTTAATTTTTTTAATAATAATCAGTTTCTTCAATGTGCGACATAAGGGCGTCATTTGCCTTGGTAGCCACAGTGTGAGTTAAAATAAATTCCTAATCTGAATGTAACTTCCTACTATTTAATATTTATATATTTCTTATTATAAAGAGATTATCCATCTGTTTCAATCTCTTAACCTTTTTTGTTTGTTTTGCTTCCATTATTGACTTATATTCAATTGTTTCAACTCTAATTTTTCCCATTTTGAGCTCTTTCCGTACTGTTAAACGAGAGAAGAATTTATATTTTTAATATCAACACCTGAATTTTTCTATTTTTTCCTTACTTTTTCATACATAAACATATAAATATATAAAATGAAAGGATTTAAAAGCACGAATGTTTCTTTTATACATAATACAAACTTCTACTGCCCTTACTGCGATGAAAAAATATATTGGGAGGGCTTGGCTCATCAGTGGTGAGTGGTTTTTCATCACAGTAAGGGCAGTAGATGTTTGTATTATGTATAAAAGAAACATTCGTGCTTTTAAATCCGTTCATTTTATATGTATAGATGGCGCGTTATTGCTTTGTGTTAATATAAATATATGTTTAAAACAAAATGGCCGTATTCGGACCGCTCTCACATGAGCATTTTTAAATGGCACAGTGCGATCTAGAGGAACATAAATCATAAATATATCTATATATATAAAAATGAATGTATGTGTGTGTGTGTCCTTTATGCCTGACCAAACCACTCATTGGAACGCCATGAAACTTTGGGAAGTTATTTAGTATAGTACTGGGAAGGTTTCTAGAAAATAAAATTTTTGAAATAACTTTTCGCCTAAAAATAATCAAGATAAATATTCTAATTTATCTGTTATAATTCAACAATCTGCTCTAAATATTATCATGATGATACGATGATTTTGTAATGTAGAAAATTAGGAAAGACAAAATTCAGGATGACACGGCAATTTATTTGAGACAAGAATAATGATACAATTCCAAGGCAAGATACTATTCCTTTAACTTCCAATTACCGAGGGAACCAATTAATATTGATTTTATTCAACTTATCGTGTATTTTTCAAGGGACCGGGAAAAAATGTTCACTTTATCGAGAGATTTGTTAGACAAACCTTTACTCGGGTAAAACCCGGGTACATCCGCTAGTTTACTATATAAAACTTGACCAGCTGATTTGAAAAATTCCTCTTAATTTTGAATTTTTAAGGTAAATTTTTTCCTAGAATTTTTTTTAATTTTTTTACGTTTTATGTTCGCAATAAGCTATATAACTCACATTTACCAAACTTCGTTAAAATGTAGCCTTATATATTTAATAATGTTTTTAAATAAGTTTCTTTATTTCGTGTTGAGAGGACCATGGATTTTATTCAAATTAAACATTCCAGGCCATGTTACGACAATCTATAGTAGGAACTATGCGGCAGAGGTTGAGGCAGTAGGAAGATAGATAAGGTCGCTAGGCTATCAATTTTCCAGACGAACTGGATTATCAAATTAAAAGAGAAAAGGTCTCAAGAGAGACCATTGAAATCCACATCGTCCCAGAAATCCAATTAGGCCTAAAATTTGTGACAAGTTATTTAAAGCTGTCTGATCCTTAGGTTACAGTAATTACAGGTTATGGCTCCCTTGGAGGTACCGGGTGATGAAGTGGCCGGGCTCGAGTATCTCCAGAGAATGCTGCTGTTGTTAGCTGGCTCTATGGCCGCCCTGTGTCGTCATTGCAGTAGTAACATCAGTTCTTCAGTAGCTGTAGGAATCTTCAGTGGAAACATCAATTTTTCAGTAGCTGTAGGGATCTTCAGTGGAAACATCAGTTTTTTTTTTTGTAGCAATAGCGTTCTTCAGTGGAAACATCAATTTTTCAGTAGCTGTAGGGATCTTCAGTGGAAACATCAGTTTTTTTTTTGTAGCAATAGCGTTCTTCAGTGGAAACATCAATTTTTCAGTAGCTGTAGGGATCTTCAGTGGAAACATCAGTTTTTTTGTAGCGATAGCGTTCTTCAGTGGAAACATCAATTTTTCAGTAGCTGTAGGGATCTTCAGTGGAAACATCAATTTTTCAGTAGCAATAGCAGTCTTCAGTGGAAACATCAATTTTTCTATAGCAATTGCGGTCGTCAGTGGAAACATCAATTTTTCTATAGCAATTGCGGTCTTCAGTGGAAACCTCAATTTTTCTCTAGCAATTGCGGTCTTCAGTGGAAACCAGTTTTTTTATAGCAATAGCGGTCTTCAGTGGAAACACCAATTTTTCTATAGCAATAGCGGTCTTCAGTGGAAACATCAATTTTTCTATAGCAATTGCGGTCTTCAGTGGAAACATCAATTTTTCTATAGCAATTGCGGTCTTCAGTGGAAACATTAGTTTTTCAGTAGCAATTGCGGTCTTCAGTGGAAACATTAGTTTTTCAGTAGCAATAGCTGTCTTCAGTGGAAACATCAGTTTTTCTGTAGCAATAGCGGTCTTCAGTGGAAACATTAGTTTTTCAGTAGCAATAGCGTTCTTCAGTGGAAACATCAATTTTTCTATAGCAATTGCGGTCTTCAGTGGAAACCTCAATTTTTCTGTAGCAATAGAGTTCTTCAGTGGAAACCAGTTTTTTGTAGCAATAGCTGTCTTCAGTGGAAACATCAATTTTTCTATAGCAATTACGGTCTTCAGTGGAAACATAAATTTTTCTATAGCAATAGCGGTCTTCAGTGGAAACATTAGTTTTTCAGTAGCAATAGAGGTCTTCAGTGGAAACATCAATTTTTCTATAGCAATTGCGGTCTTCAGTGGAAACATTAGTTTTTCAGTAGCAATAGCGTTCTTCAATGGAAACATTAGTTTTTCAGTAGCAATTGTGGTCTTCAGTGGAAACATCAATTTTTCTATAGCAATTGCGGTCTTCAGTGGAAACATTAGTTTTTCAGTAGCAATAGCGTTCTTCAATGGAAACATTAGTTTTTCAGTAGCAATTGTGGTCTTCAGTGGAAACATTAGTTCTTCAGTAGCAATTGTGGTCAGTGGAAACATCAGTTTCTCAGTAGCAGTATGAATTTTCAATGGAAACATCAGTTTTTCTGTATTAATAGCGGTCTTCAGGGGAACATAAGTTTTCAGTAAAAATATCTGTCTTTAGTGGAGACGCCAGTTTTTCAGTAGAAATAGCGGTTTTCAGTGTAAACATAAGTTCTCAGTAGAAATAGCGGTTTTCAGTGTAAATATAAGTTTTCTGTAGTAATAGCGGTCTTCAGGTCAGTAGAAATATGAGTATTTCAGCAACAATAACGTTCTTTAGTGGAAGCATTGCTTTTTCTGTGTCATAAACATGTTGCAATAATATAAAAATTGCTTTTTATGTGGCAATAGCGGTCTTCAGTGGAAACATCAGTTTTTCCACATTATTATGTACGTTTCGGCGACTAACAGTCACCTTCCTCAGGGGGATAAGTTCTTGAATTCTAGTTTCCAGTTATTTACCAAGAACAGAGTTTATTTATTTATATTTTTCCTAAACACAAATATAAAGCAATAGTATAAATGCCCTTGAAAAAAGTTGTCTAAAGGAACCTTTAATGCTAATCGAAAGAAAGATAGAGAACATTTCGACAAGAACCGGTGGGCCACTTCTATTCAAAACTGCGCATTTCCAAAATAAATATAGGGTCATTATTAAAAGTGCATGCTCTTGTGCTGTATTATATCAATGTATGCCAGACTTGCAGCAGAACCTTTAATAAGAAGTGCTTGACAGGTGGAAATAATGGATCGTTGTTAGACACGGCATAGCCTCGACCATATCAACCAAACTCGTATATACTGTACTAATTCTAAACTCAACATATCTCACAAAACGGTCAATCAATGTAAATAAAGTGCCGTTAAAGACTTCATGATATTTGTAAGTTTCGAAAGTTCCTCAAGTGCGGGTGGTTAGCACCTAAATACACCGAAACGCGTGTATATAGACAAAAGGTGTTTAAAAAAAGACAATAAAATAAAGAGGGAAAGATGAATAATCACGAGCTATATATCCAAACCAAGTACTTGTGTTTTATGTCAGCGTTGATGGGAAGGGAATGATGCACAGGTAGGCGAGTGGACGGCGCATAAACGTCTCCAAACAACTATCAGGAAAGAGTCCCTTTTGAAACTCTTGTCTGTACAAACCCGGCTGTACAATAACGCTGAAGTTCAGTTCTCAGATAAATACGTGTGAATGGCTCAACAATGGTTATGTTTGTCAAATATTTTGACAGTACAATGGAAAGATTCCTATAAAGAAGGAAAACTTTCATATTTTTATGCCTAATACAGGGCCATGATAATCATGGTCGGTAGTTAGCAACTACCTTTACTGGAAGTGCAACCCATGTCTGAGTCAGAAAGCAGTTCGACTTTCACACTTACAAATGTGCCAGAAAACACCGTTTGGTTACTTTCATTCACTGATGGGGCTGAACTTTTGCAAGAAGTGGGGTCATTGAAGTATTTTATATCATTTAAAAACAAAACAAAAAAAACAACGCGGGATTCTATTCCAAGTAGACAGTTCATCCCATCCTTGCACCAACCCCCTTAGAAGGTGGGCGGTAGCGGATGAGGGCCTAGAAGCGATAGTTAGGATTCCTTGCCATTTCCTTTGTCTATAAACCTGGCTAGTACTTTATGTTTTGGTTTGGTAAAGGGAGGACTGTATCTAGATAGGCTAGACCTTTTCTTACTGAATATTTCCCTTAAATTAGAGCCGTTCGATCCTTTATAAAACCTTCTGACTACATGAGCAACGTCAAGCCTCCTCGACTAGGTGAATCTTCAAACGCTAATTAATTGGAGCACAGACTCAAAGAACTAGACCGATTCGAAGGCTGACTACAGACACACTGGTTTATTTACACAATAGGCGCAACCAGAAGGATATCGAGAAAAATTCACAAATCTACCAGAGACATGTTCTACACCGTGTATTCGACCATGAAGTCCTATCAATGTAACTCAGGTGTATCTGGCTGTCTATAGACTTGAGCCCAACATTCCACATGTTCACACCACGAATAAATTACCAAATCCTGGAAGAAGAAAATAACGATAAAACCATTTTTAACACTTTGAATATATTTACATAATAATAATAATACATTTTGAATGAGTATGTGTTGTAGTTTATATTCTGCTAGTAAATATTTCGTTTCCATAATTTATTTTTAGTAACGTTTCGACAAAAAAAGAAGAACGACATCTAATCAATTTTCACACAAAAACATATCGAAAGCACTTTCATGTTTTTTATTATTTCATCCTGATATAAAATGTTCTTGTATTAACTTCGAAATTCATAAAAAATATATGACTATATGTTACAAAATATATCCCTAATCAATATAAGTATAGCGTATATGTATACAGGATAGGTAATTATAACATAATCTTATGTTCGCTTAACGAAAGAGTCTCTTAACGACCTCATTTTAGGTCCTTGCCCTTTTCAAAGGGGGCAATAACTTATTTCTTCTGTGGCCAAAATGACGTCTTCAAACTAACTATGAATGCCGACTTAAACATATCATGCAGAAGATTTCAACTTAATCAGAAGAGATAAAGGTATTCAGAACAGGCGATAGAGAAATTCATTTTATTTTGGATCAATGAAAAATTTCAAGAGGCTGCATAGTCCATCAAAATATATGGGAAATTGATCTCATTTTTAATCTTGAAATATACCTTTCTTTTTAAATATCAAAATATATGAAATATATATTCACAAATGTGTAAAGGCTTCACCGACGAACCTATTGTCAGGAAATATGCTACGTAAATGTTAGATCTAAGACTCTCTAATGTACAAGAGTATTAAATTCCACAATATATATGGAAACTCCATTAGAAGGTAGGCCTAGAAACAAGGCCTAAAGGATATCCTATATGGCCAAGAATTCTCTGGAAACAGCCCTCAAATTGCTACAAGAAGGGGCTGGTAGATCGCCTAGGGCTTCGATCAATGCCCCAGTATTGATTTTGTTCCGGGCATTGAATGTCCAGGCAACTTTTTGCTAAGGCCGGCCGTGATAGGCGGATGACCGGGAAGGGCGGAGCCTAATACTGCCTGCTGATTGGTCAGCCGGCTACAACGCTGCATAAATAATGTTAAATATTTTTATCGCCGACGGGAATATCGATCCGCCATTTTTTTTTATTCCAGCCGCATTCGTCTGTCCATGCTAACGCCATCTTGGATATTCCTGAGCTGGGCGGGAAAAAAGGAATTGTACCTTCGTCTGCTACGCTATCTGTTCTAATAAATCGTATTTATTTCTTTTATTTTTAGAATATTTTATTTAGGATTATTTTTTTCTACAATTTATATTGTTTTTTTTTCAATATTTTTTCAGTATATTTATATTGAAACAATCGTATATCTATTTGTTAAGTAAGTTTGTAATTTTTCTCTATCCAAAATGAAATTTATTTAAATATTTTTAAAAGTAAATACATGAGTTTTACTAAAAATAAAATAAAGAAATCTAAATAACTTTAAGAATAACACGCATTCACAGGTCTATAAATATAATAAGGAAATAGAAAATCTGCATTAAGCCAAAAAGAATTCTGAAATCTTCAAAGTCTCAACTTTTCGAATATAAAAAAAATCATAAAAAGAAAAGAAAAAAGCACATATACGCACAAATATAAAATGATATTTTCATTTATAAATTTTTTTTTTTAACATTTATTTTTACTGAAATTATAAAATTATTTAATTTTATATTGAGGGGGGGGAGAAGGGTTAGATTAAGAAAAAGTAAAATCAGATTTTATATAAAGTTGAAAGAATGTTTAATTTAGTCTTGAAACAACAACAACAACAACAAAAGCCTTTATTGGGCACACGTGCCATACAGGATTCTCCCGGTAGGACAAAATAAATAAATAACAAATTAGCATCATAGTTATATACAAATATTGGGTATTGACC
>CP092866.1:41259868-41314787 GCA_030710605.1 Cordylochernes scorpioides | reverse complement strand
GCAGCTTTTCCAACAATAGAAAAAAAATCATAATTTTGAAAACGCTCCTCCAACAATAGGATCAAAATCATCAATATCTCATTCAACAAAAAAATCCAACAATGAACCAAGTCATCAAATTCTTTTTAAAATAATCAATTAACGATAAGCGCAGAATGTTGATAAATTAGAATATTTAAACTAATGAAATTTCTACCAAAAGAAAAGTAGTTATAAATAAGAAAGTAAAACAAAAACCAAATAGTTTTGAAGATCAATTGTTGGTTGGAAGTTGATTCGGAGAAAAACCAAATAAATAAGATACACTATAGGTTTCAATAATAATTATGCTATTATAATCACACTGCTATTCAACCATGGAGTAAAACTGAATCAACACAGCGTCTACGGTACAAGCAGAGGCAACTACACCATATTGTTTAAATAATTATACACATGAAATTCTATTACATCAAATTCTTTATTTTTTCTGTGAGCAATAGTTACCTAGAACTTATTCGAAAAAGAAAGAATAAACAATATTAAGGTAAAGGGTTTCTTTTAATTTTGATTTTCGCAAGTTTTCGAGCAAAATTTCTGCTCTTCAACGGGCATATACTTCTATATACAATATCAAGATGAACTTTGTACAGTAATAATTGAAAAGTGTGTTATTGGCATGTGCTCTCGTGGGCGTGTATCAGACTGCTTACAGCTAAAATATTGATATTATAATGGGATGAAATATATAATAATTTAGCTGTAAACAGTTTGATGCACGCCCACACATGCCAATAACACAATTATTACTGTACAAAGTTCATCTTGATATTGTATATAGAAGTATATGCCCGTTGAAGAGCAGAAATTTTGCTCGAAAACTTGCGAAAATCAAAATCAAAAGAAACCCTTTACCTTAATATTGTTTATTATTTCTTTATTTTTTAACGAAACAAAGGTGATATTTTGTAGAATATCTTTAATCTACACCTCACAATAATAAAGAAGATATCTTACAATTATATCTTATAATGGGGTAGATTAATGAAATTCTCCGAAAGTTCATCTCTTTATTGTTTTAAATAAATAAAAGAATTTGAGACCCAATCGAAGTTTTAATTATATAATGGGGAAGCGCGCCATATATAATTTGATCAATATATGACTACTATCATTTAGGCACGACAGAGAGATCTACAGGGTTCAGCCAGAAAACACCAGAACATTTTTATTTTGTTGAATATATAGATAGGTATTTTACACTCTCTCATGGATAAAACTTTAATAAGTTGTACTTTTCAACATGTATATCGGGATAAAGACAATAACTCTGAAAGATATTTGATACACAGGGACCTTTATTGGAGACACATGAGATAACCAAGTGTGAATAATATTGCCTCTGTCTACTTCAAAAAAAAAAAAAAAAACAGATGACCGACGACATCAAAGACTCTTACTTCCTTAAGTTTTGTCCATGAGTGTAGGCCTAGAAAAGACACAGCTCCAATACGTACATACGCCCTACCATCGAAAGACCACCTAAGCCTAGAAGACCCAAAGCCCCAGTACGTACACACGCCCTACCATCGAAAGACCACCTAAGCCTAGAAGACCCAAAGCCCCAGTACGTACACACACCCTACCATCGAAAGACCACCTAAGCCTAGAAGACCCAAAGCCCCAGTACGTACACACGCCCTACCATCGAAAGACCACCTAAGCCTAGAAGACCCAAAGCTCAATACGTACACACGCCCTACCATCGAAAGACCATCTAAGCCTAGAAGACCCAAAGCCCCAGTACGTACACACGCCCTACCATCGAAAGACCACCTAAGCCTAGAAGACCCAAAGCCCTAGTACGTACACACGCCCTACCATAGAAAGACCACCTAAGCCTAGAAGACCCAAAGCCCCAGTACGTACACACGCCCTACCATCGAAAGACCATCTAAGCCTAAAAGACCCAAAGCCCCAGTACGTACACACGCCCTACCATCGAAAGACCATCTAAGCCTAAAAGACCCAAAGCCACAGTACGTACACACACATCCTTGGGTCAAATAGCCACCTAAGGCTAGAAGACCCAAAGCCCCAGTACGTACACACGTCATACCACCGAAAGACCACCTAAGCCTAGAAGACAGTACAATACGTCCTAGGGTCAAATAACGACCTCGGCCTCAGTGGGGAAGCTGAGAGTAATTACAGAAAGTGAAGTGCAACCTGAGAAGACGGCAGTCCAAATTAAACGTCGTCGTAGCTTTAATTCCACCAAGATACCATTTCTCTGGATAATTAAAAACAAATCGAAGAGAGAGATCACATTTTGAGAGATGTGTTTTGGCATCTGATTGGTGGATATTCTATTCTTGTACAGGAACTCTAATCCCCGTCAGGACAGCTGACATATATTGCTTTGGATTGGTTCAGGGGGAGGATTCTCTGGGGAGAATTTCTATTCCTACAAATGATATTTGTAAAGTAAAATATTGTACATTCCCATATTCTCTTGCTGCCTTGTGAAAATTAATAATCTCAGGTAGAGAGATTGAGATTGAATATACTTTCATTAATCGTACATTTAAGATTATATAGGGTTTATAAGACAAAAAAAAAGTAAAATTAAATATTATTTTCAGCAGAGGAATCCTACTGATGGTCGTCTGGTATGATGTCACATTCCGTCCTGGACAGACGTAGATCTCCCTGACTATTGCCATGTCGAGGAATAGCTTCGGAACAGACCTCTGCTCAGGCGACAGGTACTCGAGGACTTCTTCCCTGTTAGAAGGGGAGTCAACAGCGTCTTCTATCTTCTCCCTATAATAGTTTTATACAGAGGTTCTAGGATGGTGTTGGCATTCAAGATCTCGAACAGCTCCTCTACCTATTGTAAAGTGGACAGAAGAGGCTGCTTCTTTTAGAGCTTTGGAGTGGTGAATTGGATAGTTGGTGCATTCTTAGAATGAGTCTCTCTGGAAGGTTCCGCTGTTGGTACAGCAGCGATCGAGGAAGGCGCAGAGACGGCGCCGGTACAGAAGGCACAGTGGCTGGAGCTATCTGGGGAGGGACGGAACAGTCCGCCGCGGCAGGACTGGAAAGTACCAAGGTGGTCTTCTGGATGGTGTCAGAACCCCTCGCAGCCGATGTAAGCACTGCGGATTTTGTGGAGGGCTTGGGCTTAGAGGATGGAGACACCGGTCCACTCCGGGGGTCCTGAAGATGGGCAGGACGACTTCCATGGCCTTTCAAGGAACAGGAGGCTCGCCGGTGTCCATTTCGGTGGCATTTTCTACACTCAATGCCGTAGGTGATGTAGGCGGGGGTCGACTCTTCTTTGGAGACAATCACCAGCTTAGCAGGGAGCTGGTGGAGTTTTAGGCCTTCATTTAGAAGGACAAAGGCCCCCCTGCTGCAGGTAGTCCAGGTGTATCCACCGCTGGTCACGACCTCATGGTTCAGGGAAACCACCCTGCAGTATGGCCGCAGTGCCGCGACGACGTCCTTGTCCCTGATAGCAATTGGGAGATTGCCAATTGTTATCTTCTCCGCCCGTTTCTTATAAGGAAATGCCTCCAGGAGGGTGGTCCCAAAAGTGAGGCCCTCCTCAACCAGGCGCTCCGCCATATTGACGTTGGCCAGCCCGACCAGTACCTGGCCTGACATCTTCATTATTTGGAACACCGAAGACTTTCCAAGCTTCTCCTCCAGGGCCTTGATGTAGTCCACTGGATATAGATCAGAGCGCCACTCCAAAAAGCAGCACTGGTCAAAGGTGGCTGCAGCTGACCTGGACTTGCTCAGGGCCTGCTGCTGTTTATTGTATTTCAGCTGCGACACAGCATGCTGAGTAGAAGGCGAAAGCTTCCTCTTTTTATGCTCCATTGGAATCTCCATAAAAATAAAAATTCCCTCAAGTTCTTTCAAAAGGCCGTTAAATTTTCTAAGCCTTCAGTGTATGGGGCAAGAGCTCACGCCCAAGCATCCTCGCATCCCGAGAGAGAGAGAGAGCTAAAATTTGAAAATATTACTTTCACCATCCATCGGAATAAACATCAACCAAACACCACAAAGATGGCTAGCGCAGTCTAAAAAATCACCTGTTAGCTAAATTGTATAAATGTATTATTGACGACACACACACGAAGGCCTGTAACATGAAATCCCTACATGCTTGGCTTTCCTTGAGGATTATAGAAAATACATTCATGGACAAAACTCAAGGAAGTAGAAAGTCTTAGAATCTTAAAATCCACCCTTTAGTGTAGCATATATAAGCAGAATGGACCAATACAGAATATTAGAGCTCTAAAAACGGTCAGGTAGATTAAATTGGCAAAACCGCTGGAAGGGTTCAGCACTGATGAGCCAAGCCCTCCCAATATTTTTTTCACCGCAGTAAGGACAGTAGAAGAGTGTTTTATGTTCAGAAGAAATTTGTGTGCTTAAATATTTTCCTTTCTTATGTAAATGACTTGTTCATTTCGTGCATGTGTCATTTTTCGAAAACAATTATTGTCTAGAAATTCGTTTTGTTTTTAATTTTTTTGCATATGACATCTAGTCCATCAAATTGCGTGATATTTTACCCATTCCAGTTATCAACATTTTTATAATTCTTGTCCCTTTTGTTTTAAAAATTATTATAATCTTTAGATTTCACATCGTACAGGCAACCATAGTCATACTGGGTAGTAGTTAGCGAATGCTTTTACTGCAAGTACACCACATGTCTAAACATGTAGAAATCCCAGTTCGACTTTAGCAATTACATTTCTTCAAATAAAAGACACTTCGGCCAGTAAATTTTTTTTATTGTCTTCCTTGCATATTTGATCATAGTCTTCTCTAGTTGTCTTGCCATCTTGAATACCTCGGGACCAAAATTGGTCTTGATTATCGTAAAGATAGAGGCTACCTGGCCGGCATTCATAAAGATTTACTGGTCGAAGTGTCTTTTATTTGAAGTAATATGAATGCCGGCGCCAGGCAGCCTCTATCTTTACGATTAGCAATTACAAGTATGGCAAAGCTCCGTTTGGTTACTTACACTCACTGGTGGAGCTGGAATTCTGCAAGAATCAGGGGGCATTGAAACTTTTTTTTTTTTCAGAAAAAAGTACTCGATACGGGATTCGATCCCGAGTCATGGCTATTAAGAACCGACGGTTTAAACCGATCTTCCACCGACCCTCAAACAACTTTACTTTTAAAAACGGTTAATGAACGCAACCTTCGAGTTCTGATAACTCTTCTACAAGAGTCTATGTGGATTGATGGAAGTCTGAACAATGGATTTACCGCACATTCCTGACAGGCAAAGAGATGGTACCCTTGTGTCTTGTCACGTGTTTAATAAAAGTAAATTCTCTCGCAAAAAGTTGCTTTTTTTAAGTTAAAGTTAATAAATCGACTAAATTAAACTCTTCGAGTTAAATAGCAAAATAAAACGGAGATTGAAGAGGAGTATCTTGTGCAAATTTTATTAGCAAGCTTTCGGACGCATGCGCCCTTCTACAGGCTTTGCGATAACTAAACAAAAAACGAGATGAGTTTTATTTTGCTACATTTAATTATTGAAATTCAATTTCTCTCGACAAAAATTTAAGTTCGAAGTCAAGAAGATTCTTCTTCATGGCCCTAACTACGATAAAACAACTCTTAATAATTTCTTAATTCCATTCTTATCATATGGGCACTAATATTTGTGATTTAGAATATTTTTAAATTATCTTAATTCTCGTTAAATAGTTCTTCTAAACTCTTCCACCTAACATAATTAATGTTGACCTCAAGCAACTATTATTGAAAATATAGAGGAAATAGAGAAATTAGAACACGAATGTTTCTTTAACACGTAAAACAAACTTACACTGTCCTTACTGTGATCAAAAATATTGTGGGCTCTTGGCTCATCAGTGGTAAAACCTCCCAGCGGTTTATATATATAGAGAGAGATAAAAAATCGTTATATAGAATTATATATATATATATATATGAAAAAACAATAGAAAAAAAAAGTGGGTCAGGTGTTGATATTAAAAATAAAGAAGGCATCTCCTGACCACGAGCACATGTGCTTTTTTAGATGGCAGAGCGCCATCTAGTGAAGCAAAAATAAACTAAACGCTTATTTAGGTTACTCCGAGATATTTGGCCAACCCAATTTCTTGATAAATCAAGAAAAGCCATCTACGAACGCGTTTCGCGCTGTTGGCGCTCGTCCGCGTGGAGGAGGCTGTAACCACTGCGACCAAAAAGATTTTTGGTCCCAATGGCTTTACGCAAATTTGGCCTTAAATACCCATTTCTAAAAAGCACATGTGCTCGTGGTCAGGAGATGCCTTCTTTATTTTTAATATATATATATATATATACTAGCGGATGTGTACCCGGCTTCGCCCGGGTTTTATCCGAGTGGAAGTTTGCCTAACGAATATTATTGATAATATATTTATTATTGATAATTGATAATAATATTCCGGAACACACACACACACAGAATATTATGATAATATGATAATAATATTCGTTACGTTATATATTTATATAATATATAAAATATATTTTTCGAGCAAACATATCCACTCTCTCTACTGAATATATTTTTAAAAATATATATATAAATAAAAATATCTAGAGATAAACTACACGATCTTAGCCAAAAGGCCGAGAAACGATATTTTATATATAGAGATGACCTGGCTTCGTGTGTCTTCTGCAGTGAATGTTTCGCAGGTAGAATTTTGTTCCTGCCTACTGAAAATTATTATCTGGCTTCGCCCGTGGTCTGTTTTAGTGAATATTCCCCTAAATAATTTTGTTTATGTCAATCAAGCATGATACAGCAATATTGTCATCATCATTTCTGACTAAAAAAATATTGTTGCTCAGTACCTGGTTAATTATAATTTTTCTTGGTTAAAGCGCGACAAAAAACTCTTCCAGATTTAACTCTCTGTCCTGTTCAAATTTCAGCGAGATTAGTTACATAGTGAGGGCGTGCATAGCCGACAAACATATATATATATGTTCCCGGCTTCGCCGGTTTTATCCTAGCCTAACGAACATTTGTTAAAACGATTCTAGCAAACATCCAATCCCTATAATGAATCTACACTTGTCTATACTCTCGATAATTTGAAATTTTTTCCAGGTCCCTTTAAAAATACTCGATAAGTTGAATAAAATCAATATTAATTGGTCCACTCGGTAATTTGAAGTTGAAGGAATAGTATCTTGCCACAAACGAACATTTGTAATTAACTGTATTCAGCGAATGTACCCGGCTTCGCCCGTTTTTACCCGAGTAAAAGTTTGCCTAACGAACATTTGTTAAAACGATTCTAGAAAACATCCAATCCACCTATATATAGATTTATAATCGTATATAAATATTGTTATATGCGTTTGAATATATTTTTTTGAAACATAATTTTTTAAAAAACATTTAATAATTTTTAAATAAGATATTGTCACGTTTGTGGATTTGATAATTAATTATTTCTTTTTTTTTTCTCAATGAATTATGTATATTAATTTAAAAATTTATTTTTGTTATCATCATCACATACAATTTAGTTTTTTATATAAACAAACGATAAAAAAACAACAATTAAATTTGCATCTTCGTTATTATAAAACAACAGCAAATTAAATTAACAATATAAAAATATATTTTAACATTACATTTTAACATTTAACACAAAAACGTTACAATATTTTCTTTAAATATATATTAATATTAAAATGCCAAGTTTTTTATTGGAATATTATATTACTAAATTCTCAAATTAAATTTATTATATTTGGAACACATTTTAAGCATTGTTACAATTTATAAATATAATTTCACCAGATGCCGCGAGAGGCGCTGCTTGCGAGTGAAAGTAGAAAATTT
This sequence comes from Cordylochernes scorpioides, assembly GCA_030710605.1. Classification (NCBI taxonomy): domain Eukaryota; kingdom Metazoa; phylum Arthropoda; class Arachnida; order Pseudoscorpiones; family Chernetidae; genus Cordylochernes; species Cordylochernes scorpioides. Next base: position 41,306,902 of record CP092866.1, on the reverse strand, counting down.
GCAAATAAAATTGCAAAGAATATTTATTTCAAATCGAATTCAAACCAGAAACCTTCCCAGTAGTATAGTAAATAACTTCCTAAAGTTTCACGGCGATTGGATAATCTTACCTTTTAAAAACATTCACCGTGTGAACAAACTAACACTCAACGTGTAAACAAACCACGTGTTAATTATTAACCAATCAAATTCATTTATCTTCGCAACCAGTGCTGCGCTCAAGCGGTAAAAGGCTGGAACTATCGCTTGTTGGTTTTTTTATTTAAAAAAAAAGCACATTAACTTTTTTAGTTTTTTGAATAGCCTATATGTTAAACGAAATCTTCAGCTACCTACATGCGAAATTTCATAATGATTGATTCTGTAGATTTTGGTGTCCAAAAAATAAGAAACTTAACCAATATTGAAATTTTTCAAAAGCTAATTTATTAACAAATATAAAATTTAGTATACAAATAGTTTAAACTATGGAGAATTTGACTAGCTATATGAAAATAAAATAAAATATTTGAAATTATGAAATATGCAAATTATTACCAACATAGCCAAAGCTAAGGTTCCAGATCTAAAAGAAATAAGATATCAATAGGGAGTATGATCACCTCTAACAGCTATCAAGGTCTCACAGCGAGCTCTCATACTATTTACCAGGCTTTGGAGGCGGTCCAGGGGTAGTAAACCCCACTCCTCTAATAGAGCAGTTCTTAGCTCAACGAGGGTTCTGGGAGAGGGGTGACGAGCTCCAATACGCCTCCCTAGAGCATCCCACACATGCTCTATTGGATTCAGGTCCGGAGATCTGGCTGGCCAATCCATCCTTCGAATACTCTCACTCTGGAGATATTCATTGACTAGCCTAGCCCTATGCGGACGAGCATTGTCGTCCATTAAAATTAAATTGTGACCAATTTGATCTCTATAAGGTCTTAGATAGGGCTCAAGGATCTCGTCCCTGTACCTTTGGGCAGTTAAAGTGCCCCCAGAAAAAATGTGGAGGGGTGTGCGTCTGCTAGAACTGATGCCAGCCCAGACTAAGAGACTGCCCCCTCTAAAACTGTCTATTTCCCTGATGTTACTGGGATGATAGCGGGTTCCAGGCTCCCTCCAGATGAAAACTCGTCGAGAATCTGTGTTTAAACTAAATCTTGACTCGTCACTGAAGAGAACATTGGCCCACTGATCATGAGTCCAGGCGTGATGTTCCAAGCACCAATTCAAGCGGGCTCTCCTGTGAGCAGAGGTTAAAGGGATACAGACCATTGGTCGTTTTGCATAAAGAGCACCTTCGTGAAGCCTTCGGTAAACAATTTGTCTTGAAATTCTCGTTCCAGTAGCACTTGAGAGTTCATTAGAGAGTTGAATAGCTGTCATCTCCCTATGGCGCTTGGCAGTTACGACCAGATAACGGTCTTCAAAGGTAGCTGTTTTTCTTTTTCTAGCAGAACCTTCTTTTCTTTTGATGGTTCCTGTCTCAATGAACTGTTTCCATATTTTGCTGACCACAGATTTATTCACATTTAGCCATTTTGCTACTTCAACTTGTGATTGCCCTGCCTCCATTCTTCCAACAGCTCTCCATTTTAAATCATCTGCTAACATTTTTCGTAAACTCATAATTAACTAAGGATTAAATAAATGGACAATTTTTAGATGGGGTAAACGACACGCCAACTAGCACACTTATAAAGACAAGCAAAAATTTGCATATTTTCAATTTTACCGAATCGAATGGTTGCGATAAATAAATTATACGACTTAAAATACCTAATTAAATTACTTTTTAGATTTTAGCGTTGTATATTTTAAAACATATCAATAAAAAACAAAAGTTTCTTATTTTTTGGACACCAGTGTATATATGAAAAATGAAAGATAAAAATACATATACTCATGGACAAAATTTAAGGAAGTTGTACCTTTCAGCATGTATATCAGGATTCAGACAATAACTCTGAAAGATATTTGATACACAGTAAACTTTTTTGAAGACACACAAGATAAACAAGTGTGAACAAAATTGCCTGTGTCTCCTTCAAAAAAAAACAGACGACCGGCGACATCAAATTCTTTCCACTTCCTTAAGTATTGTCCAAGAGTGATTTTTGAATCAACTATTTGAATTTTGTGAAAAATGCATCAACTCGTCTGCATTTTTGCGCTAGTTTTTAAAATCAAATAATAATTATGAAATCTTGCCATCTTTTCAATCCTGAATCGAATTTAATATTTATTCCTAATTATAAAATTTTCTGCGCTCTCTGCTGCAATGAAGGAGATATTGGGAGGGCTTGACTCATCAGTGGTAAACCTCCCCAGTATTTCGTCAGTTTACAATATATACATCAAGAATTTCTCCAAAATTGACGGCAATGTAAGCTGTAATCTGCTTATGTTGTTGCTTATTTGTTTAATGTATATGTTTATTCAATGCTCTTTTTCTCAATTGTTTATTTTCTTTTTGACAATTCTGTTACCTACTCTACCACAATATGAATTATTGTAAATAGATTCACGCGCAATTATCCAGATCGGATATAGCGTGTCTTATTTGTAACTGGTAATAATAATGTAAGCTGAAAACCCTATAAAATCTATAATCAACAATTATGATCAACCTCTATATTTTAAATTGGTTTTTGAAATAGAAAATAATTTTATCTTAATTTTAAAATTGTATTGCTGTGCGCTTAATCTTATTAAATTGAGATTTTACGAATTCTAGATTTTATTTTTGTCGAATATTATGAAGTGATGAAGATTTAAAAAAATGTGTTCCACAAATTGTGTTGTGAATGCTAAAGGATCGAATCGAAGGAGAAAATGAAGGAACACAGTGAAGTCTCCAAGATGGCGGAAAAGGATCATTTTGTCTTAAACCCGGTCAAATATCAATATTTCTGGTTATTAAATAATCGTCTGCCTCCCGCAGTAGCAGAAGGTGTATAATTAGAGGCAGGGTCGTCTGGAGAAAAACTGCCCCCCCCCCCGTGTGGTCGATTGTAACAACAAGCTGGCGTTCTGATGAAGTGATCCAAGAAGGCGGTCTCTGAAATGTATGGTATATATCCTTGTGATATACTGCAAGTTGAGACTCCAGCTAGAGGTGTCGTGGGTGTCCTACTTGAGACATACTGCAAGTTGACACTCCAGCTTGTGTGTCGTGGATGTCCTGCAGGTCATTGGAACAATTCAGGACAAATATTAGTAGGTGAACATGTGGAAACTCTGAAAATGTACAAAAAGTTAAGAAAAAAGGACATCTCTCTTTCGAAATCTGTCGAAATGAATATCAACTACTCGTTTATTTTTAATTTTCCCAGAATTGGCCAAATGGAACAATTAAAAAATCAATCCGTAGTATATATTTATTCCGACAGATGGCGCAAGCTATCACCAACTTTTAGTTGAATAATCAGGAGATTCCCTTTTTCTTAATTTATTCACATATTTTGTACTATTTTTAATTCTAAAAATATTTTCTGGGATTTTCTATTTAGAGACAGAGTGCATTTTTATCATGATTTGAGAAATAAAATAAAATCGTGTACAAATTTTAAAAAACAAATAAGACTGTTCGCTTTCGATCTTTGCTTCGTTCTCTTTTTTTTTTCTCAGTTTTATTCCAATTATCTTTGAATGACCATGATTTGTTTCTATTCTGTTCGAATTGGTTTATTAATTCATTTAATACTGAACAATGATAGTTTCTCGGCTGGAACTTAAGAAGTCAATGTACTTTGATAAGAGGGTCTACCCTGTCTTGTTGGGAGGCAAAGAGTTTCTTTGTGAGCAAATTTTGCTCTTCAACGGGTAAAGCCAAAATTGCATATATTTTCTTTTGCTTCTGGATTTTCACTTGTAACCCTTTAAAATAAATATCTTCTCTTCCCCAAAAAGCTAGTTTTCCTTATTCGAAATTATGGTTATATGGTAGATCGCGAAATGCGTGGTGTCGCTGGAGACCCACTGGCGATTCTCCACCAAACTTTGCAGCGCTGGCAGAGGCGCCATATTCATTGTACATAGTGTATATAATCCATATTATCTTTTTTTCAAATAGTGAAGACTGTGCACTTTGCATGTATTGACAAGATGTCAATAAATTTATTTTAATTGTCTAAAAAAAAAAAAATTTTGGCTATATCAAAGCTATATGGAAATAGGAAGTATCACGCTCAGAGGAATTTCAAGAAAAAATAACATGAAAATTGAATCAAATGGCGTGTATTAAATGGTTATATTTTAGGCGAAAGACGTTAAATGAAGATGAATTTTGATTTTTTAAAATAATAATCAGGGCGTCATTTGCCTTGGTAGCCATGGTGCGAGTCAAAATAAATTCTTATCTGAATGCAACACTTCCTATTATTTAATATTTATATATTTCTTATTTTTTTTTTTTTTTTTTATATTTCTTATTATAAAGAGATTATCCATCTTTTTCAATCTCTTAACCTTTTTTGTTTGTTTGTTTTGCTTCCATTATTGACTTATATTCAATTGTTTCAACTCTAATTTTTCCCATTTTGAGCTCTTTCCGCTACTGTTAAACGAGAGAAGAATATATATTTTTAATATAAACACCTGAATTTTTCTATTTTTTACTTACTTTTTCACACATAAACATATAAATATATATTAAAAACAAAATGGCCATATTCGGACCGCTCAAATGATCATTTATAAATGGCAGAGAGTGCCATCTAGTGGAACATAAATCAACTAAACGTTCTATTTTTTTCCTTATTTTCACACACACACATATAAATATAGATGGAATTTTTTTACATATAAATATATGAAAAAATGAAAGAAAAATATCAACTACTCGTTTATTTTTAATTATTCCAGAATTGGCCGAATGGAACAATTAAAAAATCAACCAGTAGCTGATATTTATTCCGACTGATGGCGCAAGCTATTAGCAACTTTTAAATATATGAAGATTTTCTTACTGTACATATGGGCGAAGAAATCTTACTTGGTAAAGAAGATATATTTACTATAGAAAACTTGACCAGTTGATTTGAAAAATTCCTCTTAATTTTGAATTTTTAAGGTAATATTTTTTGCCTAGAATTTTTTTTTAATGTTTTCTGTTCGCAACAAGCTATATAACTCACATTCACCAAATTTTGTTAAAATGTAACCTTTTAATAATTAATGTTTTAAATAAGTTTCTTTATTTCGTGTTGAGAGGACCATGGATTTTATTCAAAATAAACATTTCAGGTCATGTTACGACTATCTATAGTAGGAACTATGCGGCAGAAGTTGAGGCAGTAGGAAGATAGATAAGGTCGCTAGGCTATCAATTTTCCAGACGAACTGGATTATCAAATTAAAAGAGAAAAGGTCTCAAGAGAGACCATTGAAATCCACATCGTCCCAGAAATCCAATTAGGCCTAAAATTTGTGACAAGTTATTTAAAGCTGTCTGATCCTTAGGTTACAGTAATTACAGGTTATGGCTCCCTTGGAGGTACCGGGTGATGAAGTGGCCGGGCTCGAGTATCTCCAGAGAATGCTGCTGCTGTTGTTAGCTGGCTGTATGGCCGCTCTGTATCGTCATTGCAGTAGTAACATCAGTTCTTCAGTAGCTGTAGGGATCATCAGTGGAAACATCAATTTTTCAGTAGTAATAGCGTTCTTCAGTGGAAACATCAGTTCTTCAGTAGCTGTAGGGTTCTTAAGTGGAAACATACGTTTTCTGTAGTAATAGCGTTCTTCGGTGGAAACATCAGTTTTTCAGTAGTTGTAGGGGTCTTCAGTGGAAACATAAGTTTTTCCGTAGCTGTGGGTATCTTTTTTCAGTGGTAACATCAGTTCTTCAGTAGCTGTAGGAATCTTCAGTGGAAACCAGTTTTTTTGTAGCAATTGCGGTCTTCAGTGGAAACATCAATTTTTCTCTAGCAATAGCGGTCTTCAGTGGAAACATCAGTTTTTCTGTAGCAATAGCGGTCTTCAGTGGAAGCATCAGTTTTTCTATAGCAATAGCGGTCTTCAGTGGAAACATCACTTTTTCTGTAGCAATAGCGGTCTTCAGTGGAAGCATCAGTTTTTCTGTAGCAATAGCGGTCTTCAGTGGAAACATCAATTTTTCAGTAGCAATAGAAGTCTTCAGTGGAAACATGAGTTTTTCAGTAGCAATAGCGGTCTTCAGTGGAAACATCAGTTTTTCTGTAGCAATAGAAGTCTTCAGTGGAAACATCAGTTTTTCAGTAGCAATAGAAGTCTTCAGTGGAAACATCAGTTTTTCAGTAGCAATAGCGGGCTTCAGTGGAAACATCAGATTTTCAGTAACAATAGTAGTCTTTAATGGAAACATCAATTTTTCTGTAGCAATAGCGGTCTTCAGTGGAAACATCATTTTTTCTCTAGGAATAGCGGTCTTCAGTGTGCACATCAGTTTTTCTGTAGCAATAGCGGTCTTCAGTGGAAACATCAGTTTTTCTGTAGCAATAGCGGTCTTCAGTGGAAACATCAGTTTTTCTTTAGCAATAGCGGTGTTGTAGCCTTGGAAGAAACTACGAAGCGAGCTAGCAGCAACAGACAGCCTTTATTTTTCTCTCTCACAATATGCAACTCATTCGCTCTATTTATACAATTCTCAGTCACACGTGATCTGACAAAAATGGCCAAATATGCAAATTATACAAAAAAAAAATGTAAACAACAGAAATCCTAACATTCCTCCCCCCATAGATGCGTACCATCAATACAAACAGCGGGAACCGGCAGAAGAGCCAATTTGACCAGGGGTCGCTTGATTATGTCAGTCTTGGCTCTAAGTGACACCATTCGCACCACTCCATCCTGGTCCTGATATTTCAGACATTTTGGGCCATAGCTCTGGGGACGACGCCGGCCATGTAGGTCCGTTCCACCACATCGTGGAACCGTTCAACTGTGAGCCCAATATTCCCCGGGAAGCAATGTCAGCTAATACGACAACTCTACATTGGCGCCATTTGACTAGGATGGCAAAGATGTCAGTTTGTAGCTTTGGCCCGGTATATAATCGCTCATTAAACGAGAATCCATTCGATATCTTAGCAGAGGCATTGAAGACTACTCCTAGCTTCCCCCTGTTCGGCTGATTTTTTCTCACTGCATGATGGGGAATGAAGCAGCATCCCTTCTCATCCTTCGCCGATTGTTCACATAATGAAGTCATATGACCCAACTCGGCATACTCTCCCAAGAAGGAACGACATTCCTGGCGGAGGATCTCATCTTTTTCCGGACGTCGTTCCAAGGCGATTTGCCGCTTGACTCAGGTGGCAAACAACCCTCCAAACAATTTTGTTTCGGTGAGCTTCGGGTCAAAGGGCAGGGGCACGATATATCCCCCACTTGATGTTCGTTTTACTTCAGTTTTATATAAAGCCCCACAAAACTCATCTTCAGGAGTTGTCTTGGTGGTTAGTCGAACTTCCTCTACCTCCCAGGATTTCTTCAAAATTATTTCCAAATCATCCTCATACTGGACATGAGTAGAGAAAACCCGGGTAGTGCCGAGGATATCGCCTCCTGTCAATCTTCCCGATAGGATCCATCCCAACCTTGTGTTCTGTGCACATAACTGGGTCTTCTTACATCTCCGGATTTCAGGCAGCAAGATTGATCCGTATACATCGGCTCCCAAAATAAGATCAACTTTCCCACTCTTTTCAAACTGGGGATCCGCAAGCTGGGCACTCCTCAATTCTTCGGATAACGGAAGGCAAAGGTCTCGACCTGGTAACAATCCAGTCATTTTATTTACTAATAAAGCCTGTAGTGGCAGTTCCCATTTCTCCTTCCCGAGAGGCTTTATGACAAAGTGGGCAAGCTCCCTTACCTCCTCTCCTTTGATCGAGTTGACCCCATAAATTTGAGCATTCACCTTGGAGACCGGGATATTCAACATCTTAAGCACATTCTTGTGTGGTATAGAGGACTGCGATCCTTGATCCAATAAGGCTCTTGCCACTATTTCTTCATTTCGGTGGTTAACCAACCGCACTAAGGCCGTGGCCAAAAGAGCCCTGGGTACCAATGTCTTAACATGCATGCCCGCGATTGATACCTCTCGCGGTTCTGCCTTTGAAGGAATCTCCCTGATTTACTGGATATTCTCACTATGCAGAAAAGTATTGTGATGTTTGTTACACAGCTTGCATTTTATATACTTTCTGCAGTGACGCCCCATAATGTCCAACACGAAGGCAGTGGAAACAAGCCTTGTGTCTGCCCAGTAACTCTTTTCTTTCCTTAACAGGCATGGCAAGCCATCTCTGGCAGGTCGGCAACCAATGGCCACCTCGACACAATAGACACACTTTAGGCCGTGAGCTACCTGTGTCTCTCACTTCAGTTCCGTGTAGCCTTGTAGTATAGGGCTTTGTAACTCTTTTAGAGGATTCGCCAAATCCAGCCCTCACATAATTCAGACGTTCTTCCCCTTTTACTTCCTGCCTTAGGAACTTCAACAGCGAACCTAGCCTCTGGTTTATTGATTGAGGCTTATCCTCACCTTCGACATCGTATCCCGAACTGGAACTGCGCTGCCAAACCTGAATCAATTCCTCTGGTAGACTAGATTCAACCATGGGGTACAAAAACGTCGCATTCTGATCCTGAGTAATTCCCAAGGATTCCAAAAATCGGAGATAGGACTCCAACTTGTCATACAGGTCCTCAATAGTCATTGTTGTTTTCCGGGCGTTATTTATGACTAGGCCCAGTAATTGTCTCACATATATTTCGGTTAGAATTACCCTATCGCCAAACCGGTCTTTTAACGCCGCAATGATTTTTGGGTAATTGTCGGCAGTAAGTGGAAAACTTTTCACCAGTCGTGATGCTCTTGTATCTTCCTTTATGGCTTGTACCAAATATTGCAGTTTATCCACGTTTGAGAGCCTAGTATCTTCATGTATCGTGGAGAATTGGGCCCACCAGCCCAACCACTCTAGCCTGGTTCCATCGAATCTTTTAAATTCTAATTTGGGAAATAGGCAAACTCTTGTTCCAGGCAGCGAGCCTTTTTCCGAACCAGTATCATGGAGGGCATCCGTATTTTTCATCAGAGAGTTGAGGAAATAATTAATTCTCATTTCAAGATTTATCCACTTCTGATCATACTGGATCACTGTATCCTTCTCCTCCTCTAGTACCTTGTCATCATTCTCCTCATCGTCTAGCATCAAATCCCAGATCAACTTATCTTCATCTTGAAGATTTGCCATGTGTTTTTCGAGGAGTTTATACCTCATTCTTATTATATTTTCAGAAGGAGTTTCTTCATCCAACTCCGCTTCTACTTTTTTAATCATCTTGGAAATAGTCGTTCTTTGAACGGCTCTACCTTTTATGGCTCGCTTCATTTTATAGTTTTAAATATATTCTTATTTCGATATATCTATTCAATCGCTAAACACCGTTTTGATTCTCACCTGATTTGCTTTAATTTCTAAACTTTCTTGTATGCAAAGCAGTAGGTATCACTTTTTAGCGATTCAAATTCTCAGGTTTCTTCCGGCTTACTTTCAACTCTTGGTCTAGTATCTTCTTAATATCTTCTTAATATTTTCTTAATCTTCTTACTATCATCTTCTTTATATCATCTTTTTTAAATCTTCTTATATCCACTTTATATCCGGCTCGAGGGACCAATGTTGTAGCCTTGGAAGAAACTACGAAGCGAGCTAGCAGCAACAGACAGCCTTTATTTTTCTCTCTCACAATATGCAACTCATTCGCTCTATTTATACAATTCTCAGTCACACGTGATCTGACAAAAATGGCCAAATATGCTAATTATACAAAAAAAATGTTAACAACAGAAATCCTAACAAGCGGTCTTCAGTGGAAACATCAGTTTTTCAGTAAAAATAGCAGTCTTCAATGGAAACATCAGTTTTTCAGTAGCAATAGCGGTCTTCAGTGGAAACATTAGTTTTTCAGTAGCAATAGAAGTCTTCAGTGGAAACATCAGTTTTTCAGTAGCAATAGAAGTCTTCAGTGGAAACATCAGTTTTTCAGTAGCAATAGAAGTCTTCAGTGGAAACATCAGTTTTTCAGTAGCAATAGCGGTCTTCAGTGGAAACATTAGTTTTTCAGTAGCAATAGAAGTCTTCAGTGGAAACATCAGTTTTTCAGTAGCAATAGAAGTCTTCAGTGGAAACATCAGTTTTTATGTAGCAATAGAAGTCTTCAGTGGAAACATCAGTTTTTCAGTAGCAATAGCAGTCTTCAGTGGAAACATCAGTTTTTCAGTAGCAATAGCGGGCTTCAGTGGAAACATCAGTTTTTCAGTAGTAATAACGGTCTTCAGTGGAAACATCAGATTTTCAGTAACAATAGTAGTCTTTAATGGAAACATCAATTTTTCTGTAGCAATAGCGGTCTTCAGTGGAAACATCATTTTTTCTCTAGGAATAGCGGTCTTCAGTGTGCACATCAGTTTTTCTGTAGCAATAGCGGTCTTCAGTGGAAACATCAGTTTTTCTGTAGCAATAGCGGTCTTCAGTGGAAACATCAGTTTTTCTTTAGCAATAGAAGTCTTCAGTGGAAACATCAGTTTTTCAGTAACAAAAGCAGTCTTCAGTGGAAACATGAGTTTTTCAGTAGCAATAACGGTTTTCAGTGGAAATATCAGTTTTTCAGTAGCAATAGCGGTCTTCAGTGGAAACATGAGTTTTTCAGTAGCAATAGCGGTCTTCAGTGGAAACATCAGTTTTTCAGTAGTAATAGCGGTCTTCAGTGGAAACATCAGATTTTCAGTAACAATAGTAGTCTTCAATGGAAACATCAATTTTTCTGTAGCAATAGCGGTCTTCAGTGGAAACATCAGTTTTTCAGTAACAATAGCAGTCTTCAGTGGAAACATCATTTTTTCTCTAGGAATAGCGGTCTTCTGTGTGCACATCAGTTTTTCAGTAACAATAGCGGTCTTCAGTGGAAACATCAGTTTTTCTGTAGCAATAGAAGTCTTCAGCGGAAACATCAGTTTTTCAGTAGCAATAGAAGTCTTCAGTAGAAACATCAGTTTTTCAGTAACAATAGCGGTCTTCAGTGGAAACATCAGTTTTTCTGTAGCAATAGAAGTCTTCAGTGGAAACATCAGTTTTTCAGTAGCAATAGCGGTCTTCAGTGTACACATAAGAATCTCAGTAACAATAGCGGTCTTCAGTGGAAACATCAGATTTTCAGTAGCAATAGCGGTCTTCAGTGGAAACATCAGTTTTTTCAGTAGCAATAGCGGTCTTCAGTGGAAACATCAGTTTTTTTAGTAGCAATGGCGGTCTTCAGTGGAAACATCAGTTTTTCAGTAGCAATAGCGGTCTTCAGTAGAAATATGAGTCTTTCAGCAACAATAACGTTCTTTAGTGGAAGCATTACTTTTTCTGTGGCAATAGCGGTCTTCAGTGTACACATAAGAATCTCAGTAACAATAGCGGTCTTCAGTGGAAACATCAGATTTTCAGTAGCAATAGCGGTCTTCAGTGGAAACATCAGTTTTTCAGTAGCAATAGCGGTCTTCAGTAGAAATATGAGTCTTTCAGCAACAATAACGTTCTTTAGTGGAAGCATTACTATTTCTGTGGCAATAACGGTGTTGAGTGTAAACATCAGTTTTTCTGTAGCAATAGAAGTCTTTAGTGGAAACATCAGTTTTTCCACATTATTATGTACGTTTCGGCGACTAACAGTCACCTTCCTCAGGGGGAAAAGTTCTTGAATTCTATTTACCAGTTATTTACCAAGAACAGAGTTTATTTATTTATATTTTTTCCTAAACACAAATATAAAGCAATAGTATAAATGCCCTTGAAAAAAGTTGTCTAAAGGAACCTTTAATGCTAATCGAAAGAAAGATAGAGAACATTTCGACAAGAACCGGTGGGCCACTTCTATTCTAAACTGCGCATTACCTGGATAAATATCGGTTTATAAATGTTTTAAAGTGCATGCTCTTGTGCTGTATTATATCAATGCACACCAGACTTGTAGCAGAACCTTCAATAAGAAGTACTTGACAGGTGGAAAGAATAGAACGTTGTGACATTGGACACGGCATAGCCTCGACCATATCAACCAAACTCGTATATACTGTACTAATTCTAAACTCAACATCTCTCACAACACGGTCAATCAATGTAAATAAAGTGCCGTTAAAGACTTCATGATATTTGTAAGTTTCGAAAGTTCCTCAAGTGCGGGTGGTTCGTGCCTAAATACACCGAAACGCGTGAATATAGACAAAAGCTGCTAAAAAAATACAATTAAAGAGGAAAAGATGAATAAACACGAGCTATATATCCAAACCAAATACTTGTGTTTTATGTCAGCGTTGATGGGAAGGGAATGAGATACTACACAGGTAGGCGAGGGAACAGAGCATAAACATCTCCAAACAACTCTCAGGAAAGAGTCCCTGTTTGAAACTCTTGTCTGTACAAACCCGGCTGTACAATAACGCTGAAGTTCAGTTCTCAGCTAAATACGTGTGAATGGCTCAACAATGGTTATGTTTGTCAAATATTTTGACAGTACAATGGAAAGATTCCTATAAAGAAGGAAGACTTTTATATTTTTATGCCTAATACAGGGCCATGATAATCATGGTCGGTATTTAGCAACTACTTTTACTGGAAGTGCAACACATGTCCGAGTCAGAAAGTAGTTCGACTTTCACACTTACAAGTGTGCCAGAAAACACCGTTTGGTTACTTTCATTCAGTGGTGGAGTTGAAATTTTGAAAGAAGAAGGACCATTGAAGCATTTTTATTTTATTTAAAAAAATACCGATTCGGGATTTGATCCCAAGTAAACAGTTTATCCCACCCCCTTGCACCAACCCCTTTAGAAGGTGGGCGGTAGCGGATGAGGGCCTGGCAGCGATAGCTAGGAATCCACTTCCTTTGTCTATAAGCCTGGTTAGTACATTATGTTTTGGTTTGGTGGACTGTATCTAGATAGGTCATACCTTTTCTTACTGAATATTTCCCTTAAATTAGAGCCGTTCGATCCTTTATAAAACCTTCTGACTACATGAGCAACGTCAAGCCTCCTCGACTAGGTGAATCTTCAAACGCTAATTAATTGGAGCACAGACTCAAAGAACTAGACCGATTCGAAGGCTGACTACAGACACACTGGTTTATTTACACAATAGGAGCAACCAGAAGGATATCGAGAAAAATTCACATATCTACCAGAGACCTGTTCTAGACCGTGTATTTGACCATGTTCTAGACCGTGTATTCGACCATGTTCTAGACCGTGTATTCGACCATGAATTCTCATTGTCTATCAATGTAACTCAGGTGTATCTGTCTGTCTATAGACTTGAGCCCAACATTCCACATGTTCACACCACGAATAAATTACCAAATCCTGGAAGAAGAAAATAACGATAAAACCATTTTTAATACTTTGAATATATTTACATTATAATAATAATACATTTTGAATGAGTATGTGTTGTAGTTTATATTCTGCTAGTAAATATTTCGTTTCCATATTTATTTTTAGTAACGTTTCGACAAAAAAAAAATACTTTTGGTTTCGTCAAAACATCTAATCAAATTTCACACAAAAAGCATTTTGAAAGCACTTCGGTGTTTTCTTTTTTTTCATCCTGATATAAAATGTTCTTGTATTAACTTTGAGATTCATATAAAATATATATACTATTTGTAATAAAATATATCCCTAATCAATATAAGTATAGCGTATATGTATACAGGATAGGTAATTATAACTTAATCTTATGTTCGCTTAACGAAAGAGTCTCTTAACGACCTCATTTTAGGTCCTTGCCCTTTTCAAAGGGGGCAATAACTTAGTTCTTCTGTGGCCAAAATGACGTCTTCAAACTAGCTATGAATGCAGACTTAAACATATTATCATGCAGAAGATTTCAACTTAATCAGAAGAGATAAAGGTATTCAGGACAGACGATAGAGAAGTTCTTTTTATTTTGGATCAATGAAAAATTTCAAGAGGCTGCATAGTCCATCAAAATATATGGGAAATTGATCTCATTTTTAATCTTGAAATATACTTTTCTTTTTAAATATCAAAATATATGAAATATATATTAACAAATGTGTAAAGGTTTCAACGACGAACCTATTGTCAGGAAATATGTTGCGTAAATGTTAGATCTAAGACTCTCTAATGTACAAGTATTAAATTCCACAATATATATGGAAACTCCATTAGAAGGTAGGCCTAGAAACAAGGCCTAAAGGATATCCTATATGGCCAAGAATTCTCTGGAAACAGCCCTCAAATTGCTACAAGAAGGGGCTGGTAGATCGCCTAGGGCTTCGATCAATGCCCCAGTATTGATTTTGTTCCGGGCATTGAATGTCCAGGCAACTTTTTGCTAAGGCCGGCCGTGATAGGCGGATGACCGGGAAGGGCGGAGCCTAATACTGCCTGCTGATTGGTCAGCCGGCTACAACGCTGCATAAATAATGTTAAATATTTTTATCGCCGACGGGAATATCGATCCGCCATTTTTTTTTTATTCCAGCCGCATTCGTCTGTCCATGTTAACGCCATCTTGGATATTCCTGAGCTGGGCGGGAAAAAAGGAATTGTACCTTCGTCTGCTACGCTATCTGTTCTAATAAATCGTATTTATTTCTTTTATTTTTAGAATATTTTATTTAGGATTTTTTTTCTACAATTTGTATTGTTTTTTTTTTCAATTTTTTTTTTCAGTATATATAAATATAAACAATCGTATATCTATTTGTTAAGTTAGTTTGTAATTTTTCTCTATCCAAAATGAAATTTATTTATATTTTTTTAAAAGTAAATACATGAGTTCTACTAAAAAGAAAAATAAATAAAGAAATCTAAATAACTTAAAGAATAACACACATTCACAGGTCTGTCAGTATAATAAGGGAATAGAAAATCTGCATTAAGCCATAAAGAATTCTGAAATCTTTAAAGTCTCAACGTTTCGAATATAAATAAATTAATGAAAAGAAAATAAAAAAGCACATACACACACAAATATAAAGGAATATTTTAATTTATAAGTATTTTTAACATTTATTTTTATTAAAATTAGAAAATTTATTCAATTTTTATATTGGGGGGAGAAAGGTTAGATAAAGAAAAAGTAAAATCAGATTTTTATATAAAGTTGAAAGACTGTTTAATTTAGTCTTTAAACACATATACATAAACTTCGTTTTAAAAGAAATAGCTGGCCACAAAGTGTATTTTTGAGTGGAAACTCTCAATAAAGTGGATAGAAATTTTCTAAAATGTCAAAAAAAAAAATCGATATTGATATGGAATGTTCATTATCTCTACATATAGACTCCCTGAGAACTGTTTTTTTATATATTTTTATCACCAAATTGTAAATAATCACATTTATCTTTGTTTAATTTATCTTAGATTTTTGTAACAATTGACTAAGTGTGTTAATTGTCAACATATAGACGCTTTAGCCATCCTAGCGACTGCCAATACACACATCTATAAGTACTTCCTCGACATGGAACTGAGAAGTGTTCAAGAACACCTTGTCTTGATGAGAACTCTCTCAAGGTGGAATAGCCTCCCTTGCTGAAGAAATTTATATGAATATTACCACGTGGAAAATTAGGGAAGACAAAAACTTCAGGATGAGACAACAATTTATTTCAGGCAAGGACAAACTATGAATGGTAAACAAAAGATAAGCCACGAGGGAAATTTACAGAGTCGCAAGATATGAACATAAAAATTAATAAAAGGATTTAAAAGCGCGAATGTTTCTTTTATACATAAAACGAAATTCTACTGTCCTTACTGCGATGAAAAAATAGATTGGGAGGGCTTGGCTCATCAGTGGTGAACCCTCCCAGCGGTTTCGCCAATTTAATCCACCAGACCGCTTCTCAGAGCTCTAATACTGTATTGGATCATTCTGCTTTTATATGCTACACTGAAGGATGGAATCTTAGAAATGGTTTTCAAGTAAACTATGGACATAAGCTTATAGAACAGTAGAATTACATTCAAATATTTGCTTCGAGCAATGCTCTTCAGCAAACTATAAAGACAAGGCCATTAGGAATAAATTAACACAAAGCAATAACGCGCCATCTATACATATAAAATAAAAGGATTTAAAAGCGCGAATGTTTCTTTTATACATAAATAAGAAACATTCGCGCTTTTAAATCCTTTTATTTTATATGTATAGATGGCGCGTTATTGCTTTGTGTTAATAAAAATTAATAAATACTTTGTTACAATATATTTTCCTATATAAGAAATTTGCGATTTACTTTTATAAAAATATTCTGTATATATTCTCTACAATATTTAACTACCCTTTATTTTACCTCTTTAGTATATATTAACCCTTTGTTTTATCATAAAATTCTGTAAAACAATTAGTTCGAAGAGTCAATATAATTGTTTGAATTGTCAACATATAAAGAGAGCTGTCAGCTTCAAGTTGACAAAACACGGATACACAAATTTTGAAGATCATTTGTTGATTGTGTGTGTGTGTGGAAGTTTATTTAGAAAAAAGATATGGCGCTACATCAACCAATTTTTTTATCTAGTTCCCAATGTTTCAGTGACTTGATGTCACTCAGGGGAATGATTGGGAATAATTCCCCTTGAGGCGTGTGACAGCGAATGTCGGGTACTAAATTTAAAAAAATTAGTTGATGACACACAAATGTTTACTGACTCCTTTTAAAGGTTAGAGAAAGTTTATAATATATAGAATCGATAGTATTGAAATAAAGAAGGTAACATATTTACTTACCAATATATGTGTGTGTGTTATATAAAAATTATCTAATTTAAAATGATCATTTCTAGAATAAAATACTCTGTTAAGACGACCGCCAGAGATCACCGTTTTCCCTATACAAACCAATTGTTGTTGTTGTTTCCCGTTGGCCAGCTCAAACCTTCTGTAATTATGTAAATAAGTCTTTTGTTTTCCTTATTATGCTCGCCTTAAATCAGGCAATACTTTCTCGGATTATTTATTTCATATTTTATAAGCTTAATTAAAACAAACTATCAAATAATGATTTAAACGGTTTTATTATTTCTACCACGACTGCAATATCACATACTCATGGATTCCAAGATCAGGCAAATAACCAATAATTCCTCTACAAGCAAATAAAAGCTTATCTCAATAAATCCAAAATCAGCAGAAATCTATTTTTATAATATGCATATAGTTACAGAAGGTTTCCCCAACAATTAAGTCTCCTATTTTATACAATGAGAAGTTTTATTTTGATCTCTTCAATCCCATTGACAGATCTGTAGAACCTAGCTCTAGCCCAACCTGTTAATAAAAGTCCAAGTTATACGATCAAATTATACATGTTTATAGTTGTATATAGTAGTATTGGGCGCCTCTCCTGTCAAAATTGATGGGAGAGACGCCCTATGCCTTTATAGATCAATTTCTTCCTGGAAAAATGTCCATCTACATATTTATATAAGAGAATAAACCTGACACTGCACTATACACTGAATCAACGATGGTATAGACCAAGGGTCGTCAAACTGGGGCTCTTTGGATATGAAGCTGCGGCTCTTTATATAGGTCCATACACAAATATTATTCATGCGAGTACTATTTTTTTTTAGCAAGAAAAAATTATGTGGCTCTTTAAAAACTTTTGTCAAATTATATTGACAAATATTTGCAATCTTATCATATCTTATCTCAGGTTTTAGTGGAAAGAATTTTGTTGTTTATTTGTTGAGTGAACTGATCTCCCACGCCTTCTCATTGGACGAATGTGGCCATGTTTGTACATAAAAGAGGGTTGAAACGGAATGCGAGGAGTCGTGGAGGTGTGTTCGAGTGGAGACGCTTAAAGCGTTCTCTGTGAGCTTTTCTGGTTACCTCCTCGCATACTTGTGAAACCCCGGTCCGCACTTCATCAACGCTGCAAATAAAGGATAAGTACTGTTTTTATTTTATTTAACAAATCGTGTTTTTTTTTATTTCCCCCCTTTTTTGTTGTTGGTGTTGTACTTTTGAGTGTATCTTTTTCTGTGTTTAAGTCACTCTTACTGTAAGCCCCAGTCTTTTCCATTTTTGTGTGTTAACCCGCGTAAATAATAAAAATTTGTCATTTTGAAATTTTGTAAATTGTAATTTTTGATTCTTCCGACTCCAAAGTTTTCCGACCCCTGGCATAGACCATTGGATCAAATAGAAACCCTCCAAATACTCATCGGAGACCAACAAACAGCCTTTGCGGTGTTTGAATGTGGGGCCGTGTTTGAATCACTCAAATTCATATAAAAGGAAAAAAACAATAAACAACACCTGTGTATAATTCTTTAATGTCGAATCTCAAGCTTTCAGAGACCTGGACGCCCTTCTACAGGAGAATTGTTGACAAACGCCGCCTTTTCGAAACACACACAAAGACTTTTAAAATATTTTTTTACAAGAAACCTTATCCACGGATGATTTTCCTATATGATATTATATAAGGGAATTTTGAATAGCTTATTAATACTCTGATAAACAATTCCATTTGTTGGTGTTGTTTAAACAGATGATTTTTTTTTCAGGATTGTCTCGAAAATTCTGTTTTTGGAAACTTGGAAATAACCCAGTCGTATTTGATAATCCCTCTATGGCATTGAAGATTTAAGTATTTAATAACATGTTATTTGCCTAAAGATATGAAGAAACAAATCGTTATAGTTTTAAATCTCGTGTTTTTAAATAGCTTCCGCGATATATATGTGGGAAGTTATTGGTTTTATTTCACTTCTCTCACCTCGAATTTCAAAGGAAACAGTTCCATAGGAAGTCTTTAAGTTTGGCAAGATGGATAACGAATCTTGCTTTCAACCGAATATACCAAGAGGCAGGCTTTATACCTTCTTCTCTAAGTTTTAAAGATCTCCTGAGAAAAATCCATTCTCTGAAATGATGATTATGAACATACAATGGCAATTACTTAGATCCAAATGGTATTTTTCTATTAGAAGAATTGACACAGTAAGGTAGATTATCACTAGGTCCAACGTGTTCTTTGTTCTGTGTCGGGGAGATTACAAAACCTCTAGTTAAAACTTAACGGATGTTGGGGGGTGACGTAGTTTGCAAAAAAACTTAGGGGGGGAGGTTTGTCAGGGCACGTGACCTGCGTTCACGTGACGACCCTACAGGGGGTGGGGGTGGAATGCGGAAGTGAGGGTTAGTCACCCCACAGTTGTGACATATCTAATCCCTACAAAGGACATTTTGAACTTTTTTATATATAAAATGTCATTAAAGCCTGTTTCTAATCTTGGATATCTACAATAATGGGAAAATCTCTAAGAATGAAACATTTTAATTTTCTTTTTGAAGATTGAGCAATCCTCGATAAAGAGAGGCGAGTTGCCCCTCGAAATATTGGAACAACAAAATAATTATAAATCCAATATATGCAACTTTTTAAAATAGAGTTTAAATTATCATTACGCTAGAATACATAGAGGTGAAGACATCAGGCTTCCAGGAATTGGTTGCTTTTTCAAAATTTTTATTTCAAATCTCTTAGCTTTCGGTTATGATAGACCTTCTAAAGTAGAACACATATGGAAATGTATTTCATTCCACTTCTATATAAAATTATGAAAAATAGTATCTATATAGTTATATTATAACACATTTATTTTCGGCGATTGTTGTTATAATATATCGTGTTTCTTCTGTTGAAGAAATATCATGCCCCGAAGCAGATTTAAATTTAATTTTCAAAAATAAACTTATCCATGGATGTTTTCATCTTAATATGGTAAACAAGGGATTATTCTATTGAATATATATTTATTCCTCTTTATTGGTGTTGTACCATGGTTCTTGAACATGTTTCCATAAAAAAGGTAAATTAATATAGTATCTAATAAAATAATTACATTTAAAAGTTGTTGTTGTTGTTTCTTATCCTCTTGTGTAAAGATTAAACGAATTCCATGAGTTCATGATCTGATGGAGTGGGGTATAGGGGTGCAGCTTTCATTGATCATGGCACTATGATCCAGGCACACTTTGGTGAAAGTCTGACTTTGCCTGTAGTTTGAGGCCGTTCCTAACATGGAAGCCTTTACTGTCAACTCTAACATGAGTACAGACACAACTCCTTCGTATCCCTGGAGTGGGACCATTGTTGAGGTCTATCAACCGGGTCAGTTGAACTCAAGATTTTTAAAGTTGTTATGTTTATTTGTGGTCTTCCTCGTAGTGTTCGCGTCCATAGTTCTTGCCTCCTTTGTTCTGTTCAAACTCCTATCTTCTAAGAGATGTTAAGTATTAAAACAGCGTTCCGGGATATAACTAATAATAAGTCTAGGTATACAGGATGAGCAGCGTTTGTACTCCATGTTAGGAGCGGCTGCACATGGCATCTGTACCTCATGTCAGAGGCGGCCATTTATTTTGGAGCTAAGTCGGCCTGCCACTGAGTAAGGCTCCCAGTCTTAATGACAAAGGCAGACGCATCCTACTTCACCCAGTCATAATGGTTGTCAAATACCATCAAGGGTCACAACTTGATACCCTAATGATTGAGTGGAGATAAGAAAGAAGAAGAAGAAGACTAATAATAAGGTACCCTGTCAAAAATATATTTCAATGAAAAATATTTCACATTTTAAAAAATTTTTATACAATGAATAAATATTTTCAAAAATTCTAAGATAAAATATAGTGTTATATCATGTCAATAAAACATGATGCAGAAATTTATAATATTTACGAAATTTACTACAATTACTGAAATGAAAGCTCCTCTATTTTTATCTTTATTTTATTTTTTGGTAGCACACATACATTGTCGGCAGTAGTTCCTCCATTATTTATTCGGTTGTTATGGTAGCATCGTCCATTGTCGACAGTAGTTCTTCCATTATTTATTCGGTACTATGGTAACATTGTCCATTGTGGACAGTAGTTCTTCCAATCTTCTATTTATTCGGTGTTATGGTAACACTGTCCATTGTCGACAGTAGTTCTCCCATTATTTATTTGGTGTGATGGTAACATTGTCCATTGTCGACAGTAGTTCTTCCAATCTTCTATTTATTCGGTGTTATGGTAGCATTGTCCATTGTCGACAGTAGTTCTTCCAATCTTCTATTTATTCGGTGTGATGGTAACACTGTCCATTGTCGACAGTAGTTCTCCCATTATTTATTTGGTGTTATGGTAACACTGTCCTTTGTCGACAGTAGTTCCTCCACTATTTATTCGGTGTTATGGTAACACTGTCCATTGTTGACAGTAGTTCCTCCGTTATTTATTCGGTGTTATGGTAACACTGTCCATTTTTCGACAGTAGTTCATCCACTATTTATTGGGTGTTATGGGAAATTTGTCCATTGTCGACAGTAGTTCTTCCATTATTTGTTTGGTGTTATGGTAACATTGTCCATTGTCGACAGTAGTTCTTCCTTTATTTGTTTGGTGTTATGGTAAAATTGTCCATTGTCGACAGTAGATCTTCCACTAATTATTCTGTGTTATGGTAACATTGTCCATTGTCTACAGTAGTTCTTCCTTTATTTGTTTGGTGTTATGGTAACATTGTCCATTGTCGACAGTAGTTCTTCCATTATTTATTGGGTGTTATGGTAACATTGTCCATTGTCGACAGTAGATCTTACACTAATTATTCTGTGTTATTGTAACATTGTCCATTGTCGACAGTAGTTCTTCCATTATTTGTTTGGTGTTATTGTAACATTGTCCATTGTCGACAGTAGTTCTTCCATTATTTGTTTGGTGTAATGGTAACATTGTCCATTGTCGACAGTTGTTCTTCCATTTTTATTGAGTGTTATGGTAACATTGTCCATTATCGACAGTTGTTCTTCCATTTTTATTGGGTGTTATGGTAACATTGTCCATTGTCGACAGTAGTTCTTCCATTATTTATTTGGTGTTATGGTAACATTGTCCATTGTCGACAGTTGTTCTTTCATTTTTATTGGTGGTTATGGTATTGTTGTCCATTGTCGACAGTAGTTCTTCCATTATTTATTTGGTGTTATGGTAACATTGTCCATTGTCGACAGTTGTTCTTTCATTTTTATTGGTGGTTATGGTATTGTTGTCCATTGTCGACAGTAGTTCTTCCATTATTTATTTGGTGTTATGATAACTTTGTCCATTGTCGACAGTAGATCTTCCTTTAATTATTCTGTGTTATGGTAACATTGTCCATTGTCGACAGTAGTTCTTCCATTATTTATTGGGTGTTATGGTAACATTGTCCATTGTCGACAGTTGTTCTTTCATTTTTATTGGGTGTTATGGTAACACTGTCCCTTGTCGACAGTAGTTCTTCCATTATTTGTTTGGTATTATGGTAACATTGTCCATTGTCGACAGTAGTTCTTCCATTATTTATTGGGTGTTATGGTAGCATTGTCCTTTGTCGACTGTAGTTCTTTCACTATTTATTCTGTGTTATGGTATCATTTTCCATTGTCGACAGTAGTTCTTCCACTATTTATTCTGTGTTATGGTAGCATTGTCCTTTGTCGACTGTAGTTCTTTCACTATTTATTCAGTGTTATGGTAGCATTGTCCTTTGTCGACTGTAGTTTTTTCACTATTTATTCTGTGTTATGGTATCATTTTCCATTGTCGACAGTAGTTCTTCAACTATTTATTCTGTGTTATGGTAGCATTGTCCTTTGTCGACAGTAGTTCTTCCACTATTTATTCTGTGTTATGGTAGCATTGTCCTTTGTCGACTGTAGTTCTTTCACTATTTATTCTGTGTTATGGTAGCATTTTCCATTGTCGACAGTAGTGTTCTTCCACTATTTATTCAGTGTTATGGTAGCATTGTCCTTTGTCGACTGTAGTTTTTTCACTATTTATTCTGCGTTATGGTAGCATTGTCCTTTGTCGACAGTAGTTCTTTCACTATTTATTCTGTGTTATGGTGACAAAAGTTATTATTACGCGGGTTAACACACAAAAATGGAATAGACTGGGGCCTACAGTAAGAGTGACTTAAACACAGAAAAAAGTACACTCAAAAGTAAAACACTAACAACCAAAAGGGTGGAAATAAAAAAAAACACGATTTGTTAAATAAAATAAAAACAGTACTTATCTTTTATTTGCAGCGTTGATGAGGAGCGGACCGGGGTTTCACAAGTATGCGAGGAGGTAACCAGAAAAGCTCACAGAGAACGCTTTAAGCGTCTCCACTCGAACACACCTCCACGACTCCTCGCATTCCGTTTCAACCCTCTTTTATGTACAAACATGACCACATTCGTCCAATGAGAAGGCGTGGGAGATCAGTTCACTCAACAAATAAACAACAAAATTCTTTCCACTAGAACCTGAGATAAGATATGATAAGATTGCAAATATTTGTCAATATAATTTGACAAAAGGTATCCTTCCAAAGAAAAATCTCCTAAACATTCCCATTGTCCCGTAAGGAAAACCTCCCGCTGTCGGGAGGGAAAAAGCTCACGGAAGCCATGTTATAAAGAAACAAAAAAAAAAAAAAAAACTAAAGAGAGGAGAAGAAGACATCCGGGTCGTTCCATAAAGGTGCCTTCCATCTTGTTCCTCCCAACAGAAACTTCAAAAAAAAAAAAAAAATCTGCTCAAACTACGTGAGTTACCATGAGTGATTACCAAACACACACATATATAATATGCTTTAGCAGACAGAGTTTAATGGGGCACCAATAAGCTCTCATCTGGGACTGGCCGGGTATGTTAGGTAGAGACTTAGGGTACAGATAGACGCTCACTTGATGAGAAGCCGAACGATCCAATTCCATTCAGTTCTCTCAAGTCCAAGAGCTAAAAGCTCTTATTAACGCCTGTTTATAAACGCTTTCGTCCTATCGACATGTACAACTTTCACGTCGTTCATGGTGACCCCTCTTACTCTAAAGTTAACATCGGAGACCCTAGCTTCCACACGGAAAGGCCCATAGAGGTTGGTGTAACCTTCATTCTTAGAAACAGCTAGCATTACCAGGTCTCCTTTGTCAAAACCTTTGGAATAAGGTGGCCTAGGATTCATAAGCTTTTTAACAGAATTACCTGACATAAACTGTCTGACAGTTTTCTTTGCTTTCCGCATCACCCTTAACCTCTCAGCCCAAGTAGGCTTTCTAAAACTATTAACAGACCCAGCGCTACACTCACAGTTTCTGTTAAACTCAGTAGGTGGCAACTTTACAGCCTCGTTTTCAATGCTTCTCACAGATTTATCATCTATGGAGCTTGAAACCATTGGTCTATGTGCACTGGCAACGTAGCTAAGGTCTACATAATCACGGTCTTCTGGTTTCAAGGAAATCATGTTACAACGTTCCCGTACGGGAGGCAACTGGATATTCAATCTCCTTATATCATTGATTCCCAGAATCCCGTCGTAGGCCTTATCTCCGAGCGGCATTAACCAGAACCTTACTTCTCCCAGCTCGCTGCCGTTTTCGTTACCAACTCTACAGGTTTTAACACGTGTAAGTGTCTGCTCGTGGCCTGTCACAGAAACTATACGTAAATTTTTAAGTGCATCGTCCCAATTCTCCTTCAAGACCTTGCACTTTTCAGAATCAATAATACTGACTTGGCTTCCTGTATCATATAACAGGTGCCACATATTGCCGTTAATATTCACTTTAACTAATGGCAGATTTCCAAACTGATCTCTGCCATAAGAACGTTTGTTCACTATCTCAGCATTGTCAAGAGTATTGCGGTTGGCAAATATAGAAGACTGTCTTGAGCAATCACTAGCTATATGTCCTAATCTACACTCAGGTGGACTCAGCTTGATTTCGCCCAACAATTTAGTCAGTTTTTCTATCTCACCTCTAAGGTCCTTAATACACTGCTCATTTTTGTGCTTCATCCTGTTTACACTGGCACTAAGCATCTTCATCTCACCCTTAATGCTATTTATTTCTTCAACCCCTTCTACTGAACATACCCCTTTAATAAAGCTGCAACGGTGTTCTACACTATCCTCCGTGGCCATGACACTGACTGCTTTTTCTATTGATTTAGCCTCACTGCGAACAATAGCTTCTCTATACTTATCGAGCACATTTTCGAGGAATATTTCGAACACTAGGCTATCGTCGAATCTGCACTCTACTTTATCTCTAATGGCCAGGAATCTTTCTTTAAAAACCATAGGACTTTCCCCAACTCTCTGCTTAAAACCTTCTATTAATTTAAGGCATTCCTAATACCAAGCGCCTTTTTAGGGTACAATATGTTCAGTTTACTAACAATACTTTCGAAACTGCTATCGTTATGGATACCCATCTCCTCTAAGCTCAACCTAACTTCAGGGGATAGAGCCTCGAACATGAGCAGTGCTTTGACCTCAGGATCCCATTTGCCTACTCGAGCTTTAAGCTCGACTTCCCGAATGAAAGACTCGATATCAACCCCATTGAACACTGACAAGTTAAGCATAGAGTTCACAAACATGATGGAGTACAATAATAATAAACCACTCAAATAAAGAAAAAAAACCGCACGTGAAATTACAGGAATTTACACGTGCAAACACCAGTAATCCTGGCAGGGCTCGCCAATGACAAAAGTTATTATTACGCGGGTTAACACACAAAAATGGAATAGACTGGGGCCTACAGTAAGAGTGACTTAAACACAGAAAAAGGTACACTCAAAAGTACAACACCAACAACAAAAAAAGGGGGAAATAAAAAAAAAACACGATTTGTTAAATAAAATAAAAACAGTACTTATCTTTTATTTGCAGCGTTGATGAGGAGCGGACCGGGGTTTCACAAGTATGCGAGGAGGTAACCAGAAAAGCTCACAGAGAACGCTTTAAGCGTCTCCACTCGAACACACCTCCACGACTCCTCGCATTCCGTTTCAACCCTCTATTATGTACAAACATGGCCACATTCGTCCAATGAGAAGGCGTGGGAGATCAGTTCACTCAACAAATAAACAACAAAATTCTTTCCACTGAAACCTGAGATAGGATATGATAAGATTGCAAATATTTGTCAATATAATTTGACAATGGTAGCATTGTCCTTTGTCGACTGTAGTTCCTCCACGTTTTATTCAGTGTTATGGTAGCATTTTCCATTGTCGACAGTAGTTCTTCCATTATTTATTCAGTGTTATGGTAGCATTGTCCATTGTCTAATGTAGTTCTTCCACGATTTATTCAGTGTTATGGTAGCATTTTCCATTGTCGACAGTAGTTCTTCCGCGATTTATTCAGTTTTATGGTAGCATTGTCCATTGTCGACAGTATTTCTTCCAATCTTCTATTTATTCAGTGTTATGGTAGCATTTTCCATTGTCGACAGTAGTTCTTCCATTATTTGTTTGGTGTTATGGTAACATTGTCCATTGTCGACAGTAGATCTTCCACTAATTATTCTGTGTTATGGTAGCATTGTCCATTGTCGACAGTAGATCTTCCACTAATTATTCTGTGTTATTGTAACATTGTCCATTGTCGACAGTAGTTCTTCCATT
The DNA here is from genome assembly GCA_030710605.1 of Cordylochernes scorpioides. Lineage (NCBI taxonomy): Eukaryota > Metazoa > Arthropoda > Arachnida > Pseudoscorpiones > Chernetidae > Cordylochernes > Cordylochernes scorpioides. Next base: position 41,280,377 of record CP092866.1, on the reverse strand, counting down.
ATTTATTGAGTGTTATGGTATCATTGTCCATTGTCGACAGTAGTTCTTCCATTATTTATTCGGTGGTATGGTAACATTGTCCATTGTCGACAGTAGTTCTTCCACTATTTATTGGGTGTCATGGTAACATTGTCCATTGTCGACAGTAGTTCTTCCATTATTTATTGGGTGTTGTGGTAACACTGTCCATTGTCGACAGTAGATCTTCCACTAATTATTCTGTGTTATGGTAGCATTGTCCATTGTCGACAGTAGATCTTCCACTAATTATTCTGTGTTATTGTAACATTGTCCATTGTCGACAGTAGTTCTTCCATTATTTATTGAGTGTTATGGTATCATTGTCCATTGTCGACAGTAGTTCTTCCATTATTTATTCGGTGGTATGGTAACATTGTCCATTGTCGACAGTAGTTCTTCCACTATTTATTGGGTGTCATGGTAACATTGTCCATTGTCGACAGTAGTTCTTCCATTATTTATTGGGTGTTGTGGTAACACTGTCCATTGTCGACAGTAGTTCTTCCATTATTTATTCGGTGTTATGGTAACACTGTCCATTGTCGACAGTAGTTCTTCCATTATTTATTCGGTGTTATGGTTGCATTGTCCATTGTCGACAGTAGTTCTTCCATTATTTATTCGGTGTTATGGTAGCATTGTCCATTGTCGTCTCAGTAGTTCTTCCATTATTTATTGGGTGTTATGGTAACATTGTCCATTGTCGACAGTAGTTCTTCTATTATTTATTCGGTGTTATAGTAACATTGTCCATTGTCGACAGTAGTTCTTCCATTATTTATTGAATGTTATGGTATCATTGTCCATTTTCGACACAGTAGTTCTTCCATTATTTATTTGCTGTTATGGTAACATTGTCCATTGTCGACAACACAATAGTTCTTCCATTATTTATTGGGTGTTATGGTAACATTGTCCATTGTCGACAGTAGTTCTTCCATTATATATTGGGTGTTATGGTAACATTGTCCATTGTCGACAGTAGTTCTTCCATTATTTATTGGGGGTTATGGTAACACTGTCCATTGTCGACAGTAGTTCTTCCATTATTTATTCGGTGTTATGGTAACACTGTCCATTTGTCGACAGTAGTTCATCCACTATTTATTGGGTGTTATGGGAAATTTGTCCATTGTCGACAGTAGTTCTTCCATTATTTGTTTGGTGTTATGGTAACATTGTCCATTGTCGACAGTAGTTCTTCCTTTATTTGTTTGGTGTTATGGTAAGATTGTCCATTGTCGACAGTAGATCTTCCATTATTTATTGGGTGTTATGGTAACATTGTCCATTGTCGACAGTAGTTCTTCTATTATTTATTCGGTGTTATAGTAACATTGTCCATTGTCGACAGTAGTTCTTCCATTATTTATTGAATGTTATGGTATCATTGTCCATTTTCGACACAGTAGTTCTTCCATTATTTATTTGCTGTTATGGTAACATTGTCCATTGTCGACAACACAATAGTTCTTCCATTATTTATTGGGTGTTATGGTAACATTGTCCATTGTCGACAGTAGTTCTTCCATTATATATTGGGTGTTATGGTAACATTGTCCATTGTCGACAGTAGTTCTTCCATTATTTATTGGGGGTTATGGTAACACTGTCCATTGTCGACAGTAGTTCTTCCATTATTTATTCGGTGTTATGGTAACACTGTCCATTGTCGACAGTAGTTCTTCCATTATTTATTCGGTGTTATGGTTGCATTGTCCATTGTCGACAGTAGTTCTTCCATTATTTATTCGGTGTTATGGTAGCATTGTCCATTGTCGTCTCAGTAGTTCTTCCATTATTTATTGGGTGTTATGGTAACATTGTCCATTGTCGACAGTAGTTCTTCTATTATTTATTCGGTGTTATAGTAACATTGTCCATTGTCGACAGTAGTTCTTCCATTATTTATTGAATGTTATGGTATCATTGTCCATTTTCGACACAGTAGTTCTTCCATTATTTATTTGCTGTTATGGTAACATTGTCCATTGTCGACAACACAATAGTTCTTCCATTATTTATTGGGTGTTATGGTAACATTGTCCATTGTCGACAGTAGTTCTTCCATTATATATTGGGTGTTATGGTAACATTGTCCATTGTCGACAGTAGTTCTTCCATTATTTATTGGGGGTTATGGTAACACTGTCCATTGTCGACAGTTGTTCTTCCATTATTTATTCGGTGTTATGGTAGCATCGTCCATTGTCGACAGTAGTTCTTCTATTATTTATTCGGTGCTATGGTAGCATTGTCCATTGTCGACAGTAGTTCTTCCATTATTTATTCGGTGTTATGGTAGCATTGTCCTTTGTCGACTGTAGTTCTTTCACTATTCATTCTGTGTTTTGGTAGCATTGTCCTTTGGCGACTGTAGTTCTTTCACTATTTATTCTGTGATATGGTAGCATTGTCCTTTGTCGATTGTAGTTCTTTCACTATTTATTCTGTGTTATGGTAGCATTGTCCTTTGTCGACTGTAGTTCTTCCACTATTTAGTCTGTGCTATGGTAGCATTGTTCTTTGTCGACTGTAGTTTTTTCACTCTCTATTCTGTGTTATGGTAGCATTGTCCTTTGTCGACTGTAGTTTTTTCACTATTTATTCTGTGTTATGGTAGCATTGTCCTCTGTCGACTGTAGTTCTTCCACTTTTTATTCAGTGTTATGGTAGCATTGTCCTTTGTCGACTGTAGTTCTTCCACTATTTAGTCTGTGTTATGGTAGCATTGTCCTTTGTCGACTGTAGTTCTTCCACTATTTAGTCTGTGTTATGGTAGCATTGTCCTTTGTCGACTGTAGTTCTTCCACTATTTAGTCTGTGTTATGGTAGCATTGTCCTTTGTCGACTGTAGTTCTTCCACTATTTATTCTGTGTTATGGTAGCATTGTCCTTTATCGACTGTAGTTCTTCCACTAATTATTCAGTGTTATGGTATCATTGTCTATTGTCGAGAATAGCTCCTCCACTATTTAATCAGTGTTATGGTAACACTGTCCATTGTCGACAGTAGTTCTTCCATATTTTTTCGGTGTTATGGGAGCATTGCCCATTGTCGACAGTAGTTCCTCCATTAAATATTTGGTGTTATGGTAACAATGTCCATTTTTGACAGTAGTTCTTCCTTAATTTATCCAATTTTATTATAATATTGTCCTTTTTCGACATGGTTCTTTTAAACTTCTATTTAGTCGGTGTTATGGTAACCATGTCCATTGTCGACAGTAGTTGCTCCGTTATTTATTCGGAGTTATAGTAGTATTGTCCTTTGTCGACAGTAGTTCTTCTAAAATTCTATTTATTCATTGTTGTAGTAACATAGGCAAATATAGAAGACTGTCTTGAGCAATCACTAGCTATATGTCCTAATCTACACTCAGGTGGACTCAGCTTGATTTCGCCCAACAATTTAGTCAGTTTTTCTATCTCACCTCTAAGGTCCTTAATACACTGCTCATTTTTGTGCTTCATCCTGTTTACACTGGCACTAAGCATCTTCATCTCACCCTTAATGCTATTTATTTCTTCAACCCCTTCTACTGAACATACCCCTTTAATAAAGCTGCAACGGTGTTCTACACTATCCTCCGTGGCCATGACACTGACTGCTTTTTCTATTGATTTAGCCTCACTGCGAACAATAGCTTCTCTATACTTATCGAGCACATTTTCGAGGAATATTTCGAACACTAGGCTATCGTCGAATCTGCACTCTACTTTATCTCTAATGGCCAGGAATCTTTCTTTAAAAACCATAGGACTTTCCCCAACTCTCTGCTTAAAACCTTCTATTAATTTAAGGCATTCCTAATACCAAGCGCCTTTTTAGGGTACAATATGTTCAGTTTACTAACAATACTTTCGAAACTGCTATCGTTATGGATACCCATCTCCTCTAAGCTCAACCTAACTTCAGGGGATAGAGCCTCGAACATGAGCAGTGCTTTGACCTCAGGATCCCATTTGCCTACTCGAGCTTTAAGCTCGACTTCCCGAATGAAAGACTCGATATCAACCCCATTGAACACTGACAAGTTAAGCATAGAGTTCACAAACATGATGGAGTACAATAATAATAAACCACTCAAATAAAGAAAAAAAAACCGCACGTGAAATTACAGGAATTTACACGTGCAAACACCAGTAATCCTGGCAGGGCTCGCCAATGACAAAAGTTATTATTACGCGGGTTAACACACAAAAATGGAATAGACTGGGGCCTACAGTAAGAGTGACTTAAACACAGAAAAAGGTACACTCAAAAGTACAACACCAACAACAAAAAAAGGGGGAAATAAAAAAAAAAACACGATTTGTTAAATAAAATAAAAACAGTACTTATCTTTTATTTGCAGCGTTGATGAGGAGCGGACCGGGGTTTCACAAGTATGCGAGGAGGTAACCAGAAAAGCTCACAGAGAACGCTTTAAGCGTCTCCACTCGAACACACCTCCACGACTCCTCGCATTCCGTTTCAACCCTCTATTATGTACAAACATGGCCACATTCGTCCAATGAGAAGGCGTGGGAGATCAGTTCACTCAACAAATAAACAACAAAATTCTTTCCACTGAAACCTGAGATAGGATATGATAAGATTGCAAATATTTGTCAATATAATTTGACAATGGTAGCATTGTCCTTTGTCGACTGTAGTTCCTCCACGTTTTATTCAGTGTTATGGTAGCATTTTCCATTGTCGACAGTAGTTCTTCCATTATTTATTCAGTGTTATGGTAGCATTGTCCATTGTCTAATGTAGTTCTTCCACGATTTATTCAGTGTTATGGTAGCATTTTCCATTGTCGACAGTAGTTCTTCCGCGATTTATTCAGTTTTATGGTAGCATTGTCCATTGTCGACAGTATTTCTTCCAATCTTCTATTTATTCAGTGTTATGGTAGCATTTTCCATTGTCGACAGTAGTTCTTCCATTATTTGTTTGGTGTTATGGTAACATTGTCCATTGTCGACAGTAGATCTTCCACTAATTATTCTGTGTTATGGTAGCATTGTCCATTGTCGACAGTAGATCTTCCACTAATTATTCTGTGTTATTGTAACATTGTCCATTGTCGACAGTAGTTCTTCCATTATTTATTGAGTGTTATGGTATCATTGTCCATTGTCGACAGTAGTTCTTCCATTATTTATTCGGTGGTATGGTAACATTGTCCATTGTCGACAGTAGTTCTTCCACTATTTATTGGGTGTCATGGTAACATTGTCCATTGTCGACAGTAGTTCTTCCATTATTTATTGGGTGTTGTGGTAACACTGTCCATTGTCGACAGTAGATCTTCCACTAATTATTCTGTGTTATGGTAGCATTGTCCATTGTCGACAGTAGATCTTCCACTAATTATTCTGTGTTATTGTAACATTGTCCATTGTCGACAGTAGTTCTTCCATTATTTATTGAGTGTTATGGTATCATTGTCCATTGTCGACAGTAGTTCTTCCATTATTTATTCGGTGGTATGGTAACATTGTCCATTGTCGACAGTAGTTCTTCCACTATTTATTGGGTGTCATGGTAACATTGTCCATTGTCGACAGTAGTTCTTCCATTATTTATTGGGTGTTGTGGTAACACTGTCCATTGTCGACAGTAGTTCTTCCATTATTTATTCGGTGTTATGGTAACACTGTCCATTGTCGACAGTAGTTCTTCCATTATTTATTCGGTGTTATGGTTGCATTGTCCATTGTCGACAGTAGTTCTTCCATTATTTATTCGGTGTTATGGTAGCATTGTCCATTGTCGTCTCAGTAGTTCTTCCATTATTTATTGGGTGTTATGGTAACATTGTCCATTGTCGACAGTAGTTCTTCTATTATTTATTCGGTGTTATAGTAACATTGTCCATTGTCGACAGTAGTTCTTCCATTATTTATTGAATGTTATGGTATCATTGTCCATTTTCGACACAGTAGTTCTTCCATTATTTATTTGCTGTTATGGTAACATTGTCCATTGTCGACAACACAATAGTTCTTCCATTATTTATTGGGTGTTATGGTAACATTGTCCATTGTCGACAGTAGTTCTTCCATTATATATTGGGTGTTATGGTAACATTGTCCATTGTCGACAGTAGTTCTTCCATTATTTATTGGGGGTTATGGTAACACTGTCCATTGTCGACAGTAGTTCTTCCATTATTTATTCGGTGTTATGGTAACACTGTCCATTGTCGACAGTAGTTCTTCCATTATTTATTCGGTGTTATGGTAACACTGTCCATTTGTCGACAGTAGTTCATCCACTATTTATTGGGTGTTATGGGAAATTTGTCCATTGTCGACAGTAGTTCTTCCATTATTTGTTTGGTGTTATGGTAACATTGTCCATTGTCGACAGTAGTTCTTCCTTTATTTGTTTGGTGTTATGGTAAGATTGTCCATTGTCGACAGTAGATCTTCCATTATTTATTGGGTGTTATGGTAACATTGTCCATTGTCGACAGTAGTTCTTCTATTATTTATTCGGTGTTATAGTAACATTGTCCATTGTCGACAGTAGTTCTTCCATTATTTATTGAATGTTATGGTATCATTGTCCATTTTCGACACAGTAGTTCTTCCATTATTTATTTGCTGTTATGGTAACATTGTCCATTGTCGACAACACAATAGTTCTTCCATTATTTATTGGGTGTTATGGTAACATTGTCCATTGTCGACAGTAGTTCTTCCATTATATATTGGGTGTTATGGTAACATTGTCCATTGTCGACAGTAGTTCTTCCATTATTTATTGGGGGTTATGGTAACACTGTCCATTGTCGACAGTAGTTCTTCCATTATTTATTCGGTGTTATGGTAACACTGTCCATTGTCGACAGTAGTTCTTCCATTATTTATTCGGTGTTATGGTAACACTGTCCATTTGTCGACAGTAGTTCATCCACTATTTATTGGGTGTTATGGGAAATTTGTCCATTGTCGACAGTAGTTCTTCCATTATTTGTTTGGTGTTATGGTAACATTGTCCATTGTCGACAGTAGTTCTTCCTTTATTTGTTTGGTGTTATGGTAAGATTGTCCATTGTCGACAGTAGATCTTCCATTATTTATTGGGTGTTATGGTAACATTGTCCATTGTCGACAGTAGTTCTTCTATTATTTATTCGGTGTTATAGTAACATTGTCCATTGTCGACAGTAGTTCTTCCATTATTTATTGAATGTTATGGTATCATTGTCCATTTTCGACACAGTAGTTCTTCCATTATTTATTTGCTGTTATGGTAACATTGTCCATTGTCGACAACACAATAGTTCTTCCATTATTTATTGGGTGTTATGGTAACATTGTCCATTGTCGACAGTAGTTCTTCCATTATATATTGGGTGTTATGGTAACATTGTCCATTGTCGACAGTAGTTCTTCCATTATTTATTGGGGGTTATGGTAACACTGTCCATTGTCGACAGTAGTTCTTCCATTATTTATTCGGTGTTATGGTAACACTGTCCATTGTCGACAGTAGTTCTTCCATTATTTATTCGGTGTTATGGTAACACTGTCCATTTGTCGACAGTAGTTCATCCACTATTTATTGGGTGTTATGGGAAATTTGTCCATTGTCGACAGTAGTTCTTCCATTATTTGTTTGGTGTTATGGTAACATTGTCCATTGTCGACAGTAGTTCTTCCTTTATTTGTTTGGTGTTATGGTAAGATTGTCCATTGTCGACAGTAGATCTTCCATTATTTATTGGGTGTTATGGTAACATTGTCCATTGTCGACAGTAGTTCTTCTATTATTTATTCGGTGTTATAGTAACATTGTCCATTGTCGACAGTAGTTCTTCCATTATTTATTGAATGTTATGGTATCATTGTCCATTTTCGACACAGTAGTTCTTCCATTATTTATTTGCTGTTATGGTAACATTGTCCATTGTCGACAACACAATAGTTCTTCCATTATTTATTGGGTGTTATGGTAACATTGTCCATTGTCGACAGTAGTTCTTCCATTATATATTGGGTGTTATGGTAACATTGTCCATTGTCGACAGTAGTTCTTCCATTATTTATTGGGGGTTATGGTAACACTGTCCATTGTCGACAGTAGTTCTTCCATTATTTATTCGGTGTTATGGTAACACTGTCCATTGTCGACAGTAGTTCTTCCATTATTTATTCGGTGTTATGGTTGCATTGTCCATTGTCGACAGTAGTTCTTCCATTATTTATTCGGTGTTATGGTAGCATTGTCCATTGTCGTCTCAGTAGTTCTTCCATTATTTATTGGGTGTTATGGTAACATTGTCCATTGTCGACAGTAGTTCTTCTATTATTTATTCGGTGTTATAGTAACATTGTCCATTGTCGACAGTAGTTCTTCCATTATTTATTGAATGTTATGGTATCATTGTCCATTTTCGACACAGTAGTTCTTCCATTATTTATTTGCTGTTATGGTAACATTGTCCATTGTCGACAACACAATAGTTCTTCCATTATTTATTGGGTGTTATGGTAACATTGTCCATTGTCGACAGTAGTTCTTCCATTATATATTGGGTGTTATGGTAACATTGTCCATTGTCGACAGTAGTTCTTCCATTATTTATTGGGGGTTATGGTAACACTGTCCATTGTCGACAGTTGTTCTTCCATTATTTATTCGGTGTTATGGTAGCATCGTCCATTGTCGACAGTAGTTCTTCTATTATTTATTCGGTGCTATGGTAGCATTGTCCATTGTCGACAGTAGTTCTTCCATTATTTATTCGGTGTTATGGTAGCATTGTCCTTTGTCGACTGTAGTTCTTTCACTATTCATTCTGTGTTTTGGTAGCATTGTCCTTTGGCGACTGTAGTTCTTTCACTATTTATTCTGTGATATGGTAGCATTGTCCTTTGTCGATTGTAGTTCTTTCACTATTTATTCTGTGTTATGGTAGCATTGTCCTTTGTCGACTGTAGTTCTTCCACTATTTAGTCTGTGCTATGGTAGCATTGTTCTTTGTCGACTGTAGTTTTTTCACTCTCTATTCTGTGTTATGGTAGCATTGTCCTTTGTCGACTGTAGTTTTTTCACTATTTATTCTGTGTTATGGTAGCATTGTCCTCTGTCGACTGTAGTTCTTCCACTTTTTATTCAGTGTTATGGTAGCATTGTCCTTTGTCGACTGTAGTTCTTCCACTATTTAGTCTGTGTTATGGTAGCATTGTCCTTTGTCGACTGTAGTTCTTCCACTATTTAGTCTGTGTTATGGTAGCATTGTCCTTTGTCGACTGTAGTTCTTCCACTATTTAGTCTGTGTTATGGTAGCATTGTCCTTTGTCGACTGTAGTTCTTCCACTATTTATTCTGTGTTATGGTAGCATTGTCCTTTATCGACTGTAGTTCTTCCACTAATTATTCAGTGTTATGGTATCATTGTCTATTGTCGAGAATAGCTCCTCCACTATTTAATCAGTGTTATGGTAACACTGTCCATTGTCGACAGTAGTTCTTCCATATTTTTTCGGTGTTATGGGAGCATTGCCCATTGTCGACAGTAGTTCCTCCATTAAATATTTGGTGTTATGGTAACAATGTCCATTTTTGACAGTAGTTCTTCCTTAATTTATCCAATTTTATTATAATATTGTCCTTTTTCGACATGGTTCTTTTAAACTTCTATTTAGTCGGTGTTATGGTAACCATGTCCATTGTCGACAGTAGTTGCTCCGTTATTTATTCGGAGTTATAGTAGTATTGTCCTTTGTCGACAGTAGTTCTTCTAAAATTCTATTTATTCATTGTTGTAGTAACATTGATCATTGTTAACTGCAGTTCTTCTATTATTATAGTCTCGGTGCTATATGCTCACAGATTGTCAGGAAACAACAAATTTTGATTGGCCTATTGTTGCTATATAATAAAATTGTACATTTGCCTTTATTACCAGTCAAAGAATGGTAAATTCAGTCACGATTGGAAATATGTAATCTAATAACATGTTCTCTTGTATATACAGCTTCGAGCCTAAGTGTAGCCCACATGAAAAGAAACAAACAAATATTTGCTACGTTCTTTGAACGGTGTCTTACCTAAGTCACTATCATATTGGTTCTAGCGAAAGTTGTTGTTTAATAAAATATAGGATAGAACACCTTGTATATATTCAAACAAAATCATTGACAAATAATCATAAATAAAGAAATATTCGTGTCAATATTCTAAATTCGGATTTTACATAAGATCTTGTCTTTTAGTTTAGTTTTTACTGTTCCACCTATGTCGGCTCGTGAATCACACAGCAGAGGCCTGCTTCAGTGAACATCAACTTTGTTCTATAGAACGAAAAGAAATGAAATCATGAACTTCTAGATCACAAAGGTCTTATCTAATCAGAGAGTGACTGAAGAATCTAAAAGGATTTTGTCATCTTTTTAAGGTGTGTAACTCGTTCTTATTTTATACTAGCCGAATGACCCGGGCAACGCCCGGGTTTTACCCGATTAAATGTTTTTATTAAAATACTATTCGTTACAATTATAAATTGGAGCCGTGAATGTCACTATTGTGAAACGTCCCGCTCCAAACTTTACATGTACATTAGGTCAGCTGGTATTACCCCCCATTTTCACCGCTAGAGCAAATTTGCAAATAACACGACGGATATTCGGGATAGAGACCTGAAATTTTCACTAAGAGTTTTTCCAGATTCTACTTTATATACTGTTAAAATTTCAGTCAGATTAGTTACGTATTGTGGACGTGTATAGTTGACAAACATACATTCATACATACATACGCTGACTTTTATATATATATAGGGATAATAATATAAATGAGTTTTAAAAATTGTAAAAAAAAAAAAAATGCATCGGCCGAGAATCGAACCCGGGCTGCCCGCGTGGCAGGCGAGCATTCTACCATTGAACCACCGATGCTTATAAGAAATGGCCATATTTGGGTATTTATTCCATTCACAAAAGCAAACGATGACAGAATTTATTGTTGATGACTCTGATATATTATTTTATATGCCGTGGACTCGGGGTATGTCGATATAACTATCCACTCACGGTTTTATACAGATATATATATACGGTGTACATATGTACTGTAGAAGCACGTTCAAGATCCACTATGATTATCATATCCTAGGAATGAACACTTGGTTACCTAGGGGCTTTTCCCTAAAGGGAATTTCCCCTTCTTGTCATAAGTTAATTTGATTGGTCGGTTAAACATTTGTTGAAGGAGTCTATTAATTGGAACCTCTCTCTCTCAACTTAATTGATAATGGTTCTTAATTTTCTCGTCGAGATAAATGAAAGAAGATTTTTACTGAAACCACAAATAGATCTTGTTGGGATAAGCCAAAATTTAAGTTTTCTGAACAAGCCTCATTGATTTTTTTTATTGGAATCTATTGTTTTCTATCAATTTTCCCCCTCTGTCAAGGGCTTTCCACACACACACCATCTTTTTTTATATGCTATAAAATTATTTATAAAATGTGTGTTTGGGAAGCCATGTTCTCTGGAACAAAATGGAACCGTAACAAAACACACACATTAATTGAAACAAAGATAGAATAAATGTTTGCTGCGCTTGTCACCTTCATTCGCAATATTATTTTCTTTAAAAATTGAAGTAGGAAAATTATATATTTTTTTTCAAAAAAAGAGAATTTGAAACTGTTCAGCTTTCAAGAGTAATCAGTGATAACATATTGGCTAATTCTATATTATATGTGTTAAAATATATTTACTGACTATGTAAATAAATATATGATAAATATATCATAAATATATATTTATTCTATATTTTTAATATTAATCCAAAGTATCTATAAAAAGCATAGGGCTCCTCTCCCGTCAAATTAAACGTCAAAACTAAACGCCATCTATTGACCGTCGCCGCAAACTAGCGGTCTCGGGTCGGTAACAAAGCCACGACAAAAGCTTTAGCAAACTGAGAAGCGTCCACCTAGAGATCATGGTTTCGGGCTAATGGCCCTCGTCAGTCTAGGGCGGACTTTATTCCATGAGATCCACACGGGATCTAAGGGAATCTTTACAATCTGCCAAATAGGTGTTTATATGGCAAAGTCGCTAGGCCAAATCTATGGCCAAAATATAGATGGAAATTTCCTCTCGACAAAATTCCCATCTAATATAAAGTATAACGAAGGGGAAAGTATAATCTTAACTAAATATAAGACAACTTCATTACACCTCATTAAGTAAACTTATATAGAAGAACAACGTATTTTACAGTAGGGGTAAAACAATACCGAGAGTTCCCAAATAAGAAAATATAAACTTTCCCATCAATAACCTGCGGCAGTTTATTATAAAAATAACAAAATCTTGAGACCCCCACACGATTTTTACGAAAAAAACATCTCGGTATCAAGGAACTTGGAATCCTACAAGAAATAATATTTATATGTGGAAATTTTCAGGTACGAAGAATTCCACCTTTATTTCGAAACATTTTTAAGCGACCAAAATATTTATTAAGAGCGCTCAATCTGTGTATAGATGACCTGAAGGCTTTTAAATTTTTGGAATTCTCTTTGAATCTCAATACAGGACCCCAAAGTTGGAGAAACTATTTAAAATAAGTGATTCTTTCGTGTCAATAAATTTTAACTTGATAGTTGTTATCCTGAAGATAGAGGTTGTCTGGCCGGCATTCATATTTCTATAAAAAATAGACACTTCGGCCTTTTATTTACTTCTCCTGACGAAGACAAAAGATTTTTGTCGAAACGTTGAGAAAAATAAAAAAACTCTAACTGGCCGAAGTGTCTATTTTTCATAGTTGTTGTTCATCTTTCTTGGGCTTTACTGAACGAAGACAATAAAATAATCAAAATTAAATTTCTGTTCGTAGAGATACAACCTGCACCACGTTGTCGAGGGCCAACACCACGAAACGCGTTCGTGGTTAACTTTTCTTGATTTATCAAGAAAATGGGTTGATCAAATATCATGGAACAAGCTAAATCAACGTTTAGTTGATTTTTGTTCCACTAGATGGCGCTCTGCTATCTAGAATGGTCATGTAAGCAGTCAGGATATGCCTTTTTTGTTTTTAATAGAAACACCTGATCTTTTCTCTATTTTTGCTTATCTGTTCACACACACACATACATATGTATTATTTGCTGATTTCTCTTAAAAGTAAAATTGTGTCCCCCCATATATTTAATAAATAAGATTATTTTAAAAATATATACAAATTTTAAGAAACGTAAAAAATTACCAAATTTATATTTAATATTTGTTATTAAAATGTTCAACAAAAATATGTGAGGTTTTTGAATAGTAAACAAACGAACAATGCAAACTACAAAGAAGTCACGCCGTTGCCTAGCAACGACCAAAAAGTCGTCTGCCATTACGTGGGGCTGTTTAAATGGCGGACAATTTAAACAAGAATTTCTGCTCTAAATTACCGACATCGTCTGCACACATTTAGATAAGCCCCAATTTATTCCAGACGCCATTTTGCCTGGCATTTATAAAATATATGGGCGCCATAATTTGGATCATTATGGAAATCTTTTGGTTTTCTTTTCTGCCATTTCCTAGTAGCCCTCTGGTGGCAATTTATGGCACTACTTTGAATTCTCACAGGCGTAGTTTAATTATTGGCTTGTAATTTTGTTTGAAACTTGATTTTTAAACTTTTGGTATATATTAAAATATTCAGAACATTATTATATAATGCATAGATTTGATTTGAATGGTAATATTTAATTGATGTTTTTAGATATTCAATAATTTTCAAATATTTGAGAATACAAGCAAAAGATACTTTAGAAATATTTTTAAAAAATTTAAACGCTGATTGTTCCATAGGAGAACTAATTTATAAAATTTTATGAGAATTTTGCTAAACTAGACTCTCGACATTATTTTTAATCTTTAGTTTTCAGTGGTTTTAGAAGTTTGGCTCTTCTCATAAAGATAAGATAATTAGTAATGTGCTGATGGGGGTAAATGTTGATCATATCAACGGCTATTTTTATTGGTTTAAACTAAATTTTATTAAAATTACACAAATTTTGTTGCATGATCAGGAGATGCCTTAATTTATAACTCTTTGTTTCTTTATTTGGATAAAACTAGACAAGCTTTCAAGACAAAAATATTCTTCTTCGTGGCCCTAACTGCGATAAAATAGCTCTTAATATTTTTTTATTCTATACAATATCAAATTCTTATTAGATGCATTCATGCTTATAGGAGTTCATCTTCTTACATTACACACATTCTAGCGAAAACTCCTTTATTGTCCGATTTTCTTGAATTATTACAAACAAAGTATAATATGACAAATTCTCTCACAGATCAAACGCTCAAAAAAAAACCCTTCAAAAAGAATTAAATAAACTATATCTGGATCTAAAATATAAGTTTTATCTTTCTCAATCTAATGAACTGTTCAAGAAATTCTTTCCAATTGCTGTCCCAAATTTCATTTCTTCTGATAAATTCACTACTCTATTCTGAACAGGCAATTCTTAACTTGCACTCATGGACAAAACTTAAGGAAGTTGTATATTTTAGCATGTATATATCAGGAATTCAGATAATAACTCTGAAAGATATTAAAGTGACTTTTATTGAAGACACACGAGATAACCAAGTGTGAACAAAATTGCCTCTGTCTCCATAAAAAAATAAGACGAATAGCGATATAAAAGACTTTCTACTTCTTCAAGATTTGTCCCCATGAGTGTATAAAAATATCAGGAAAATTTAGGTGAGTCAAAATTTCGCCAATATAGGTATGTATCGTATCGTATTGTCTTTTTCCTAATTTTCCAAAACTAAAAATGTGTGATAAATTCAATAATGATGTTATTCACTTTCTCAGCATCGATAATACAAAAAAGGCTTAATGAATTTAGTTATTTTAATGTAAAATTCATAGTGTGCAGTAAAAAAAAACATGACTTTTAAATAATTTACATGAATTAACTGTTAATTTGTATAAATAATGTTCCAACTCAAAAAAGATTTATTGTGTTCTTGGTTTAAAAAAAAAAAAAGAATAGTTATACACACGCAAAGCTTTATACAGATTCACCACAGGAAGAAATAATAGATGGAGCTCCTATACTCCAGGCAGCGCAGTACCCAACAACAGCCTCTTGGTCCGACGCATGTCCAATGGCCACACGTTCCGTCGTACAAACGTCAAGGTTAGCGTATCACTGAACAGGCTAATATGGAATCAGCCGCGTTCTTGTCTTCGCTTTCCTCGTCCAAATGTACCACGGCGATTCTATTTATCTCCTCCGAACGGTGACTGCGGCCTTGTAGAATTTATATAAACCAAAAAGAACACCTAATCAAACGTCATTGTATTCATCCAGTTATAAATTTGTTGACTATCGGATTGAGACAAGGATAAATCACCCAAGAGTTCCCCTCTTTGTTCCTCTAAGTAACAGCAATCAAAAATTGTATGGATGAATTCGGTAGAATAGTTATACGTGTGTACAATAAATGGTATAATAGGTGAAATAATTCAATGGAACCCCAGATGTGACATTTGGGTCGGTGGACAAGTGACATAAACTGTCAATTCCTGACAGCTGCCACCCAAGATCGAATCCAGCACATTGGACACTTGTTTTTCTGATTAGAAAATTGACCCAATGTCTCCTGATTATTGCAAATGTCCAACCCCACCTGTAAGTGCAAGTAACCAAACGGGGTTCTGGCACATTTGTAAATGCAAAAGTCGAACTTCTTCAACATGTGTAGACATGTGGTGGACTTGCAGTAAAATCAGTCGCTAACTACCCACCATGATTATCATGACCTGTATCACGTGTACTAAGATGATAATTTGGAAACTATTATAAACGCGTATGATTCTTTTTAAAATAAAACAATTTCTACTGCCCTTACTGTGATGGAAAAATTAATGGGAGGGCCTGGCTGATTAGTGGTGAACCCTTCCAGCGGTTTCGCCAGTTTAATCTACCATACCTCTGTTATATTTCATTTTTCGATTTTCCTTTTATAGTAAAACTGATGCTAGACTCTTGGAATGGGTATTTTAGATGAACTATGGACATAAGCTTTGAGGATAGTAGAATTACATACAATTATAAATATATACCGCTGGGAGGGTTCACCACTAATGAACCAGGCCCTCCCATTAATTTTCCCATCGCAGTAAGGGCAGTAGAAATTGTTTTTTTTTTTTTGTAAAAGAATCATAAGCGTCTATAATAGTTTCCAAATTTCATAACAGATGGCGCGCTAATGCATCATAAGATGATAATAAAAAAATTGTCACATTAAGATCCAGAGGAAGTTTAGGACACAAGTTGACACAAAGAGCCACTTCTCTCACCCATCAACAACAAGTAAAATGTACAACAACTTTACGGAGACAGACAGGCTGTAATACAATATAATGCGGCTTATGATTGTAGAACGACATTTAAAAATTATCCCGAATGTGTTTCTTTTGAACGAAAAATCGAAATTTATTTAAAGGAGAAATAACGATTATTTCTAACCTTAGGGATGAAGTATGAAAGGAAGAATTGTGAAGAGTAATGATAAACGGAAAAATAAAAGTGTCCAGGGATGGGAATCCACAGGTTGTGTGGATATGAAATATATTACTGGGCTTTAAAGTACTTTTTGAGACTCCGTGTATCGGATATATTTGGTTCATACTTAATCTACTCTCAAATACGTTATAAAACTAAAATATATGAACTGCAATGGTTGAAAATTATTATTAATGCCATCTATATGTGATCATAGAAATTATATTCATTTTTGCGCTTTTTTTTTGTATTTAAAAACAAATTTCTCAAAAACTTTAAACTAACGAATGAAACTACTTGTATATATTGGGTGGGCTTAGCTCATCAATGGTGAACTCTCCCAGCGGTTTCGCCAATTTGTAGCACACACAGTCTAGTAGATCAAATTGCTAAAATTGCATATAGGATTCATCACTGATGAACCATGTCCTCCTAATATATATTTTTTCTCTTTCAGTAGTTTCAGAGACATTTAAATATAATATATGAAGAGTACTAGTTATGTGAAACAATTAGAAGAAATTCAAAACTTCAATAGAAATCAACAAACAGCTTTAGCAAGACTAAGAAGTGGCCATATAAAAACCTTAAAATTTCAAAATGGACAAAAAACCTTCAATAATTGCTTGAAATGCATTAGTGCGGAAGCTTCTCCGGAACATATCATGCTCAGAACTGACAATAGAGGACCTATTTTCCAGGTCTATAACTACCATCGCAAAATTGGAGAGGAGTGGGGAATTGGTTTAACCATGGATCACCACCACTAGTTATGAAAATAATTCATATTTTCACAAATTACGATGTACTTTTTATTAAATATTCGGCAAGCTTTCGACCTTCGACTCTACCTCAGGCTACATTTGGTGTCGATGGAATCATTGCCTGTCAGCCGGCTAAATATCCAGTATACAACACACAGAGCAGACGATTAAAGCACATCTTACCCATAGTAGTGATTGTTAGCGAAGGTTTTCTCTATGAAAGGTTGAACGTTCCAGAGATATCTGTTTATAACTTCAATCTATCGATGAAATTTATATCAAATACATTTACTGGCAATGTGTTCAGTCTGTAGAGATAATATTTGATGATATTATTGAAAAGAGACATATTGCCAGTAGATTTATTTGTTATAAATTTTATAGATATCTGTGTTTAGTTTTTGAATTAATTTGGTTCTAATGACAATGTCCGTATTGGATGTGTTACCAATTTCCACTTTATACTGGGAGATTTGGGAATTCAGGTCTTTGTTGGGTTTTGTTCCCTCAGTTATAATGTAGGTTATTCAGGGTGAGAGGAACCTACTAGTATCAATTTTAAAACGGCTCTCAGAACACCCACGGCAGTAATAATGCCTATTTAACGATTTCCGTATTTCCTGAAACAGGTGTTGTGTTAAATGATCTTAATTCGCATACAGAATTTCTTTTTTAAAGGTGACATGAATTTACATTTTTTAATCAATAGAATTGGTACGTAGAAAACCCAATGTAAACAAACGAAGTGAAAATTGGCAAAGATCAGGAAGTGGATAAAATGAAAAACATATTTTGTTGGCTGAGCGCCATCTACCGGAATAAAAATCAATTTAAAACGTTGGTTTATTACAAGATATTGGTCAAAAATATTCAGTCGAAAAATTAAGCCAATCATATAAGCTGTTTGGAATGTTGGCCCTAATTACACGAAATTGTATGTTTTGCTATTTTATTTTATTATTATTTTTTTTCACATAGTATTTTGATAATCCCTCAAAGCCTTTATTAATTCATTTAGTCATTGATTTTTGTATTTACTTCGAAGTCCAAAATAAAATTAGGAAATAAAATTATATTTACATGTATATAAATTACACGGTTGATCTTTCAGTTCAATCCTTTTTTTTTTCATCACCCCTTATTTATTTCAGGTGAAACAATCCTAAGACTTTGAAGTTCCTCAAAACATTGTACATATATTCGTTAATGTAGTAAATGTAGAACATGGCCCCCGTGTTACAAACCCAACGTAAAGTCCACATTTATCTGGATAGAGTTGTGGAGTAAATTTAGAACATAACACACGTGTTAACACCCAACATAAAGTCCACATATATCTGGATAGAGTTGTGGAGTAAGTGTAGAACATGGCACACGTGTTAACACCCAACATAAAGTTCGCATATATCTGGATAGAGTTGTGGAGTAAAAGTAGAACATGACACCCGTGTTACAAACCCAACATAAAGTCCACATTTATCTGGATAGTGTTGTGGAGTACGTGTAAAACATGGCACCCGTGTTACAAACCCAACATAAAGTCCACATTTATCTGGATAGAGTTGTGGAGTAAATGTAGAACATGGCACACGTCTTACAAACCCAACATAAAGTCCACATTTATCTGGATAGAGTTGTGGAGTAAATGTAGAACATGGCACATATGTTACAAACCCAACATAAAGTTCACATATATCTGGATAGAGTTGTGGAGTACGTGTAAAACATGGCACCCGTGTTACAAACCCAACATAAAGTCCACATTTATCTGGATAGTGTTGTGGAGTACGTGTAAAACATGGCACCCGTGTTACAAACCCAACATAAAGTCCACATTTATCTGGATAGTGTTGTGGAGTAAGTATAGAACATGTCACATGTGTTACAAACCCAACATAAAGTCCACATATATCTGGATAGAGTTGTGGAGTAAGTGTAGAACATGGCACACGTGTTACAATCCCAACATAAAGTCCACATATATCTGGATAGAGTTGTGGAGTAAGTGTAGAACATGGCACATGTGTTACAAACCCAACATAAAGTCCACATATATCTGGATAGAGTTGTGGAGTAAGTGTAGAACATGGCACACGTATTACAATCCCAACATAAAGTCCACATATATCTGGATAGAGTTGTGGAGTAAGTGTAGAACATGGCACACGTGTTACAAACCCAACATAAAGTCCACATATATCTGGATAGAGTTGTGGAGTAAGTGTAGAACATGGCACACGTGTTACAATCCCAACATAAAGTCCACATTTATCTGGATAGAGTTGTGGACTAAATGTAGAACATGGTACACTTGTTACAATCCCAACATAAAGTCCACATTCATCTGGATAGAGTTGTGGAGTAAGTGTAGAACATGGCACACGTATTACAATCCCAACATAAAGTCCACATATATCTGGATAGAGTTGTGGAGTAAATGTAGAACATGGCACACGTGTTACAATCCCAACATAAAGTCCACATATATCTGGATAGAGTTGTGGAGTAAGTGTAGAACATGGCACATGTGTTTCAAACCCAACATAAAGTCCACATATATCTGGATAGAGTTGTGGAGTAAGTGTAGAACATGGCACACGTGTTACAATCCCAACATAAAGTCCACATATATCTGGATAGAGTTGTGGAGTAAGTGTAGAACATGGCACACGTGTTACAAACCCAACATAAAGTCCACATATATCTGGATAGAGCTGTGGAGTAAGTGTAGAACATGGCACATGTGTTACAAACCCAACATAAAGTCCACATATATCTGGATAGAGTTGTGGAGTAAGTGTAGAACATGGCACACGTGTTACAATCCCAACATAAAGTCCACATTTATCTGGATAGAGTTGTGGACTAAATGTAGAACATGGCACACGTGTTACAATCCCAACATAAAGTCCACATTCATCTGGATAGAGTTGTAGAGTAAGTATAGAATTTGGCAAATATGTTACTGTCAAAAGTTACTTTTACGGGTTATCACACAAAAGCAATAAACTAGGACCTACAGTAAGAGTAACTTAATACCCAGAAAAACGTACACTAAAGAGTACAATACCAACAACAAAAAGGAATTAAATAACACCTACGATTTGTTAAATATAAAAAAGTACTTATCTTTTATATTGAGCGGACCAGGGTTATACAGGTATGAGAGGA
>CP092866.1:41217889-41259768 GCA_030710605.1 Cordylochernes scorpioides | reverse complement strand
TCGACCAAATTATCGAGTTGGATCCGGTGTCTGTGCTAAATATTTTGATTGAGCTGATTTCCAGTATTTATAAAAAGCGAATGCAAAGGGTCTGGATTTTACGACTTTTGCCATTAAAACATAAGGCGAATTGCTATTATAGCCGGTCTCTTGACGAAGAATTTCTCTTTCTTCTTCCATTGCCGTACAGTAGAACATGTAGTGTGGAAAATCGAGACTAAATTCACCGTTGCATAAGGTGCATTTTATGGTCTTAGTTTTCAAAAGTGAAACATGATTAATTCTCTGTACTGCAAAAAGGCTTCTTACTTGTGCAATGATTCTCTTTAAGGTTAGGGGATATTGTCATTCAGATAGCATTCCATTGTAGGTGATGAATGAAAGTATTTATAGTGAGAGTAGAGTACTGATTTTCTTATTCTTACATAATCCAGCTGCAAGGACTGATCGGTTGCCGTTCTAATAATTAGGGGGATATAATTTAGTCTTGAAACATACATACATAAACCTCGTTTTAAAATAACTAGCTGCCACAAAGTGTATTTTTGAGTGGAAACTCTCAATAGAATCGATAGAAAGTGTCAAAATGTCAAAAAATATATTCAATATTGATATGAAATGTTCACTATCTCTACATATATACGCCCTGGCGTCTGCCAATACACACATCTATGAGTACTTCCTCGACATGGAACTTAGGAGTGTTCAAGAAGTCCTTGTCTAGAGGAGGACTCTCTCAAAGTGGAATAGCCTCCCTTGCTGAATAAATTTGTATATATTTTTCAGATATAAGAAATTTGCGATTTACTTTATAAAAATATTCTAAAAACCTTACGCAATATGTATCTTTATGAAGAAAACTGTATTTTCCTGTATTTTATTTACGTGGTCCATTTGGGCATACTTAACTGCCATACCAATCTCTTCTAAAACATTCTTCAATCATTATAAAACCTATATATATATATTAAAAACAAAGAAAGTATATCCTGACCACAAGCACATGTGCTTTTTAGATGGCAGAGCGCCATCTAGTGGAACAGAAATCAACTAAACGTTGATTTAGCCTGTTCCCTGATATTTGGCCATCCCATTTTCTTAATAAATCAAGAAAAGCCATCCACGAAAGCGTTTCGGGCTGTTGGCTCTCGTCAGCGTGGAGCAGGCTGTACGTTTATATATATATACATTAGCTCGCCGTGGTCCATTTGGACGAGAAAAGCTAAGACTAGAAGGCGGCTGATTCCACACTAGTCTGTTCAGTGATTCGCTAACCATGACGTATGCACAAAGGAACGTGTGGCCATTGGACATGCGTCGGACCAGGAGGCTGTTGTTGGGTGCTGCTCTGCCAGTATAGGAGCTCCATCTATTATTTCTTCCTGTGGTGAATCTGTATAAGACCGCTGATCTTTTTTAAGCTTTGTGTGTGTGTATTTGATTTACTCTTTATTTTACCCTTTAGTATATATTAACCCTCTTTATTTTATCATAATTTATTTTCTGTAACAATTAATTCGAAGAATCAATATAATTGATTAAATTATCTACATGTAAAGAGAGCTGGCTGCTGTCAGCTTCAAGTTGACAAAACACGGACACACAAATCTTGAAGATCATTTGTTGGTTGGAAGTTTATTTGGAAAAAAGATATAGCGCTACATCAACCAATGTTTTATTCAGTTCCTGAGGTTTCAGTGATTCGCCTTCACTGAGGGGAATGATTGGGGAATAATTCCCTTGAGACGTGTGACAGCGAATGTCGGGGACGGAATAAAAAAATTGTTGATGACACACAAATGTTTAATGACTCCTTTTAAAGGTTAGAGAAAGTTTATAATATATGAACAGTATTGAAATAAAGAAAGTAATTCACAAGAAACTTAGCCCTGGAAGCATTGTTTATTTTACTAAAGTGTTAAATTATATTGACAAACATTTGAACTTTTATCTTATCTCAGTTTCAGTGGGAAGAATGTTGTTTTTGTTTGTTAGTGAACCAATCTCTCCCGCCTTTTCATTGGACGAATGTTGCCATGTTTGTATATATAAGGGGGCTATGGTATTGCGAGGAAGCCAGTGTGGTGAATTTTTTTATGTTGAGACACTTAAAGTGTTCTCTGCGTGATTTATCCGTGTCTGGTGATCTCCTCGCATACCTGTGTGACCCCGGTCTGATCCCTACCAACGCTACAATAAAGGATAAATACTGTTCTATTTTTATATAGCAAATTGTGAGTTTTTATTTTGCTTCTTTTTATTGTTGTTGTTGTACTCTTGAGTGTACGCTCTTCTGTGTGTTAGTTACTATTACTTTAGTAAATTGTGTGTTATCCCGTAATAGTAAATTTGGTCAAAAGAAGGTAACATATTAACTTACCAATATGTACATCAAGTTACAGAAGACTTCCCCAACAATGAAGTCTCCCAATCTATATAATGAGAAGTTTTATTTTGATTTCTTCACAATCTCCCATTGACAGATCTGTAGATCCTAACTCTAGCCCAACCTGTTGATAAAAGTCCAAGTTATACAATCAAATTATGCATGTTTATACTTGTATATAGAAGTATAGGACGCCTCTCCTGTCAAAATTGATGGGAGAGATGCCCTAAGCCTTTATAGATCAATTTCTTCCTGGAAAAATGTCCATCTACATATTTATATAAGAGAATAAACCTGACACTGCACTATACACTGAATCAACGATGGTATAGACCAGAGGTCGGCAAACTGGGGCTCTTTGGATGTGAAGCTGCGGCTCTTTATATAGGTCCATACACAAATATTATTCATGCGAGTACTATTTTTTTTTAGCAAGAAAAAAATTATGTGGCTCTTTAAAAACTTTTGTCAAATTATATTGACAAATATTTGCAATCTTATCATATCTTATCTCAGGTTTTAGTGGAAAGAATTTTGTTGTTTATTTGTTGAGTGAACTGATCTACCACGCCTTCTCATTGGACGAATGTGGCCATGTTTGTATATAAAAGAGGGTTGAAACGGAATGCGAGGAGTCGTGGAGGTGTGTTCGAGTGGAGACGCTTAAAGCGTTCTCTGTGAGCTTTTCTGGTTACCTCCTCGCATACTTGTGAAACCCCGGTCCGCTCCTCATAAACGCTGCAAATAAAGGATAAGTACTGTTTTTATTTTATTTAACAAATCGTGTTTTTTTTTAATTTCCCCCCTTTTTTGTTGTTGGTGTTGTACTTTTGAGTGTTCCTTTTTCTGTGTTTAAGTCACTCTTACTGTAGGCCCCAGTCTTTTCCATTTTTGTGTGTTAACCCGCGTAAATAGTAAAAATTTGTCACTTTGAAATTTTGTAAATTGTAATTTTTGACTCCTCCGACTCAAAAGTTTTCCGACCCCTGGTATAGACCATTGGATCAAATAGAAACCCTCCAAATACTCAACGGAGACCAACAAACAATGTTTGAATGGAGGGACGTGTTTGAATCACTCAAATTCCTAAAAGAACAAAAACATTGAACAACACCTGTGTACAATTCTTTAATGTCGAATCTCAAGTTTTCGGAGACCTGGACGCCCTTCTACAGGAGAATTGTTGGCTAACGCCGCCTTTTAGAAACACACACAAACACTTAAAATATATTTTTTACAAGAAACCTTATCCACGGTTGATTTTCCTATATGATATTATACAAGGGAATTTTGGATAGCTTATTAATACTCTGATAAACAATTCCATTTGTTGGTGTTGTTTAAACAGCTTGATGATTTTTTTTCAGGATTGTCTCGAAAATTCTGTTTTTGGAAACTTGGAAATAACCCGGTCGAATTTGATAATCCCTCTATGGCATTGGAGATTTAAGTATTTAATAACATGTTCTTTGCCTAAATATATGAAGAAAAAAATCGTTATAGTTTTAAATCTCGTGTTTTTAAATAGCTCTTCTTTGATTTATATGTTCAAAATTATGGGTTTTATTTATAACTCCTTATACCTCGAGTTTCATAGGAAACAGTTCCTTAGGAAGTCTTTAAGTTTGGAAAGAAGGATAAAGAATCTTGCTTTCAACCGAATATACCAAGAGGCAGGCTTTATACCCCCTTCCTTACGTTTGAAAGATCTCTTGAGGAAAATCCATTCTCTGAAATGATGATTATGAACATACAATGGCAATTACTTAGATCCAAATGGTATTTTTCTATTATAAGAATTGACACAGTAAGGTAGATAATCACTATCTCCAACGTGTTCTTTGTTCTGTGTCGGGGAGATTACAAAACCTCTAGTTAAAACTTAACGGATGTTGGGGGGTGACGTAGTTTGCAAAAAAACTTAGGGGGGAGGTTTGTCAGGGCACGTGACCTGCGTTCACGTGACGCGACCCTACAGGGGGTGGGGGTGGAATGCGGAAGTGAGGGTTAGTCACCCCACAGTTGTGACATGTTTAATCCCTACAAAGAACATTTTGAACTTTTTTTATATAAAATGTCATTAAAGCCTGTTTCTAATCTTGGATATCTACAATAATGGAAAAATCTATAAGAATTAAACATTTGAATTATCATCACTCTAGAAAATATTAAGTTGAAAACATCAGGCTTCCGGGAATTGGTGTCTTTCTTTTATTTTAAAAATCTCTAGCTTTCGGCCATGATAGACCTCCTAAAGTAGAAATTTGAAAATATATTTTATTCCACTTCTATATAAAATTATGTAAAATAGTATCTATCTATATCTAGTTATAACACATTTATTTTCGGCGATTGTTGTTATAATATATCGTGTTTCTCCTATTGAAGATATATCATACCCGAAAGCTGGAGATTTAAATTTAATTTTCAAAAATAAACCTATCCATCATGGATGTTTTCATCTTAATATGGTAAACAAGGGATTATTCTATTGAATATATAGCTATTGTTAGGCCAGGTTGCAGCTTTGGAGGGTGAATAACCTTGATTTCCTCTTTATCGGTCTTGTACATGGTTCCCGAACATGTTTCCATAAAAAAGATAAATTAAAATAGTATCTAATAAAATAATTACATTTAAAAGTTGTTGTTGTTGTTTCTTATCCCCTTGTGTAAAGATTAAACGAATTCCATGAGTTCATGATCTGATGGAGTGGGGTATAGGGGTGCAGCTTTCATTGATCATGGCACCATGATCCAGGCACACTTTGGTGAAAGTCTGACTTTGCCTGTAGTTTGACCCGTTCCTAACATGGAAGCCTTTACTGTCAACTCTAACATGAGTACAGACGCAGCTCCTTCGTATCCCCGGAGTAGGACCATTGCTGAGGTCTATCAACCGGGTCAGTTGAACTCAGGATTTTGAAAGTTGTTATGTTTATTTGTGGTCTTCCTCGTAGTGTTCGCGTCCGTATCTCTTGCCTCCCTTGTTCTGTCCAAACTCCTATCTTCTAAGAGATGTTAAGTATCAAAACAGCGTTCCCGTATATAACTGATAATAAGGTACTCTGTCAAAATTATATTTCAATGAAATATATTTCACATTTTAAAAAATTTTTATACAATGACTAAATATTTTCAAAATTTCAAAAATAAAATATAGTGTTATATCATGTCAATAAAACATTATGCAGAAATTTATATTATTTACGAAATTTACTACAATTACTGAATTGGAAGATCCTCTATTTTTATCTTTATTTAATGTTATGGTAAAACTGTCCATTGTCCGACAGTAGTTCTTCCAATCTTCTATTTATTCGGTGTTATGGTAGCATTGTCCATTGCCGATAGTAGTTCCTCCATTATTTATTCGGTGCAATGGTAACATTGTCCATTGTCGACAGTAGTTCCTCCACTATTTATTCGGTGTTATGGTAGCATTGTCCATTGTCGACAGTAGTTCCTCCACTATTTATTCGGTGTTATGGTAACATTGTCCATTGTTGACAGTAGTTTTTCCAATCTTCTATTTATTCGGTGTGATGGTAACACTGTCCATTGTCGACAGTAGTTCTTCCATTATTTATTCGGTGCTATGGTAACATTGTCCATTGTCGACAGTAGTTCTTCCAATCTTCTATTTATTCGGTGTGATGGTAACACTGTCCATTGTCGACAGTAGTTCTCCCATTATTTATTCGGTGTTATGGTAACATTGTCCATTGTCGACAGTAGTTCTTCCATTATTTATTCAGTGTTATGGTAACATTGTCCATTGTCGACAGTAGTTCTTCCAATCTTCTATTTATTCGGTGTGATGGTAACACTGTCCATTGTCGACAGTAGTTCTCCCATTATTTATTTGGTGTTATGGTAACATTGTCCATTGTCGACAGTAGTTCCTCCGTTATTTATTCGGTGTTATGGTAACACTGTCCTTTGTCGACAGTAGTTCTCCCATTATTTATTCGGTGTTATGGTAACACTGTCCATTGTCGACAGTAGTTCCTCCGTTATTTATTGGGTGTTATGGTAAATTTGTCCATTGTCGATAGTAGTTCCTCCACTATTTATTCGGTGTTATGGTAACACTGTCCATTTCGACAGTAGTTCCTCCACTATTTATTCGGTGTTATGGTAACACTGTCCATTGTCGACAGTAGTTCCTCCGTTATTTATTGGGGGTTATGGTAAATTTGTCCATTGTCGACAGTAGTTCTTCCATTATTTATTTGGTGTTATGGTAACATTGTCCATTGTCGACAGTTGTTCTTCCATTTTTATTGGGTGTTATGGTAACATTGTCCATTGTCGACAGTAGTTCTTCCATTATTTATTTGGTGTTATGGTAACATTGTCCATTGTCGACTGTAGTTCTTTCACTATTTATTCTGTGTTATGGTGACAAAAGTTATTATTACGCGGGTTAACACACAAAAATGGAAAAGACTAGGGCCTACAGTAAGAGTGACTTAAACACAGAAAAAGGTACACTCAAAAGTACAACAACAACAACCAAAAGGGTGGAAATAATTTAAAAAAAAACACGATTTGTTAAATAAAATAAAAACAGTACTTATCTTTTATTTGCAGCGTTGATGAGGTGCGGACCGGGGTTTCACAGGTATGCGAGGAGGTAACCAGAAAAGCTCACAGAGAACGCTTTAAGCGTCTCCACTCGAACACCACTCCACGACTCCTCGCATTCCGTTTGAACCCTCTTTTATGTACAAACATGGCCACATTCGTCCAATGAGAAGGCGTGGGAGATCAGTTCACTCAACAAATAAACAACAAAATTCTTTCCACTAAAACCTGAGATAAGATATGATAAGATTGCAAATATTTGTCAATATAATTTGACAAAAGGTATCCTTCCAAAGAAAAATCTCCCGAACATTCCCATTATCCCGTAAGGAAAACCTCCCGCTGTCGGGAGGGAAAAAGCTCACAAGAGCCATGTTATAAAGATACAAAAAAAAAAAGCTAAAGAGAGGAGAAGAAGACATCCGGGTCGTTCCATAAAAGTGCCTTCCATCTTGTTCCTCCCAACAGAAACTTCAAAAAAAAAAATCTACGCACACTACGTGAGTTACCATGAGTGATTACCAAACACACAAGTATATAATATGCTTTAGCAGACAGTTTAATGGGAAACCAATAAGCTCTCATCAGGGACTGGCCGGGTATGCTAGGTAGAGACTTAGGGTACAGATAGACGCTCACTTGATGAGAAGCCGAACGATCCAATTTCATTCAGTTCTCTCAAGTCCAAGAGCTAAAAGCTCTTATTAACGCCTGTTTATAAACGCTTTCGTCCTATCGACATGTACAACTTTCACGTCGTTCATGGTGACCCCTCTTACTCGAAAGTTAACATCGGAGACCCTAGCTTCCACACGGAAAGGCCCATAGAGGTTGGTGTAACCTTACCAGGTCTCCTTTGTCGAAACTTCTGGAATAAGGTGGCCTAGGATTCATAAGCTTTTTAACAGAATTACCTGACATAAACTGTCTGACAGTTTCCTTTGCTTTCTGCATCACCCTTAACCTCTCAGCCCAACTATTAACAGACCAGGCGCTACACTCACAGTTTATGTTAAACTCAGTAGGTGGCAACTTTACAGCCTCGTTTTCAATGCGCTTCACTGTTTTCTCCTCGAAGGAGCTTGAAACCATCGGTCTATGCACACTGGCAACGTAGCTAAGGTCTACATAATCATGGTCTTCTGGTTTCAATGAAATCATGTTGCAACGCTCCCGTATGGCGGGCAACGGGATATGGAATCCCTTATATGATTGATTCCCAGAATCCCGTCGTAGGCCTTATCTCCGAGTGACATTAGCCAAAACCTTATCTCTCCCAGCTCACTGCCGTTTTCTTTACCAACTCTACAGGTTTTAACACGTGTAAGTGTCTGCTCGTGGCCTGTCACAGAAACTATACGTAAAATCTTAAGTGCATCGTCCCAATTCTCCTTCAAGACCTTGCACTTTTCAGAATCAATAATACTGACTTGGCTTCCTGTATCATATAACAGGTGCCACATATTGCCGTTAATATTCACCTTAACTATTGGCAGATTTCCAAACTGATCTCTGCCATAAGAACGTATGTTCACTATCTCAGCATTGTCAAGAGTATTGCGGTTGGCAAGCATAGAAGACTGTCTTGAGGAATCACTAGCTAAATGTCCTAATCTACACTCAGGTGGACTCAGCTTGATTTCGCCCAACAATTTAGTCAGTTTTTCTATCTCACCTCTAAGGTCCTTAATACACTGCTCATTTTCGTGCTTCATCCTGTTTACACTGGCACTAAGCATCTTCATCTCACACTTAATGCTATTTATTTCTTCAACCCCTTCTACTGAACATACCCCTTTCATAAAGCTGCAACGGTGTTCTACACTAGCCTCCGTGGCCATGACACTGACTGCTTTTTCTATTGATTTAGCCTCACTGCGAACAATAGCTTCTCTATACTTATCGAGCACATTTTCGAGGAATATTTCGAACACTAGGCTATCGTCAAATCTGTACTCTACTTTATCTCTAATGGCCAGGAATCTTTCTTTAAAAACCATAGGACTTTCCCCAACTCTCTGCTTAAGACCTTCTATTAATTTAAGGCATTCCCTAATACCAAGCGCATTTTTAGGGTACAATATGTTCAGTTTACTAACAATACTTTCAAAACTGCTATCGTTACGGATACCTAACTCCTCAAACCTCAACCTAACTTCAGGGGATAGAGCATCGAACATGAGCAGTGCTTTGACCTCAGGATCCCATTTGCCTACTCGAGCTTTAAGCTCGACTTCCCGAATGAAAGATTCGATATCAACCCCATTAAACACTGACAAGTTAAGCATAGAGTTCACAAACATGATGTAGTACAATAATTATAATTATAATAATAATAATAAACCACTCAAATAAAGAACAAAAAACCGCACGTAAAATTACAGGAATTTACACGTGCAAACACCAGTAATCCTGGCAGGGCTCGCCAATGACAAAAGTTATTATTACGCGGGTTAACACAAAAAAATGGAATAGACAGGGGCCTTCAGTAAGAGTGACTTAAACACAGAAAAAGGTACACTCAAAAGTACAACAACAACAACCAAAAGGGTGGAAATAAAAAAAAAACACGATTTGTTAAATAAAATAAAAACAGTACTTATCTTTTATTTGCAGCGTTGATGAGGAGCGGACCGGGGTTTCACAAGTATGCGAGGAGGTAACCAGAAAAGCTCACAGAGAACGCTTTAAGCGTCTCCACTCGAACACACCTCCACGACTCCTCGCATTCCGTTTCAACCCTCTTTTATGTACAAACATGGCCACATTCGTCCAATGAGAAGGCGTGGGCGATCAGTTCACTCAACAAATAAACAACAAAATTATTTCCACTAAAACCTGAGATTTGATAAGATTGCAAATATTTGTCAATATAATTTGACAATGGTAGCATTGTCCATTGTCGAATGTAGTTCTTCCAATCTTCTATTGATTCGGTGTTATGGTAGTGCTGTCCTTTGTCGACAGTATTTCTTCCAATCTTCTATTTATTCAGTGTTATGGTAGCATTTTCCATTGTCGACAGTAGTTCTTCCACGATTTATTCTGTGTTATGGTAGCATTGTCCATTCTCGACAGTAGTTTTTCCAATCTTCTATTTATTCGGTGTTATGGTAGTGCTGTCCTTTGTCGACAGTAGTTCTTCCAATCTTCTATTTATTCTGTGTTATGGTAACATTGTCCAATGTCGACAGTAGTTCTTCCATTATTTGTTTGGTGTTATGGTAACATTGTCCATTGTCGAGAGTAGTTCTTCCATTATTTGTTTGGTGTTATGTTAGCATTTTCCATTGTTGACAGTAGATCTTCCACTAATTATTCTGTGTTATGGTAACATTATCCATTGTCGAGAACAGTTATTCCATTATTTATTTGGTGTTATGGTAACATTGTCCATTGTCGACAGTAGTTCTTCCATTATTTGTTTGGTGTTATGTTAGCATTTTCCATTGTTGACAGTAGATCTTCCACTAATTATTCTGTGTTATGGTAACATTGTCCATTGTCGACAGTAGTTCTTCCATTATTTATTGAGTGTTATGGTAACATTGTCCATTGTCGGCAGTAGATCTTCCACTAATTATTCTGTGCTATGGTAGCATTGTCCATTGTCGACAGTAGATCTTCCACTAATTATTCTGTGTTATTGTAATATTGTCCATTGTCGACAGTAGTTCTTCCATTATTTATTTGGTGTTATGGTAACATTGTCCATTGTCGACAGTAGTTCTTCCATTATTTGTTTGGTGTTATGTTAGCATTTTCCATTGTTGACAGTAGATCTTCCACTAATTATTCTGTGTTATGGTAACATTGTCCATTGTCGACAGTAGTTCTTTCATTATTTATTGGGTGTTATGGTAACATTGTCCATTGTCGGCAGTAGATCTTCCACTAATTATTCTGTGCTATGGTAGCATTTTCCATTGTCGACAGTAGTTCTTCCATTTTTATTGGGTGTGATGGTAACATTGTCCATTGTCGACAGTAGCTCTTCCACTATTTATTCTGTGTTATGGTAGCATTGTCCTTTGTCGACTGTAGTTCTTTCACTATTTATTCTGTGTTATGGTAGCATTGTCCTTTGTCGACTGTAGTTCTTCCACTATTTATTCTGTGTTATGGTAGCATTGGTCTTTTCTCGACAGTAGTTCTTCCACTATTTATTCTGTTTTATGGTAGCATTGTCCTTTGTCAACTGTAGTTATTTCACTATTTATTCTGTGTTATGGTAGCATTGTCCTTTGTCAACTGTAGTTATTTCACTATTTTTTCTGTGTTATGGTAGCATTGTCCTTTTTCGACAGTAGTTCTTCCACTATTTATTCTGTGCTATGGTAGCATTGTCCTTTGTCGACTGTAGTTCTTCCACTATTTATTCTGTATTATGGTAGCATGTCCTTTGTCGACAGTAGATCTTCCACTAATTATTCTGTGCTATGGTAGCATTGTCCATTGTCGACAGTAGATCTTCCACTAATTATTCTGTGTTATTGTAATATTGTCCATTTTCGACAGTAGTTCTTACATTATTTATTGGGTGTGATGGTAACAGTGTCCATTGTCGACAGTAGTTCTTCCATTATTTATTTGGTGTTATGGTAACATTGTCCATTGTCGACAGTAGTTCTTCCATTATTTATTGGGTCTTATGGTAACATTGTCCATTGTCGACAGTAGTTCTTCCATTATTTATTCGGTGTTATGGTAACATTATCCATTGTCGACAGTAGTTCTTCCATTATTTATTTGGTGTTATGGTAACATTGTCCATTGTCGACAGTAGTTCTTCCTTTATTTATTGGGTCTTATGGTAACATTGTCCATTGTCGACAGTAGTTCTTCCATTATTTATTTGGTGTTATGGTAACATTGTCCATTGTCGACAGTAGTTCTTCCATTATTTATTGGGTCTTATGGTAACATTGTCCATTGTCGACAGTAGTTCTTCCATTATTTATTGGGTGTGATGGTAACAGTGTCCATTGTCGACAGTAGTTCTTCCATTATTTATTTGGTGTTATGGTAACATTGTCCATTGTCGACAGTAGTTCTTCCATTATTTATTGGGTCTTATGGTAACATTGTCCATTGTCGACAGTAGTTCTTCCATTATTTATTCGGTGTTATGGTAACATTGTCTATTGTCGACAGTAGTTCTTCTATTATTTATTGGGTGTTATGGTAACAGGGTCCATTGCCAACAGTAGTTCTTCCATTATATATTCGGTGTTATGGTAGCATTGTCCATTGTCGTCAGTAGTTCTTCCATTATATATTCGGTGTTATGGTAACATTGTCCATTGTCGACAGTAGTTCTTCCATTATTTATTTGGTGTTATGGTAACATTGTCCATTGTCGACAGTAGTTCTTCCTTTATTTATTCGGTGTTATGGTAACACTGTTTATTGTCGACAGTAGTTCTTCCATTATTTATTCGGTGTTATGGTAGCATTGTCCATTGTCGACAGTAGTTCTTCCATTATTTATTCTGTGTTATGGTAGCATTGTCTTTGTCGACTGTAGTTCTTTCACTATTTATTCTGTGTTATGGTAGCATTGTCCTTTGTCGACTGTAGTTCTTTCACTATTTATTCTGTGTTATGGTAGCATTGTCCTTTTTCGACAGTAGTTCTTCCACTATTTATTCTGTGTTATGGTAGCATTGTCCTTTGTCAACTGTAGTTATTTCACTATTTATTCTGTGTTAGGGTAGCATTGTCCTTAGTCGACTGTAGTTCTTCCACTATTTATTCTGTGTTATGGTAGCATTGTCCTTTTTCGACAGTAGTTCTTCCACTATTTATTCTGTGTTATGGTAGCATTGTCCTTTGTCAACTGTAGTTATTTCACTATTTATTCTGTGTTATGGTAGCATTGTCCTTTTTCGACAGTAGTTCTTCCACTATTTATTCTGTGCTATGGTAGCATTGTCCTTTGTCGACTGTAGTTCTTCCACTATTTATTCTGTATTATGGTAGCATTGTCCTTTGTCGACTGTAGTTCTTTCACTATTTATTCTGTGTTATGGTAGCATTTTCCTTTGTCGACTGTAGTTATTCCACTATTTATTCAGTGTTATGGTAGCACTTTCCATGGTCGACTGTAGTTCTTCCACTATTTATTCAGTGTTATGGTAGCATTGTCCTTTGTCGACTGTAGTTCTTCCACTATTTAGTCTGTGTTATGGTAGCATTTTCCATTGTCGACTGTAGTTCTTCCACTATTTATTCAGTGTTATGGTAGCATTTTCCATTGTCGACTGTAGTTCTTCCACTATTTATTCAGTGTTTTGGTAGTATTTTCCATTGTCGACTGTAGTTCTTCCACTATTTATTCAGTGTTATGGTAGCATTGTCTTTGTCGACTGTAGTTCTTCCACTATTTATTCAGTGTTTTGGTAACATTTTCCATTGTCGACTGTAGTTCTTCCACTATTTATTCAGTGTTATGGTATCATTGTCCATTGTCGACAGTAGTTCTTCCACTATTTATTCAGTGTTATGGTATCATTGTCTATATTGTCGAGAGTAGCTCCTCCACTATTTAATCAGTGTTATGGTAAAACTGTCCATTGTCGACAGTAGTTCTTCCATATTTTTTCGGTGTTATGGGAGCATTGTCCATTATCGACAGTAGTTCCTCCATTAAATATTTGGTGTTATGGTAATATTGTCCATTTTCGACAGTAGTTCTTCCTTTATTTATACAATTTTATTATAACATTGTTCTTTGTCGACAGTGGTTCTTTTAAACTTCTATTTAGTCGGTGTTATGGTAACATTGTCCATTGTCGACAGTAGTTGCTCCATTATTTATTCGGAGTTATAGTAGTATTGTCCTTTGTCGACAGTAGTTCTTCCAAAATTCTATTTATTCATTGTTGTAGTAACATTGCTCATTGTTAACTTTAGTTCTTCTATTATTTCAGTATTGATGCTATTTGCTCACAGAATAACTTGTCAGGAAGTAACAAATTTTGATTGACTCATTCTTTCTATATAATAAAATTGTACATTTTCCTTTATATTACCAGTCAAGGAATGGTAAATTCAGTCACGATTGGAAATATGTTATCTAATAACATGTTCTTTTGTATTTATAGCTTCGAGCATCAGTGTAGACCACATGAAAAGAAACAGACAAATATTTGCTACGTTCTTTGAACGGTGTCTTACCTAAGTCTCAAATATTCTGGTTCTAGCGAATGTTGTTGTTTAATAAAATATAGGATAGAACACCTTGTATATATATAAAATAAATATGATAATGGACCTATCTTCATAAATAAAAAATATTCGTGTCAATATTATCAATTCGGATTTTACATAAGATCTTGTCTTTTAGTTTTTACTGTTCCACCTATGTCGGCTCGTGAATCACACAGCAGAGGCCTGCTCCAGTGAACATCAACTTTTTTCTTTAAAACGAAAAAAAAAAAAATGATATCATGAACTTCTAGATATATCATCACAAAGGTCTTATCTAAACAGAGAGAGTGACTGAAATCTAAAAGTATTTTGTCATCTTTTAAGATGTTGAACTCGATCTTATTTTATATACAATGGACTCGGGGTATGCCAATGACCATCCACTCACAGATTTATACAGATATATTATATATACGGTGTACATATGTACAGTAGAAGCACGTTCAAGATCCTCTATGATTATCATAGCCTAGGAATGAACACTTGGTTACCTAGGGGCTTTTCCCTAAAGGGAATTTCCCCTTCTTGTCATAAGTTAATTTGATTGGTCGGTTAAACATTTGTTGAAGGAGTCTATTAATTGGAACCTCTCTCTCTCAACTTAATTGATAATGGTTCTTAATTTTCTCGTCGAGATAAATGAAAGAAGATTTTGACTAAAACCACAAATAGATCTTGTTGGGTTAAACCAAATTTTTATGTTTTCTGAACAAGTCTTATCGATTTTTTTATTGGAATCTATTGTTTTCTTTCAATTTTCCCCCTCTGTCAAGGGCTCTCCACACACACCGTCTTTTTTTTTATGTGTTATAAAATTATTCAAAAAATGTGTGTTCGGGAAGCCATGTTATATGGAACAAAACACTCACATTAGTTGAAGCAAAGATAACACAAATTTTTGCTGCGCTTGTCACCTTCATTCGCAATATTATTTTCTCGAAAAGTTGAAGAAGTGAAAGTAAGATTTTTTTTTTCAAAAAGAGAATTTGAAATTGTTCAGGTTTCAAGAGTAATCAGTGATAACATATTGGCTAATTCTATATTATATGTGTTAAAATATATTTACTGACAATGTAAATACATAATAAACATCATAAATTTATATTTATTCTATATTTTTAATATTAACCTAAAATATCTATAAAAAACATAGGGCGCCTCTCCCATCAAATTAAACGTCAAAACTAGACGCCATCTATTGACCGCCGCCGTAAACTAGCGGCCTCAGGTCGGTGACAAAGCCACAACACCAGCTTTGGCAAACTGAAAAGCGTCCAACTAGAGACCATGGTTTCAGGCTAATGGCCCTCGTCAGTCTAGGGCGGACTTTATTCCATGAGATCCACACGGGATCTAATGGAATCTTTACAATCTGCCAAAGAGGTGTTTATATGGCAAAGTCGCTAGGCCAAATCTATTGCCAAAATATAGATGAAAGTTTGCTCCCGACAAAAATTTCCATCTATTCTAAAGTATAACGAAGGGGAAAGTATAATCTTAACTAAATATAAGACAACTTTCCATTACATCTCATTGAGGAAACCTATATAGAAGAACAACGTATTTTACAGGAGAGTAAAACAATACCGAGTTTCCAAATAAGAAAATATAAACTTTTCCATCAATATAACCTGCGGCAGTTTATTATAAAAATAACAAAATCCTGAGTCCCCCTCCAACACAATTTTTACGAAAACAACATCTCGGTTTCAAGGATATTGGAATCCTACAAGAAAAAGGTTTCATACGTGGAAGTTTTCAGGTACGAAAAATTCCCTCTTTATTTCAAAACATTTTTAAGCGACTAAAATATTTATTAAAAGCGATCAATCTGTGTATAGGTGATCTGAAAACTTTTACTTTTTTTTTTGGAATTCTCTTTTAAGCTCAATACAGGATCCCAAAGTTGGGGAAACTATTTAAAATAATTGATTTTTTTGTCGTGTCAATAAATTCTCTCTTGATAGTTGTTGTTCGTATTTCTTAGTCTTTACTGAACGAAGACAATAAAATAACCAAAATTAAATTTCTGGTCGAAGAGGTACAACCTGCACCACGCTGACAAGGGCCAACACCACGAAACGCGTTCGTGGTTAACTTTTCTAGATTTATCAAGAAAATGGGGTGATCAAATATCACGGAACAAGTTAAATCAACGCTTAGTTGATTTCTGTTCCACTAGATGGCGCTCTGCTATCTAAAATGGTCATGTGAGCGGTCAGAAAATGCCTTTTTTGTTTTTAATATAAACACCTGATCTTTTCTCTATTTTTGCTTATCTGTTCACACACACACATACATATGTATTATTTGCTGATTTCTCTTAAAAGTAAAATTGTGTCCCCCCCCCCATATATTTAATAAATAAGATTATTTTAAATATATACAAATTTTAAGAAACGTAAAAAAGTACCAAATATATATTTAATATTTGTTATTAACAACAAAAATATGTGAGGTTTTTGAATAGTAAACAAACGAACAATACAAACTACAAAGAAGTCACGCCGTTGCCTAGCAACGACCAAAAAGTCGTCTGCCATTACGTGGGGCTGTTTAAATGGCGGACAATTTAAACAAGAATTTCTGCTCTAAATTACCGACATCGTCTGCACACATTTAGATAAGCCCCAATTTATTCCAGACGCCATTTTGCCTGGCATTTATAAAATATATGGGCGCCATAATTTGGATCATTATGGAAATCTTTTGGTTTTCTTTTCTGCCATTTCCTAGTAGCCCTCTGGTGGCAATTTATGGCACTACTTTGAATTCTCACAGGCGTAGTTTAATTATTGGCTTGTAATTTTGTTTGAAACTTGATTTTTAAACTTTTGGTATATATTAAAATATTCAGAACATTATTATATAATGCATAGATTTGATTTAAATGGTAATATTTAATCGATGTTTTTAGATATTCAATAATTTTCAAATATTTGAGAATACGAGCAAAATATACTTTAGAAATATTTTTTGAAAATTTAAACGCTGATTGTTTTATAGGAGAACTAATTTATAAAATTTTATGATAATTTTGCTAAACTAGACTCTCGATATTATTTTTAATCTTTAGTTTTCAGTGGTTTTAGAAATTTGGCTCTTCTCATAAAGATAAGATAATTAGTAATGTGCTAATGGTAGGAAAGGTTGATCATATCAACGGCTATTTTTATTGGTTTAAACTAAATTTTATTAAAATTACACAATTATTGTTGCATGATCAGGAGATGCCTTAATTTATAACTCTTTGTTTCTTTATTTGGACAAAACTAGGCAAGTTTTCAAGACAAAAATATTCTTCTTCGTTGCCCTAACTGCTATAAAATAGCTCTTAATATTTTTTTATTCTATACAATATCAAATTCTTATTAGATGCATTCATGCTTATAGGAGTTCATCTTCTTACATTACACACATTCTAGCGAAAACTCCTTTATTGTCCGATTATCTTGAATTATTACAAACAAAGTATAATATGACAAATTC
This sequence comes from Cordylochernes scorpioides, assembly GCA_030710605.1. Lineage (NCBI taxonomy): Eukaryota > Metazoa > Arthropoda > Arachnida > Pseudoscorpiones > Chernetidae > Cordylochernes > Cordylochernes scorpioides. Next base: position 41,242,092 of record CP092866.1, on the reverse strand, counting down.
TCTCACAGATCAAACACTCAAAAAAACCCTTCAAAAAGAATTAAATAAACTATATCTGGATCTAAAATTTAAGTTTTATCTTTCTCAATCTAATGAACTGTTCAAGAAATTATTTCCAATTGCTGTCCCAAATTTCATTTCTTCTGATAAATTCACTACTCTATTCTGAACAGGCAATTCTTAACTTGCACTCATGGACAAAACTTAAGGAAGTTGTATCTTTTAGCATGTATATCAGGAATTCAGATAATAACTCTGAAAGATATTACAGTGACCTTTATTGAAGACACACGAGATAACCAAGTGTGAACAAAATTACTTCTATCTCCTTCAAAAAGGCAGACGACTGACGATATAAAAGACTTTCTACTTCTTCAAGACTTGTTCCCATGAGTGTATAAAAATATCAGGAAAACTTAGGCGGGTAAAAATTTCGCCAATATAGGTATGAATGGTCTTGTATTGTCTTTTTCTTAATTTTCCAAAACTAAAAATGTGTGATAAATTCAATAATGATGTTTTTCACTTTCTCAGCATGGATACCACAAAAAAGGCTTAATGAATTTAGTTATTTTAATGTAAAACGAATAAGAAAATCAGTACTCTACTCTCACTATAAATACTTTCATTCATCACCTACAATGGAATGCTATCTGAATGACAATATCTCCCTAACCTCATTGTACAAGTAAGAAGCCTTTTTGTAGTACAGAGAATTAATCATGTTTCACTATTGAAAACTAAGACCATAAAATGCACCTTATGCAACGGTGAATTTAGTCTCGATTTTCCACACTACATGTTCTACTGTACGGCAATGGAAGAAGAAAGAGAAATTCTTCGTCAAGAGACCGGCTATAATAGCAATTCGCCTTATGTTTTAATGGCAAAAGTCGTAAAATCCAGACCCTTTGCATTCGCTTTTTATAAATACTGGAAATCAGCTCAATCAAAATATTTAGCACAGACACCGGATCCAACTCGATAATTGGTCGAGGCCAATACCCAATACTTGTATATAACTACGATGCTAATTTGTTATTTATTTATTTTGTCCTACAGAGAGAATCCTGTATGGCACGTGTGCCCAATAAAGGCTATTGTTGTTGTTGTTGTTGTATTTTAATGTAAAATTTATAATGTGCGGGAAAAAACATGACTTTCAAATGATTTACATGAATTAACTGTTAATTTATATAAATAATGTTCCAACTCAAAAAATATTTATTGTGTTCTTGTTTTAAAAAAATAGAATATTTATACACACGCAAAGCTTTATTAAGACCACCGGTCTTATACAGATTCACCACAGGAAGAAATAAAAGATGGAGCTCCTATACTCCAGGCAGCGCAGCACCCAACAACAGCCTCCTGGTCCGACGTATGTCCAATGACCACACGTTCCTTCATGCATACGTCAAGGTTAGCGTATCACTGAACAGACTAGTGTGGAATTAGCCGTGTTTAGTTTTCGCTTTCCTCGTTCAAATGGACCACGGCATTCGGTGATTCTATTAATCTCCTCCGAACGGTGACTGCGGCCTTGTAGAATTTATATAAACCAAAAAGAACACCTTAATCAAACGTCATTGCATTCATCCAGTTATAAATTTGTTGACTATGTGATTGACACAAGGATAAATCACCCAAGAGTTCCCCTCTTTGTTTCTCTAAGTAACAGCAATCAAAATTTGTATGGATGATTTCGGTAGAAGAATTATACGTGTGTATAATAGGTGAAATAATTCAATGAACCCCACATTTGGGGCTCGGTGGAAGAGTGGCACAAACACTGTCAATTTCTCACCACCCGGGATCGAATCCAGTACATTGGACACTTGTTTTCTGAATAGAAAATTGATCCAATGTCTCCTCATTATTGTAAATGTTCAACCCCACCTGTAAGTGCAAGTAACCAAACGGGGTTCTGGCACATTTGTAAATGCAAACGTCGAACTTCTTTCTACATGTGTAGACATATGGTCCACTTACAGTAAAATCAGTCGCTAACTACCCACCATGATTATCATGACCTGTATCACGTGTACTAAGATGATAATTTGGAAACTATTATAGACGCTTATATATGATTCTTTTTAAAATTAAAAAATTTCTACTGCCCTTACTCCGATGGAAAAATTAATGGGAGAGCCTGGCTCATCAGTGGTAAACCCTACCAGCGGTTTCGCCAGTTTAATCTACCATACCTCTGTTATATTTCATTTTTCGATTTTCCTTTTATAGTAAAACTGATGCTAGACTCTTGGAATGGGTATTTTAGATGAACTATGGACATAAGCTTTGAGGATAGTAGAATTACATACAATTATAAATATATACCGCTGGGAGGGTTCACCACTAATGAACCAGGCCCTCCCATTAATTTTCCCATCGCAGTAAGGGCAGTAGAAATTGTTTTATTTGTAAAAGAATCATAAGCGTTTATAATAGTTTCCAAATTTCATAACAGATGGCGCGCTAATGCATCATAAGATGATAATAAAATATTTGTCACATTAAGATCCAGAGGAAGTTTAGGACACAAGTTGACACAAAGAACCACCCCTCTCGCCCATCATCAACAAGTAAAATGTACAACAACTTTATGGAGACAGACAGGCTGTAATACAATATAATGCGGCTTATGATTGTAGAACGACATTTAAAAATTATCCCGAATGTATTTCTTTTGAACGAAAAATCGAAATTTATTTTAAGGAGAAATAACGATTTTTTCTAACCTTAGGGATGAAGTATGAAAGGAAGAATTGTGAAGAGTAATGATAAACGGAAAAATAAAAGTATCCAGGGATGGGAATCCACAGGTTGTGTGGATATGAAATATATTACTGGGCTTTAAAGTACTTTTTGGGACTACGTGTATCGGATATATTTGACTTATACTTAATCTACTCTCTAATACGTTATAAAAGTAAAATATATGAACTGCAATGGTTAAAAAATATTATTTACGCCTTCTATATGTGAACATAAAAATTATATTAATTTTTAGCGCTTTTTTTTTTTGTATTTAAAAACAAATTTCTCTAAAAACTTAAAACTAACGGATGAAAATATATATTGGGAGGGCTTAGCTCATCAGGGCTTCCCCGGGAAACGGGATCCCGGAGCCAAATAATGATCCCGAAATCCCGGGATTCTGCTCGAAAAATCCCGGGATTACTGGTTTGTGCATGAAAACCAGCGCAAAAATATATTTTTCTTATCTATCATTTTGGTAATCAAACAGATGATGAGATAGCACACTTTTGACGTTTTGTTTATACAGCTGCATTTCGGGTCTTTTTTTTTTTTTTTTTGAGAGATTTGAAATTATTTTCATGCACTAATAACGAAGGGTTATTCTGCAAAATCTTTCTAAAATGGCAGCCTCTAGAATGAGAGTATGCAGCAGTATACATGGAGGGGGCCCCAGTTTTTGTTGACATGCAAATAGTGGCTTCTTATATAGTAGCGGCATCCCTTTATTTTTGTGGCGGACCTGCGTGTAACATGGACCCACCACTAACCTCTTATCTGGGCTCCAAATTGTTTTATAATTTTTTTTTTTATAATATGAGAATTTTAGAAGAGCGATGCAATAAAACATCTTTAGTCCTCCAATATCTGCAAAATCCGAAATCACAGTTAGAAAAAAAGAAGATGGTCAAAGACTTTAGCGTGAAATTGCTTTTGCGTCTTAAACCGTTACAGGAACAAATGGCCGAAGTAAGAAAAAATTCAGGCTGATAATTCGCAACTTCCTCGGAGTTTACAAGAACGCCATGAGCCATTACAATCGAATGACCATCTTACAATTGAGCGCCGATTGCAAGAAGCTATTGAGGCTGCCTCTTCAACTTCAATTTCAATACCTACACTAGACTCCGCATCCTACTCAACTATGATTAACCACGAACTTAATATTGCTGCTCAGTCAGGCAAACGAGGACCCTATTTAGAGTGTGTATCAATACTTGCTGACAATTCCTCCAACGTCTGTGGAATCGGAAAGAGTCTTCTCCTCCTCTGGATGCCTATGCAATAAGATACGTTCTAGTTTGCATGATGACACTCTTGACAAATTATCTTTCCTACGCTCAAATCTTTCTCGAAATTGAATTTTTATCCTTAAAATAAAGTAATTCATGGTTTTTAAAACGGTGCTGTCATCTTTCTAAACATTAATACAAAATGCAATAATGATTACATTTTCTATAATCACAATTGCAAATAATCATGATTACATTTGCTATAATTACAATTACAAGTAATTTTAATCACAATTGCTATCATTATATATAGAATTACGAGTAATTATGTTTACATTCTAATGCAATTATTTTTTTTTGCAAAGTAATCCATTGCAAAGTAATCGTAATTACAAGGTAATGTATTACTTTGAATGGATTACTGCCCAACACTGCATTAAAAGATGTGGTCTAAGAGTTCCAAGAACAGTAATTTTTTCCAGATGTGTGTACAGATAATTTCAAACTGTAACCCAAAAGCAATGATTTAGTTCATAAGCAGGCGCAACATATATGGATTTCAGGTTGTTTTCATCGAAGTAAGTGCCACGTCATTGGCACTATATAAAAGAAAAAATTAAAAATATAACGAACGAAACGATATACCTTTTGGCGTAGAAACACGAAAATGTTTTTTAATCCCGGGATATCCCGGGATCCCGGGATTGAGAAAAAAGCAATCCCGAATCCCGGGATTGAAAATATGTACCGGGATTGGAGGCCCTACTCATCAGTGATTAACTCTCCCAGCGGTTTCGCCAATTTGTAGCACACACAGTCTAGTAGATCAAATTGCTAAAATTGCATATAGGATTCACCACTGATTAACCAAGCACTTCCAATATATATTTTTTTCTTTTAGAACCATTGTTATTTAAATATAACATATGGAGAGCATATTTATGTGAAACAATTAGAAGAACTTCAACAAACAGCTTTAGCAAGACTAAGAAGTGGCCATATAAAAACCTTAAAATTTCAAAACGGACAAAAAACTTCAATAACTGCTTGAAATGCATTAGTGCGGAAGCTTCTCCGGAGCATATCTTGTGATGCTCAGAAGTGACAATAGAGGACCTATTTTCCAGGCCTATAACTACCATCGCAAAATTGGAGAGGAGTGGGGAATTGGTTTAACCATGGACCACCACCACTAGTCATGAAAATAATTCCTATTTTCACAAATTACAATGTAATTCTTTATTAAAATTTCGGCAAGCTTTCGACCTTCAACTCTACCTCAGGCTACATTTGGTGTCGTTGCCTGTCAGCCGGCAAAATATCCAGTATACAACACAGAGCAGACGATTAAAGCACATCTTACCTAGTGTGGTGATTGTTAGCGAAGGTTTTCTCTATGAGAGGTTGTACGTTCCAGAGATATCTGTTTATAACTTCAATCTATCGATGAAATTTTAAATTTACTGACAATGTGTTTCTTTTAAGTCTGTAGAGATAATAGTTGATGATATTATTGAAAAGAAACATATTTCTCTCTCCAGTAAATTTATTTGGTACAAATTTTATCGATATCTTTTATTTCAGAGATATTATATACACTGCGTGACATTGAAAATGGAACACCAAGAAAAAGTGGCCAGAAAGTGATGAAACTCGGCAGACAGAGAGAGAGAGGGACGAACAATAAGTGATCTTTATTTCAAAATGATAGTCATAATACAGAGCGAGAACGGCGTCGGCTTAGTAGCAAGTAGGACCACCGCGGACGGCGATGCACGCAGCAACACGTCTAGGTAGAGAGTCAATCAGAGTACGGATGGCGTCCTGAGGGATGGCTCTCCATTCCCTCTCAACCATTTGCCACAATTCGTCTTCTGAACGCGGCTGTGGCAAGGTAGGCAAACGGCGTCCAATGATGTCCCAGACGTGCTCGATTGGTGGGAGATCAGGAGAGTACGGTGGCCAGGGAAGCATCTGTACATCTTGCAGAGCTTGTTGGCTAATGCGAGCAGTGTGCGGTCGGGCGTTATCCTGCTGATAAAGGGCATTGGGTACCCCCTGAAGGTAGGGGAGTGTCACCGGTCGCAGCACATCATCAACGTATCGTTGGGCCGTCATAGTGCCCTGAATACGAAGTAAAGGTGACCTGGAATCATACGCGATTGCGCCCCAAACCATGATTCCACGTTGTCGCACGGTGGGGCGTTCCACAATTGCTGCCGGATTGGACCTTTCTCCACGTCGACGCCACACGCGTACACGGCGACTATCACTGGACAAGCAGAAACGCGACTCATCTGAGAACACGACCCTGTGCCATTCGGTCATCCACGTCGATCTAGCCCGGCACCATTCCAAACGTTGGCGCCTATTCGGTGGGGTCAATGGCAGTCTTCTTAGCGGACGGCATGAGTGCAAGCCATTAGCAACCAATCGACGGGAAATGGTTCTGGTCGAGATGGAATGATCTAGGGTGTCTTGCACATGTTGCAGGATGGCGGTACAAGTGGCTTGTGGGGCCGCCACTGCTTGTCGAAGGATACGCCGATCCACACGTGCTGACGTCACTCTGGTTGCACCGACATTCCTATAAATTGCCACATTTCCTTGTTCCAACCATCTTCTCCACAGTCGGTGCACCGTGGACGCACCAAGGTGTGTATCCGCTGCGATTTGACGTATGGACCAACCTGCCCTTTTCAGTCCGATCACCATGTCCCTCGTAAAAGCGTCTGTCTGCTTGAACTGCCTCCCTTTACGATGACCTGGCATTCTCTGTTATTACACGTGTCTTTTGACACAAGAACAAAATTTCTACAATGATTTTCCTTGAAGAAATAACGACACGAATACTGTCCTTTCTGCAAGTTCCATCCCTTATATCTTACTCCATGTGCGCACGAGAGCTGCGCATTTTACATCATTTGCATAACTCGGTTAGGCGCGTCTACCCTGAAATTTGCATAATTTTCTGGGCACTATTTCTTGGTGTTCCATTTTCAATGTCACGCAGTGTATATATATTTTTGAAAAAAGAGCAATCCCTAAATAAATCTTTAATTAAAAAGGCATTATTGTTAATTTTCAAAATATTCACACCTTTATTTTACGAAATATATTTTGTCCATAATATAAATATATTAAGAAAAAGGCATCTACTTATCGTGCAACTGAAAGTTGCTGATGGCTTGCGCCATCAGCAACTTTCAGCTGCACGATAAGTAGATGCCTTTTTCTTAATTTATGCACCTTATTCCAGTACAATATTACATTTGTACTGTTTTTTCATAAATATATATATCAGTTTTTTTTTCTCCCCATTGAATATAACAAAATATTTTTAATACTTAATGCTGTTGACATTATGTGGCGCTGAGTTTTGTTGTTGACACACTTTAAAATGTTATAACACCTTGATAAAGGTTGGCGTTCAGTCAACTGAAATATTGGTAAAATAGATATATATATATGTTTAGTTTCTGAATTAATTTGGTTCTAATGACAATGTCCATGTGTGACTGGGGTTCTGTTTGATACTGTGAGATTTGGGAATTCAGGTCTTTGTTGGGTTTTGTTCCCCCAGTTAAAATATAGGTTATTCATAGCTCGAGGAACCCATTACCACAATTGTAAAATGGTTCTCAGAACACAACCGCTATAGTAACGAAAGCCAATTTAACGTTTTCCGTATTTCCTGAAACAGGTGTTGTGTTAAATGATCTTAATTCGCATACAGAATTTCTTTTTTAAAGGTGACATGAATTTCACATTATTTAATCGAAAGAATTAGTACGTAGCAAACACAATGTAAATAAACGACGTAAAAATTGGGGAAGATTAGGAAATGGATAAAATGAAAAACATATTTTGATGGCTGAGCGCCATCTACCGGAATAAAAATCTATTTAAACGTTGGTTTATTAAAAGATATAGGTCAAAGGTATTCTGTCGATAAAATTAAGAAAAGCCAATATCATACAAGCTGTTTGTAATGTTGGCCCTAATTGCACGAAATTGTATGTTTTGCTATTTTATTTTATTATTATTTTTTTGCACATCGTATTTTTATAATCCCCTCAAAGCCTTTATTTCTCCATTTAGTCATGGATTTTTGTATTTACTTCGAAGTCCAAAATAAAATTAGAAGAGTAAATTATATTTACATATATATAAATTACACGGATGATCTTTTAGTTCGATCCTTTTTTTCATCAGTCCTTATTTATTTCAGGTGAAACAATCCTAAGACTTTTAAGTTCCTCAAAACATTGTACATATATTCGCGCATATGTTGAAATTATGCCTAAATGGCTTTTTAAGACATGTTTGCGAAAATGTAACCACAAGGTATGATAAAAAAATCCCTCACTGAGAGAGGATATAAATTTATTTATGCTAAATACCATTTTTTTTCAATAGTTTTCAAATTAAGACTTTTCTGCAACAACGCACCTTTGCCATGTTTTCTTCTAACTTTGAAAACACTTGGAAAATTCGTCTTTCTGTATGCCTCGCAAAACATTCAGTGATTTCTCTTTAATTACTTGTATCCTGTCAAAGCGTTGGCCTTTAAGTACCATCTTTAATATTGGATTTTTAAAAAAGCTAATCGGTGCAATATTAGGAGAATAGGGCGGGTGTGGAAACACAGCAGTGTTATCTTTTGTCAAATAAGCGAGCACCGAATGAGCCATATGTGGCCGTGCGTTATCATGATGAAATCACCAGTCTTTATTCTACCATCTTTCTGGCGTTTCATTCACACAGCCTCCCGTGACCTTTTCAAAATAGCAGGATTCTTGGTTAATTGTCTTCGCAGTTGGTATGAATTCATGATATACCAGTCCTTTTCTGTGGAATAAAATGAAACGAACAGAACCTTCATTTTCACTTTTCCATCCTGGTCTTTTGGGTCCTGTTTCGTCATCTGCCAACCATTGACTTGATTTGCACTTTGTTTCAGGATCGTAGCCTTTGACCCATGTCTCGTCTCCTGTTATCACCTTATGCTTACATATTTGGTCTTGTTCGGCCAAATCGCATATCAGAAAAAGGAGATACGGTTAGAACTCCCCTTTACGTGTCTATTTCTGCTTCAGAGTTAATATCCGAGGGACAAACTTTAAAGATCGTCTTTTTAAGCCCAGATCATCATGGAATGGCATATCCCAAACGACACTCCGGTTTCTTCGGACACTTCTCTCTCTGATTGTTATTCTCCAATGTTGAAACACCAGGGAACACCAGGGCTTTAAATTTTCAATATTTTAAGGAAAACTCACCGTTTTTGGTCGTCCACACATAGAGTTGCCTTCACGGTAGTTCGGCCCTCTTTAAACCTTTTGAACTACTCAAATTCTGCTCTTTCTTTATAAAGAGTCTTCTCCAAATGATTTTTGTAATAAATCAAAGATCTCACTGGCTAATTTACTGATTGTGAAACAGAATTTAAAACAAACACATTGTTCCATTTTAACGTTCATTTTAATTTAGCCGCGCTGTGTTACTACTAAGTTTCCTAAAAATAGAATTATATTTGAAAGAATGTGAGGCGCAAACATTTATATGAACCTGATGTTAATCTCTTTCTTCTTTTTAATAGGCGTGTTATTATATTTATTTTTTACTCTACTTTAAAAAAAAAATATTGGGCCAGTGCGGTAACCTTTTGATCATACCTTGTATTTATATATATCGTGTTTAGAGCAATCCATAATTATATATTCAAATAATAGAAAATCATTTATTGAGCTCTAAAAAGTATTTATTTACCATTATTTCAGCCGGCAGAACACACACACCCACGCCAACCTTTGTCAGAGTATAACAACGTATTTGTTTTGTACTTTAACAAAGGTTGAAAATCCAACCAAATGTATTGTTGGTAAATGAATAACTTTTACAATCCAATATATGCCTTTTTATTATTAAAATAATTATATAAAATCAGGACAAAATTTAAGGAAGTTGTACCTTTCATCACATATATCAAGATTAAGACTATAACTCTGGAAAAATATATTTGATACACAGTGAACTTTATTGAAGACACACGAGATAACCAAGTGTGAAAAAAATTGCCTCTGTCTTCAAAAAATAAAAAATAGACCAGTGTTATCAAAGACGTTTTACTTCCTTAAGTTTTGACCATGAGTGTTTACACATTTCTACTGTACTCAGCCTATGCCCGTAGATCCATCAAATACCTTAACCAAGAATCACTTTCTAATGAAGGATATAAAATCTCAATCGCCTCTCAATATTATATTTGTAAAACGAAAATTGCAATTATACCGCGAATGTTTCTTTTAAACGAAAATTGAAATTAATTTTAAAGAGAAATAGCGATTATTTCTAACTTTAAGGATGAAGTATGATAGGATGAATTGTGAAGAGTAATGATAAACGGAAAAATAAAAGTGTCCAGGGATGGGAATCCCATGTGTGGAATCCCAGTGGGTTCGATTCCCATCCCTGGACACTTTTATTTTTCCGTTTATCATTACTCTTCACAAATCATCCTATCATACTTCATCCTTAAAGTTAGAAATATCGCTATTTCTCTTTAAAATTAATTTCAATTTTCGTTTAAAAAAAACATTCGCGGTATAATTGCAATTTTCGTTTTACAATCATCAGCCGCGTTATATTGTATTTTAAATATTATATTGCATTGACAAATTATTTTGACAATGCAAATATGATATTGGGGGGGGGGGGGGGGGGGCTATTGAGACATAAGCAGTTTTAAACTTCTCAGTGTTTGGAGGGAAGAATGATGTTTGTTTATTAAGTGAACCGATCTCCCACGACATTGGACAAATGTGGCCATGTTTGTATATAAGAGGGACCATAGGTATGCGATGAGGCTTTCCCAGGAGTGAGTTGTGTGGAGCTGAGAGCGTTCTCTGTCTCCGTGTTTGGTAGACTCCATGCATACCTGTGTAACCCCGGTCCTCTACTTATCAACGCTGCAAAAAAATATAAGTACTGTTTTTTATATATAACAAATCGTAAGTTTTTATTTACGTTTTTTGTTGTACTCTTGAGTGTACACTTTTCAGTGCTAATTAAAAAGGCATATATTGGATCAAAATATCATTTATTTTACCAATATTTCAGTTGGCTGAACGCCAACCTTTATCAAGGTATTATAACATATTCAATGTGTGTCAACAACAAACTCAGCGCCACATAACGTCTACAGAATTAAGTTTTGAAAATATTTTGTTATATTCAATGGGGAGAAAAAAAAATTGATATATATACGATATATTGATATATATATGATGTATATATATCTTCCCATTGAATATAACAAAATATTTTAAAAACTTAATTCTGTTGACGTTATGTGGCGCTGTGTTTGTTGTTGACACACATTAAAAATGTTATACCACCTTGATAACGGTTGGCGTTCAGCCAACTGAAATATTGGTAAAATAAATGATATTTTAATCCAATATATGCCATTTTAATTAAACACTGAGAAGTAAACGTAAAGTCCACATTTATCTGGATAGAGTTGTGTAGTAAGTGTAGAACATGGCACTTATGTTACAAACCCAACATAAAGTCCACATTTATCTGAATAGAGTTGTGGAGTAAGTGTAGAACATGGCACATATGTTACAAACCCAACATAAAGTCCACATAAATCTGGATAGAGTTGTGGAGTAAATGTAGAACATAGTACACGTGTTACAAACCCAACATAAAGTCCACATTTATCTAGATAGAGTTGTGGAGTAAGTGTAGATCATGGCATATGTGTTACAAACCCAACATAAAGTCCACATTTATCTGGATAGAGTTGTGGGGTAAATGTAGAACATGGCACATGTGTTACAAACCCAACATAAAATCCACATTTATCTGGGTAGAGTTGTGGAGTAAATGTAGAACATGGCACATGTGTTACAAACCCAACATAAAGTCCACATTTATCTAGATAGAGTTGTGGAGTAAGTGTAGAACATGGCACATATGTTACAAACCCAACGTAAAGTCCACATATATCTGGATAGAGTTGTGGAGTAAGTGTAGAACATGGCACATGTGTTACAAACCCAACATAAAGTCGACATTTATCTAGATAGAGTTGTGGAGTAAGTGTAGAACATGGCACATGTGTTACAAACCCAACATAAAGTCCACATTTATCTAGATAGAGTTGTGGAGTAAGTGTAGAACATGGCACATATGTTACAAACCCAACGTAAAGTCCACATATATCTGGATAGAGTTGTGGAGTAAGTGTAGAACATGGCACATGTGTTACAAACCCAACATAAAGTCCACATATATCTGGATAGAGTTGTGAAGGAGGTGTAGAACATGGCACATGTGTTACAAACCCAACATAAAGTCCACATTTATCTAGATAGAGTTGTGGAGTAAGTGTAGAACATGGCACATATGTTACAAACCCAACGTAAAGTCCACATATATCTGGATAGAGTTGTGGAGTAAGTGTAGAACATGGCACATGTGTTAAAAACCCAACATAAAGTCCACATTTATCTGAATAGAGTTGTGGAGTAAGTGTAGAACATGGCACATATGTTACAAACCCAACATAAAGTCCACATAAATCTGGATAGAGTTGTGGAGTAAATGTAGAACATAGTACACGTGTTACAAACCCAACATAAAGTCCACATTTATCTAGATAGAGTTGTGGAGTAAGTGTAGAACATGGCACATATGTTACAAACCCAACGTAAAGTCCACATATATCTGGATAGAGTTGTGGAGTAAGTGTAGAACATGGCACATATGTTACAAACCCAACATAAAGTCCACATAAATCTGGATAGAGTTGTGGAATAAGTGTAGAACATGGCACATGTGTTACAAACCCAACATAAAGTCCACATTTATCTAGATAGAGTTGTGGAGTAAGTGTAGAACATGGCACATATGTTACAAACCCAACGTAAAGTCCACATATATCTGGATAGAGTTGTGGAGTAAGTGTAGAACATGGCACATGTGTTACAAACCCAACATAAAGTCCACATTTATCTGAATAGAGTTGTGGAGTAAGTGTAGAACATGGCACATATGTTACAAACCCAACATAAAGTCCACATAAATCTGGATAGAGTTGTGGAGTAAATGTAGAACATAGTACACGTGTTACAAACCCAACATAAAGTCCACATTTATCTAGATAGAGTTGTGGAGTAAGTGTAGATCATGGCATATGTGTTACAAACCCAACATAAAGTCCACATTTATCTGGATAGAGTTGTGGGGTAAATGTAGAACATGGCACATGTGTTACAAACCCAACATAAAGTCCACATTTATCTGGGTAGAGTTGTGGAGTAAATGTAGAACATGGCACATGTGTTACAAACCCAACATAAAGTCCACATTTATCTAGATAGAGTTGTGGAGTAAGTGTAGAACATGGCACATATGTTACAAACCCAACGTAAAGTCCACATATATCTGGATAGAGTTGTGGAGTAAGTGTAGAACATGGCACATATGTTACAAACCCAACATAAAGTCCACATAAATCTGGATAGAGTTGTGGAATAAGTGTAGAACATGGCACATGTGTTACAAACCCAACATAAAGTCCACATTTATCTGGATAAAGTTGTGAAGGAGGTGTAGAACATGGCACATGTGTTACAAACCCAACATAAAGTCCACATATATCTGGATAGAGTTGTGGAGTAAGTGTAGAACATGACAAATGTGTTACAAACCCAACATAAAGTCCACATTTATCTGGATAGAGTTGTGAAGTAAGTGTAGAACATGGCACATGTGTTACAAACCCAATATAAAGCCCACATTTATCTGGATAGAGTTGTGGAGTAAGTGTAGATCATGGCACATGTGTTACAAACCCAACATAAATTCCACGTTTATCTGGATAGAGTTGTGAAGGAGGTGTAGAACATAGCACATGTGTTACAAACCCAACATAAAGCCCACATATATCTGGATAGAGTTGTGGATTAAGTGTAGAACATGGCGCACGTGTTACAAACCCAACATAAAGTCCACATTTATCTGGATAGAGTTGTGGAGTAAGTGTAGAACATGACACATGTGTTACAAACCCAACATAAAGTCCCATATATCTGGATAAAGTGGTGGAGTAAGTATAAAACATGGCCCCCGTGTTACAAACACAAAATAAAGTCCACATTTATCTGGATAGAGTTGTGGAGTAAGTGTAGAACATGACACATGTGTTACAAACTCAACATAAAGTCCACATTTATCTGGATAAAGTTGTGAAGGAGGTGTAGAACATGGCACATGTGTTACAAACCCAACATAAAGTCCACATATATCTGGATAGAGTTGTGGAGTAAGTGTAGAACATGACAAATGTGTTACAAACCCAACATAAAGTCCACATTTATCTGGATAGAGTTGTGAAGTAAGTGTAGAACATGGCACATGTGTTACAAACCCAATATAAAGCCCACATTTATCTGGATAGAGTTGTGGAGTAAGTGTAGATCATGGCACATGTGTTACAAACCCAACATAAATTCCACGTTTATCTGGATAGAGTTGTGAAGGAGGTGTAGAACATAGCACATGTGTTACAAACCCAACATAAAGCCCACATATATCTGGATAGAGTTGTGGAGTAAGTGTAGAACATGGCGCACGTGTTACAAACCCAACATAAAGTCCACATTTATCTGGATAGAGTTGTGAAGTAAGTGTAGTACATGGCACATGTGTTACAAATCCAACATAAAGTCCACATTTTTCTGGATAGAGTTGTGTAATAAATGTAGAACATGACACCCGTGTTACACCCCCAACATAAAGTTCCACCGCCTGACCCGATGGAGGACGACGACGACCTGATGCCGGAGTTAGATACAACCTTCAATGAAATGATCGCTGAACCCGGCTTTGGGCCCCTGCTGGAGCCTGGGATTTCCCTGGATGCCGTCATGTTTGCGATCTTATACCGCGAGGATAGATTGGATCTACTCAAGGATCTCTCACCTGAGCAGGGGAGTACCCTCGCGGGCTTCCTTGACGCTGCTCTCGAGCGAACTCGGAACAGCCATCCCACCATTCGCAGGGGTATTCACAAGCTAAGGATAGCCTTGCCCTCCTGATCAATGTACATAGTTTGCCCTTTTGACTCCTCGTGAGTTATTGTTGACCAGCGGTCAATAAAAAATATTTAATTGTCAAAATTGTCACCCCCAACATAAAGTCCACATTTATCTGGATAACAGGATCAATAACAATGTATTATGGGAATTACAAGTTGAATATAATGTATTTTACCATAATGGTTTAAATACTTAAACCCGTAGCAACAGACCTATTTTGAGCTGAACATATTGTAGGTTTCGCATTCCATTGCTATATACAGGGTCCATTATGAAAGTAATGAGCATAATGTTATTGTGACGTGACGATAGATGGCAGCACGGTAAAACCGTGGGAAATGTGGTGGAGGGATATGCCCTTTCAATCCATCCAGTCGTCAGTTGAGTTCGAGCAGTGTGAGGGGAGATACATGCCTATATAGTGAGATATATATCTGCCCATGAGATATATATCCTATAATATGTCAATACACTAAAAATTATCAGTCAATTATCTGGATAGAGTTGTGGAGTAAGTGTAGAACATGGCACATGTGTTACAAACCCAACATAAAGTCCACATTTATCTGGATAGAGTTGTGGAGTAAATGTAGAACATGGCACATATGTTACAAATCCAACGTAAAGTCCACATTTAACTGGATAGAGTTTTGGAGTCAATGTAGAGCATGGCACATGTGTTACAAACCCAACATAAAGTCCACATATATCTGGATAGAGTTGTGGAGTAAGTGTAGAACATAGCACATGTGTTACAAACCCAACATAAAGCCCACATATATCTGGATAGAGTTGTGGAGTAAGTGTAGAACATGGCACACGTGTTACAAACCCAACATAAAGTCCACATATTTCTGGATAGAGTTGTGGAGTAAATGTAGAACATGGCACATATGTTACAAACCCAACATAAAGTCCACATATTTCTGGATAGAGTTGTGGAGTAAGTGTAGAACATGGCACATGTGTTACAAACCCAAAGTAAAGTCCACATATATCTGGATAGAGTTGTGGAGTAAATGTAGAACATGGCGCACGTGTTACAAACCCAAAGTAAAGTCCACATATATCTGGATAGAGTTGTGGAGTAAGTGTAGAACATGGCGCACGTGTTACAAACCCAACGTAAAGTCCACATATATCTGGATAGAGTTGCGGAGTAAATGAGGATCATGGCACATGTGTTACAAACCCAACGTAAAGTTCACATATATCTGGATAGAGTTGCGGAGTAAATGTAGAACATGGCGCACGTTTTACAAACCCAAAGTAAAGTCCACATATATCTGGATAGGGTTGTGGAGTAAGTGTAGAACATGGCGCACGTGTTACAAACCCAACGTAAAGTCCACATATATCTGGATAGAGTTGTGGAGTAAGTGTAGAACATGGCGCACGTGTTACAAACCCAACGTAAAGTTCACATATATCTGGATAGAGTTGCGGAGTAAATGAGGATCATGGCACATGTGTTACAAACCCAACATAAAGTCCACATCTATCTGGATAGAGTTGTGGAAAAAATGTAGAACATGACACCCGTGTTACAAACCCAACATAAAGTCCACATATATCTGGATAGAGTTGTAGAGTAAATGTAAAACATGGCACACGTGTCACAAACTAACTATAACGTCCGCATGTAGCAAGAGACAGTTATGGGCTAACTGTTTACCATGTCATAGGTGTAACAAAAACAACCTAGGCACGTGGGAACTAGAGTCATGTAGTTTGTAAACAAAACATAATTTATATATTTTCCTTCGAAATCCTATATTAAAATACATAATTGAAACCACGATCCTTTACCAAATCATCACCTTAACACAATAAACGTAGAGAATATAACAGACATGTAATTCTCATCTCTAACTATTAAAATATTGTTAAGAATAAATAAGTCGCACATTACATTTGCATATTAGATCCCTACATACATATTAGACAAATAGTATATTCATTACACAAATCCAAGCAAACACAAAATACCAGGTATTATAATAGATATATTAATTCACTTTCACAATACTATACAACACAAATATGTTGAAAGGAGATATGTACAAGGATCCAAACACGAATAAACGAGCCTTTAATGGCTTCCAAAGAAGGAAACTTACAAACATTTCCTTTCAAGACAGGCGGTCGTCCAAGTATAATACGTCTTTTGTATTTTTAAGCATGTACCCGCATGTCTTTGTCTTTTTCCCCAAAACTCCTGCTTAAAGGAACTAATCAATAGAAAAGAGAGTAGGCCCCATTTAAAGTGGTCGGAGCACTTCAGACTCAACAAATTACAAGCCGTCCATTAAAACGATGAACTTTCAAGGAAGAATACTATATGCATCTTGTGCTTTATGCACGTCGAAAACAACCTCGCGCGATACATCTCGTCTGTGATCAATTAAAACCACGCCCTTTTTGCATAATGAGCTGCGCAGATGTAATGTGCGCATTGAGTGGGCTGGACGTAAGCTGTTTATGCATGGAGTGGTAAAATTGGGGTGAAACTGGGGAACTTTTTGTATTTTCCGCTTGGCATCAGGCTTTCATTCCCAAACTAATCTCCCCTAACTAAGGTTTTTGCTCAAAATGTCCTCCAGCCCTCTTTCCCTAACTAATCAAGGAAAGCAAAGTTTTCACAAACTTTCATTAATGCTTTTAATTAGGAGCCTGGCCCTACACATAATTAATTATTTTAATTAAATTCTCCGTTTTTAAAAATTTATTATGTCTGTTACGTTTAATTGGTGTTTAACTTTTTTTTTTTTAATATAGATATATATAATTTAGATTTTGGAATTAAATGTTATATATTAAATTAGTTCCTTTGTAGAAAATTTATTTTCTAAATTTCTATATTTCCCAATTTATTTTGGAAAATTTAATTAAAGAACTTCGACGTCTAGGAAGTTTACATAATTTTTAAAATTCATTACAATTTTCTAATCAAAATTAAACTTTGTGTGAGAGAAATATTAATTTTAAAATTTATTTTAAATTATTCAAATTTTGAGAGAAATATACTGCCCGTCAAATTATATTTAATTATATTATATAAAATTCCTTTAATACTAAAATATATATTAATTTAAATATCACAGATATATTTAATATATAGTGGCTATATAAGATGTATTATTAAATAACAAAATTATTTTATTATTAGAATATATTATTGCCGTTTTTATTCATAAAATGTGGAATATATATAAAACACACATACTTGACTAGTTGACAATTTTTCCTTTTTCAAATTTGTAAAGATTAAATGGCGAAAATAAAATCAAACGATGTTATTTCTTACTAAACCATCTTCTGTATTGAGATAAATAAAAAGTCATTCAATATTAAAAGTAGTGAAATATTTATAAAGTGATAACTTGCCATCTATATATAATAAATGGAAACACTAAAGTACGAATGTTTTATTTTACACATAAAACACCCTTCTACTATCCTTACTGAGATGAAAAATATTGAGAGGGCTTAGTTCATCAGTAATGAACCCTCCCAGCGGTTTCGTCAATTTAATCTACCAAACCGTTGGGAGGGTTCGCAACTGATGTGAGACAAGCCCTCCCAATATATACATATTTTTTTATCGGAGTAAGGAGAGTAGAAAGTTTTTTTTTTTTTTTAATGTTTAAAAGAAACTTGCGAGATTAAAAGTTTTCCTTTATTATATATAGATGTGTTATTTCCCTAATTAACTTGTATATATTGTTTCTATATTTGTATATTTTTATATATAAAAAAAAACAATGAAACAAGGGAAATAACACTCGAGACGTTAAATTAGTTATATAAGCTGTTACGTCAAGTAGTGAATTATTCACAACAACCATATTTTTTACAACAAGAGGAATCACCAGATACCATTGCTAAGAAGAGATAACGGCGACAAGTTTATTTATTGAAGAGATATGAGCTTGGTTAGCTTTCGGACAATAACGTCATTCAACAGCCTGTTATATGAATACAAAAAAAGAGAAAGAAATATTGTTGTCGTCGTGACCAATGAAGAGCCTCAGAGGTCTCCATGCATCTCTATCACAGCAGTCGCAACGTGTAAGTTTTGAAGATGGCATTGATTGAAAATAATTGCTCTAAAAATACTTTTTTGTTGTTGTTCATTCTTGTGTTTGTTCACATGAAAATGATATGGAAATCGAGTAAGAAGTTATATAAAAGCTTCCATTTTGACCATTCACCAACTTTATAAAATCAAATATTCATTGAGAGAATAAATATAACCAGGTTTTGCATGGTCTCTTATGGGAAGTTCTACTGCAATTAATATCTAGCATGTGTTCAAAAATGTAAGGGAAAGGTGACAAATGCTTTTATAAAATTGAAATTCGCATTTTTTACATTTATTATGATGCAACAAGTATTTTGGATCAAGTTTCTAACTACACAATTCGCACGAAAACTTAAAAATAACACATGCAATATGTACAAAACACACAGCACGTACAATGATAACACAACACATGCAATCATAATACAGCACATACAATAATAAAACGACCCTCACAACAGACACCTAACACATACAATAATAACAAACGACACTCACAACAATGACACAACAATAATTACATACATAAAATAATGACACAACACTCACAACACATACAATAATAACCTGTACACATATTTCTAATTTATCACCAAGACATGAACTATCAAATTCTTAATTTTCATTAGTGTGTGGAAATGGGAAGTGTTGCATTCAAAAGGAACTTGTGCATTATCATGAATTGTATCATGATATTTTACAGGTTTAAAAGGTTAACAATGGAAATAATTTGAATATGACTATTTCTTGAAACGTTTATATCCATATTTGAATCATTCATTATACCTACACTACAAGAGTCGTTGAATTGAGTAAAATTTTACGTTTTTTCTTTAATTCCTTCTGTAGAAAATACTTTCATTTCTCAAAATTATTTAAAAAATATATATATATATCCTTATAAACAGAGGCTGTTCACACTTGGTTATCTTGTGTGTCTTCAATAAAGGTGGTCACTGTGAATCAAACTGTGTCTGAACCCTTGATGTACAAGCTTATACATGCTAAAAGGTACAACTTCCTTAAGTTTTGTCCATGAATGTATATAACACATTCTAGTTCCACTAGTGTGGTGAAAGGTGTGTATTCACGATAAGGTTGTCACATGAAGTGTGTATCCAATTGAGATGACGGTTCCAAATTTGCATCAGTTCGCGCGTACAAAGATGCCAACGACAAGAACAGGATTCTCTCCGGCGGAAGTTTTTGTGCGATATTTATTGGAGGGTCGTGTGCACAATGAACGTCAAGAACCAAAGGGTTGAGATTGGTGCCAAGGCCGCTTCCTCTTCCCCTTTGGCCTTGGAATGAACGGGGTGGAATTTAGGGCACAGGGGACTTGTGCTTTGACAGATTTCCTGTCCCACCTCTTCCCTTACTGAGTACAGCTATTCTGGTGGAGGATGGTTGGGGAAGGTGTAAGATCACCTGGTACACCTTTCTACCATCTGTAGATAGTTCGACTTCGTGTAGTACACTCTTGGGCAAAACTTGTGGAATTTGTACCATTTAGCATATATCTCCGGATTCGGACAATACCTCTGAAAGATATTTAATATACAGTGACCTTTATTGAAGACACACGAGATAACCAAATGTGAACAAAATTGCCTTTGACAACTTCAAAAAAAAAAAAAAAGAAAGAAACAGATGAACGCGACATTAAGGACTTTACACTGCCTTAGTTTTGTTCATGAGTGCAATGACACTTGTCTAAGAATTGAAAGAACATTTTTACATGTTGAAAATGTAAGTATGATTAATTATCCACTGCAACCTTTCTTATTCCTTATTTCGAACAATTCGGCAATCCTCTGGCTCTCCTTCCAAGGAAAACTAAACATAATATTCATCTTTTCCGATTTTTGTGAGAATTTTCTATGATTGGTAGTTTTGATAATTTTGACGTCGTGTATGGAAAAAGGTATTTTTCTAAGACCTGTATATTTTCGGTTTTCGGCCTGTTGTAGACAGTTGACCTCGAATATTGAGAGATGTTGGACATCTCAGTATATATATAGATCTCCGTGATATTTAGCGTAGACAATTCTACCTGTTGTAGACAGTTGACCTCGAATAATGAGAGATGTTGGACATCACAGTATATATATAGATCTCCGTGATATTTAGCGTAGACATTTCTACCTGTTGTAGACAGTTGACCTCGAATAATGAGAGATGTTGGACACCACAGTATATATATATAGATCTCTGTGATATTTAGCGTAGATATTTCTACCTGTTGTAGGTAGTGGACCTCGAATAATGAGAGATGTTGGACATCACAGTATATATATAGATCTCCGTGATATTTAGCGTAGACAATTCTACCTGTTGTAGACAGTTGACCTCGAATACTGAGAGATGTTGGACATCACAGTATATATATAGATCTCTGTGATATTTAGCTTAGATATTTCTACCTGTTGTAGACAGTTGACCTCGAATAATGAGAGATGTTGGACATCACAGTATATAGATATATAGATCTCTGTGATATTTAGCGTAGACATTTCTACCTGTTGTAGACAGTTGACCTCGAATACTGAGAGATGTTGGACATCACAGTATATATATAGACCTCTGTGATATTTAGCGTAGACATTTCTACCTGTTGTAGACAGTTGACCTCGAATAATGAGAGATGTTGGACATCACAGTATATATATAGATCTCTGTGATATTTAGCGTAGATATTTCTACCTGTTGTAGACAGTTGACCTCGAATAATGAGAGATGTTGGACATCACAGTATATATATAGATCTCTGTGATATTAAGCGTAGACATTTCGACCTGTTGTAGACAGTTGACCTCGAATAATGAGAGATGTTGGACATCACAGTATATATATATATAGATCTCTGTGATATTTAGCGTAGACATTTCTACCTGTTGTAGAAAGTTGACCTCGAATAATGAGAGATGTTGAACATCACAGTATATATATATAGATCTCTGTGATATTTAGCGTAGACATTTCGACCTGTTGTAGACAGTGGACCTCGAATAATGAGAGATGTTGAACATCACGGTATATATATATAGATCTCTGTGATATTTAGCGTAGACATTTCGACCTGTTGTAGACAGTTGACCTCGAATAATGAGAGATGTTGGACATCACAGTATATATATATATAGATCTCTGTGATATTTAGCGTAGACATTTCTACCTGTTGTAGACAGTTGACCTCGAATAATGAGAGATGTTGAACATCACAGTATATATATATAGATCTCTGTGATATTTAGCGTAGACATTTCGACCTGTTGTAGACAGTGGACCTCGAATAATGAGAGATGTTGGACATCACAGTATATATATATAGATCTCTGTGATATTTAGCGTAGACATTTCTACCTGTTGTAGACAGTTGACCTCGAATAATGAGAGATGTTGGACATCACAGTATATATATATATAGATCTCTGTGAAATTTAGCGTAGACATTTCTACCTGTTGTAGACAGTGGACCTCGAATAATGAGAGATGTTGGACATCACAGTATATATATATAGATCTCTGTGATATTTAGCGTAGACATTTCTACCTGTTGTAGACAGTTGACCTCGAATAATGAGAGATGTTGGACATCACAGTATATATATATAGATCTCTGTTATTATTAGCGTAGACATTTCTACCTGTTGTAGACAGTTGACCTCGAATAATGAGAGATGTTGGACATCACAGTATATATATATAGATCTCTGTGATTATTAGCGTAGACATTTCTACCTGTTGTAGACAGTTGACCTCGAATAATGAGAGATGTTGGACATCACAGTATATATATAGATCTCTGTGATATTTAGCGTAGATATTTCTACCTGTTGTAGACAGTTGACCTCGAATAATGAGAGATGTTGGACACCACAGTATATATATATAGATCTCTGTGATATTTAGCGTAGATATTTCTACTTGTTGTAGACAGTTGACCTCGAATAATGAGAGATGTTGGACACCACAGTATATATATATAGATCTCTGTGATATTTAGCGTAGACATTTCTACTTGTTGTAGACAGTTGACCTCGAATAATGAGAGATGCTGGACATCACAGTATATATATATAGATCTCAGTGATATTTAGCGTAGATATTTCGACCTGTTGTAGACAGTTGACCTCGAATAATGAGAGATGTTGGACATCACAGTATATATATATAGATCTCTGTGATATTTAGCGTAGATATTCTACTTGTTGTAGACAGTTGACCTCGAATAATGAGAGATATTGGACATCACAGTATATATATAGATCTCTGTGATATTTAGCGTAGACATTTCTACCTGTTGTAGACAGTTGACCTCGAATAATGAGAGATGTTGGACACCACAGTATATATATATAGATCTCTGTGATATTTAGCGTAGATATTTCTACTTGTTGTAGACAGTTGACCTCGAATAATGAGAGATGTTGGACATCACATTATATATATAGATCTCTGTGATATTTAGTGTAGACATTTCTACCTGTTGTAGACAGTGGACCTCGAATAATGATAGATGCTGGACAACACAGTATATATATATATAGATCTCTGTGATATTTAGCGTAGATATTTCTACCTGTTGTAGACAGTGGACCTCGAATAATGAGAGATGTGGACACCACAGTATATATATAGATCTCTGTGATATTTAGCGTAGATATTTCTACCTGTTGTAGACAGTGGACCTCGAATAATGAGAGATGTTGGACACCACAATATATATATATAGATCTCTGTGATATTTAGCGTAGATATTTCGACCTGTTGTAGACAGTTGACCTCGAATAATGAGAGATGTTGGACACCACAGTATATATATATAGATCTCTGTGATATTTAGCGTAGATATTTCTACCTGTTGTAGACAGTGGACCTCGAATAATGAGAGATGTTGGACATCACAGTATATATATATAGATCTCTGTGATATTTAGCGTAGATATTTCTACCTGTTGTAGACAGTGGACCTCGAATAATGAGAGATGTTGGACATCACAGTATATATAT
>CP092866.1:41187974-41217789 GCA_030710605.1 Cordylochernes scorpioides | reverse complement strand
TACTACTTTAAAATAATATTGCCACGTGGAAAATTAGGGAAGACAAAAACTTCAGGAGGAAGAAACAAATTTTATTTCGAGGAAGGACAAAATTTATGAATTGGTAAACAAAGATATGCCACGAGGGAAATTTACAGAGTCGCAAGTTATAACATAAAAATGACCCTCTGTTAATAAAAATAATTAATTAATAAATACTATGTTACAATATATTTTTTTCATTCACACCATTTTAGCCAAGTCCCTCAAAGTTAAGATATTTATTGGAAAAAAGTTTGGGAAGTATAATTGTTGCGTTATCCCATAACAAACTTAATGATGTGTTTGAAACTTCAACATAAAATAAAGATACATGCTGATTGCTGATATGTTGATATATTATTAATACACACACAACTTCTGCATAAGAAAATACTCACTCACTGAGTAAGTTTTTTATAACTCTGTGTATTTCAATCGTTTTATCTATACGGCTTCAGCGGCCACCTATAACTATGAATTGAAATTATTTTTACGTCTTTTTTTCCATTTATATAACATTTCCTTCTTGATTCAGTGAGTAAAATAGAGAAAGCGTCGGCTCATTCATCTTGAACTTTGAACATCAATCGTCTGATTGGCTTACAATTATCTTCACACTAAAACTCCAAAAGTTTGAATCCCATCTAGTCCAAATCTACCTTTTATATAAACATTTTATTTATTTTAAATAGACAGTTATATAGTGTGTTTATATATGCGTATATGATGGCAATGTAGAGAGAGAGGAGTTATAAAAAATGTCATTTTAGAGATCAAAAGAATTCTTAGGGATCCGACAGAGAATCCAATAGAAACGATGGCCTCCACATAGCAAGGGTATTGATCCAATTTACCCTTACAAGATATTCCTGGACTTCAACATGGGCCCAATCAATTGCAGCCGATGGTCAGGCAAAAACGCGCTAGCCAATCAGCGTAGCCCATCGATTCTTTTCAGACGAAAAGTCAACTATCTTGTTAGCAAAATGAGGGCCCTGCTTTCTGCTTTGTTCCTTCCTCTGCTTCATACCGTGTTTATATGTTCCATATTTGATTTGCATAGTTGTCATTTCTACATTTTAGAGCTGTATTATACGTATTCAGTATTTTTATTTACATTGTTCTGTAATTTTTACATTTTAGACCGTGTATTACGCCTTCAGTATTTTATTTTACATATATATAGTTGTGATATTTCAGGATAGTATTATATGAGTTACTTTTATATGAGTTTAATATTTTTATTTATATAGTTGTCATTTCTATATTTTGTCCGGTTTTCACGGTTGAAATTTTGCATAGGTGTTAAGAAGGTAAGCACTTTTAGAAACTCTGAGAATTTGAAAGTTGTAGCTTCAATAAAAATAAGTGATTGCAAAAACCTTTGGAATGACACTTGTATTTGAGTATAATACTTATATATATAGCTGTCATTTCTATTTGTTGTCGGACTGTTTATACGCGTCCAATATTTCTATTTGCATAGTTGAAACATTTCTACAACAGTTCAGGATCACATTTCTATTTACATAGTTATAATTCCTTCATTATTTTAGAACCACATTGAACGCGTTCACTATTTAAATTTGCATAGTTGTCATTTATATAACGGTTTATTGAAAACGGTTTTTATTTATTACCACATTAAAACAATCTCTTTCACAAGCAAGGCCTCTCTCATATAATAATATTATAATTCTAAAAAATAAATTTAAAATTTAAAATTTGGAATTAGCCAGAGTAATCTATATAAGCTTGATTGAAGTAAACGAATTAAATGCGCTACAAATTATAAAAATAAAAATACAACCTTTCGCATCGAGTTTCTTTTATTTTCTTTATTTCAAATAAAAGAAACTCAATGCGAAAGGTTGTATTTTTATTTTTATAAGCTTGATTGTGTCTTAAGTTTTTTCCTGTAAATAAATTTCATTATTAAATATGATTAGGTTTTACTTTTTTATTCTTATCATTTGAAGACTCCGTGGTAAATACATATATAAGATTATATGTCTTAATAAAATATTTTGTGATAGTTGGATAATGCTGACCAGTGTGTCCAATACAACAGTAGAACGGTCTTGTAGAATAAACTGGAATCACAGAGGAAGGGTTCGCCACTGATGGCTGACAGGCTCCACCTATGTTTTTCTTATTACAGTAAAGGGCAGTAAGAATTGTTTTCTTAATATATTAAATATATACACACACACAAAGCTTTTTTAAGACCACCGGTCTTATACAGATTCACCACAGGAAGAAAGGAATCATAGATCGAGCTCCTGTACACAGGCAGCCCAGCACCCAACAACAGCCTCCAGGTTCGAAGCAAGTCCAGATATTGAATATATATGATATAATATTTCCTATCATAGGTCCCTCTATCGTTTATGAATTTTCTAATTTGCAATAAGGTGTGTTAATCATATATACTTTTAAATTAATAAAAAAGGGGCGCTTCAAATTTGTCATATATCGTTAGGAACTTTAAAAGGTTTATTTTTAATTTTTAAATTTATTACAGACGTATAATATATATATCAGAGAGTTTTTAGAAATGATTATCATCTCATAAATGTAGATATAAAAGTATTTTATGACTGGAAACATTTAATCACCAAATTTATTGTCTGGTTAAGTATTTAAAAAGGCATCTAAGCGCCTTGGTATTAGAATATTCATATATCAATCATAAAAATATATTTCAAAATAGAAAACATAAATATATGTAATAATTCATGTGATTATTAGGCTCGTTTATTATAAATATTCAAAAGGAGCGATAATTAGTTTTATTTAAATATATAATTTTATATTTTTTGAAAAAGAGCAATCCATAAATAAATCTTTAAATGAAAAAAAGTATATATTTGATCAAAATATCATTTATTTTACAATATTTCATTGGCTGAACGCCAACCTTTATCAAGGTATTATAACATTTTAAAGTGTGACCTAAAAATGTTATAATACCTTGATAAAGGTTGGCGTTCAGCTAACTGAAATATTGGTCAAATAAATTATATATAATATTTTTATATAGGCAGCCAATATGACGATATAATAATGAAAAATAATGAGAAATAACACACATAATGAGATAAAATATGAAATACATATGTATAATCAATGGTTAAAAGTTTTTACCCCATACATGTGTATATAATCAATATAATGTATAAAATATATGTTATGGCTTTAATATTTAAATTACTGACATTTGTTTACACACAAATACAAAACAATTTATTCTCGAAGCATGTTTTGATTACCACGTGGATGATGATGATAAAACAGAATATAAAAAATCAATGATAATTAATACACAACAACTCCTCCCCATTAAGTCAAAACACCAATCAGATGTCAAAAATCTTAGTAGGCTTTCCTTATTCATGAGGACCTCCTCAAGACAGGCTGCGGAGTCACTGCAGGAGACTCTATTGCTGGAGCATCTTGGGTTTCTTCGCTCTCAGGTGGCACTTGTGGAGTCGACGATGTAGAAGGCAAGGGTTCATTTTCTCCACAGCTCCTTACTGATCCAAGTGTCTATTGAAAATTCTTCCATCATCAGTTTCCACTTTAACTGAGACAGGGCCTGTTTTCTCACAGACCACTCCAGGTAGCCATTTAGGACCATGGTAATTTCTAGCCACAATCTCCTGTCCTTCTTCCACGCTCTAGGGGGTCTCCATGTTCTCATGAATTTTTCTTCTTGTTTATTCCTCTCCTCAGAGACAATTTCTGGATGACATTTATTCAGAAGACATTTTAAATTCCTATTCATTAGAAGCTGAGCTGGAGATTTGTTGGGTTGTGTTATTGATAGTTATTCTCATTGTTATGAGAGATCTAGCCAACCTGGTTGACCAATCACCATTGTCATTTTTTCTAAGAAGATTTTTCAAAGTTTGTATGGCTCTCTCTACCTGGCCATTAGAGGCAGCGTGATATGGAGCACAGAGAATGTGTCTTATACTGTTTCTTTTTAAGAATGTCTGAAATGATCGGAAGTAAAAGAAGTTCCGTTATCCGAAACAATTACATCTGGCAAACCATGAGTAGCAAACATTCTCTTAAAACTTTAATGGTAATTTCAGCAGAGGTTGATGGCACGATTTTTGCTTCTGTCCATTTTGAAAAAGCATCTACTGCTACTAAAAATAATTTTCCTTTGAAAGGGACCAGCATGGTCGATGTGTAATCTTGACCAAGGTCTGGAAGGCCAAATCCAGGGGTATACACTAGTCTTTGGTGGATCATGACTACCAAGACAAACAGATTCTACAATTAGATACCAATCTCTCAATGTCCTTGTCCATATAGGCCACCAGCATAATCCTCGAGCTAATGCCTTAGTCCCACTATACCAACATGGGTGTCATGCAAGAGATTTAAGATGTCTCTTCTCAACTTTTCAGGAATTATCACTCTGCTCCCCCACAGCAAGCAATCTTTGGTGAACTGAAATCTCACTAGACCTGTTTGGAAAAATCTTTAAATTTCTCCTCATACCTCTGCTCAGGCCACCCATTCATTGCCCAAAAATTTTATCCTAGACAGAATAGGATCCTTATTAGTTAACTTTGCAACTTCAGAAGAACTAACAGCAGCATTTTCTGACTCAATGAAAAATACTTCGGGTGGTTTGGAACTTCACTTGGTGATTCATTCAATGGAAGTCTACTGAGTGCATCTACATTCCATTTGTTCTTCCTGGTTTATATTCTATAGAGTATGAATATGCAGACAGAGTTAGGCACCATCTTAACATGCGAGGTGATAAAACTTGAGGTATCGGTTTACTAGGGTTGAAAGGCCAATTAGAGGTTTATGGTCTGTCAAAATTTTGAATTTCCTCCCCAGAAGATACTGATAAAATTTAGATACAGCAAATATTACTGCCAATGCTTCTCTATCAATCACAGCATATCTTCTTTCAGTTTTATTCAAGGTCCGGGGAGGCGAATACAACTGGTCTTTCAACTCCATGATCTTCTTGGGACAATATGGCTCCAATGCCATACTCAGAAGCATCACAGCTGACCAGAATAGGCAGATTATCATCAAAATGAGCTAGAACAGACTCAGAACTGATTAAGCTTTTAGCTTCTTTAAAGGCTCTTTGATGCTCTCTGTTCCATTTCCAAGGATTATTACTGTCTAAAAGTCTATGAAGCGGTTCAACTACTGTGGCTTTATTTCTTAAAAACCTCTCATAATAATTTAAAAGTCCTAAAAAAGACATCAATTCTTTTTTATTAGATGGTGGTCTGGCATCTTTAATTGCTCTCAACTTTTCTTCGGATGGATGAATTCCTTTATCGTCAATTTTCATTCTAAAAATTCAATTTCTGGAACATAAAATTTACATTTATTTCTTTTAAGTCTGAGTCCTGCTTCCTTGAAACGCAAAAGAACTTTTTCTGTTTTTTTTTTAAGGTCACCACAATTTATTCCTGATATAAGGGACATCGTCCAAATAAACTGCTCTCTCCATCAATCCCCATTAGAAGAGTGTCCATAAATCTTTGGAAGGTTCCGACTGCTGAATTCAATCCAAAGTGAGACGTTTAACTCTATACAATCCTCGGGCGTATTAATGGTAAGAATTTCAGAAGATTCATCATCCACCTTTAAATGTTGATAAGCTTGGGCCATATCTAATTTAGTAAATACCTTACCACCTCTTAGCCTGTCCAAAAGTTGTGGAATTGTGGGCAGTGGATATTATCTGGGTTGGTATTATAAGTTAACTGTTGTCTTGTAATCATGACAAATCCTTATTGTTCCATCAATTTTTTAGAACCGTAACAATGGGTGATGCCCATTTAGAAAATTTTATTGGTTCAATAATTCCTTGCTCTTCCAGGGATTTCAGCTTTTTATCCACTAACTCTCTTAGAGCAAAAGGCACTGCCCTGGCCTTTACAATTTTGGCACAGGCATTTTCAGGGAGATCAATGTGAATTAAAGGGCCATTGTAAGCATCTATTTCTTCCTTGAACATTTCCTCGAATTCAGGAGATATCGGATTACTTCCATTTATATCAAGAAATTTATTTTTAATTGGAACGCTCCGAACCATTGTCTTCCTAGAATATTAGGACCCAGTCCATCAGCCACCAAAATTGTCATGCTTTTTGTGCAATTTGCGACTTTAGCCATCACATTGAGTTTTCCTAGAATTTTTACTTTATCTGATGCCCATGTTCTTAAAGAAACATCAGATTTACTAAGTTGCGGTCATTTTCCAGTACTTTAAATAGGTTTCTTTATTCAGTATTGAATACATACTACCTGAATCTATTAGCATTGCTATTTCATTTCATCTAATTTGCTGTAATGTAGAATGGACAAATTTCATCATCTGTTTTGAGGTTATTCAAAGATGGATCACTAAAACTATTATTTTTATTATGTAAATATGTAAGGTTATTTGCTTTTGTTAAACAAGCCTTTTGTAAATGACCTATTTTGCCACACTTAAAACATTTAGCATTTTGGAATTTACATACTTTTGGCAAGTGGTTGCCCTTGCAACGAATGCAAACCAGTTTGTTTACACTTTTTTTAAAACTATTAGAATTGACTTTATTTGGCTTAAACTTAGGCGATTCAAATTTATTTAATTTACTAATTACATTTAATTCTGGCATTTTTTTCCTGTAGAATACTTGCATCTGCACTAGCCGATTCATCACACAGTGCCAAATTCACAGCCTTTTCAAAGGTTAAATCCTTTTCAGACAATAGTCTTTTAACCAGAAATTCATTTCTCAGGCCACATACCAGTCTATCTCTTAAGCGATCATCTAAATCAATAAATTCACAGTTTTCGCTTAATTTTCTTAGTTCAGCCACATAGGCGGATACAGATTCTGTGCCTTGATTTCTTTTATTGAAATGGTATCTTTGTACAATTACGTTTGGTTTAGGGCAGAAATGGCCAGTCAATTGCTTGATCAATTCGCTATAATCAATATCATTTAAAGGCTTAGGTGCGGGCCCAATGATCTTGCCAAGAAAAAGTTTCAGGACCTATTAAAGTCAATAATATTGCCTTCTTTTGTTCAATTTTTTCAATGCCATTTGCCACGAAATAAAAATTAATTCTTTCGAGATATGCAATCCACCCTTCAGGCTTAGATAAATCGAAATTTTCAAGCTTGCCAAACTCGCCATTTTTTAAAAATATTTTTACTTAAAAACTTTAAATATTTTATATTTAAAATTACTTACATATTCAATTAAGAATCGACATCCTCGTCGCCAATAATTGTTATGTCTTTAATATTTAAATTACTGACATTTGTTTACACACAAATACAAAAACAATTTATTCTCGAAGCATGTTTTGATTACCACGTGGATGATGATGATAAAACAGAATATAAAAATCAATGATAATTAATACACAACAATATATTTTAGCCATACTTATAAATTATTGTTGTCAACCTTCCTTCATTACTAATTTTGATTTTAAGTTGTTGATTTATTTTCTGAATTTTTTGACATAAATATACAAATAATTTTACTTATAAATTATGTCAAAATAAAACATATATGTTCTTTAAAACAATATAATTAATACAGTTAAATTTTAAAAAGAATTAATAATAAAAAAACACAAGGAGAAAACAAGAAAATGTGGAATTAACTACCCAAAATAAGTCAGAAGATAAATCAATAGTTCAATCAAACGCGAAATTAGTAATGAGATGAAGAAATATTGGCACGCGCGCAATATTTAAAAAGGCCATCTAAATTATGGCCAAATACTTTTCAAAGCTACAATTATTTGATTTATACTTAATATTTATACTTTTATTGTTTTTCAATGATATTTTGAGTTATTATGAACCATTTTAGATGATGAAGATAATTCTTTCAGCGTAAATAAACTTGGAAAATTGATTTCGAAAATTTTGATTTTAGTTCGCAATTTTTTGTCCTATTCATATTCAACATTATATGTAATGTAAACATAAGTATATTAAACATGTATAAAGCCATGTTCTATAGTTGACTTTCCGGTTTGCTTGAGAATTAAATTCCCCTGAAAAGGAGAACTAAGGTTGCAAAAGATACAAAAGACATTTTCTAATCTTATTCGTTTAAAATAAGGAGATTTATTTTGAGGCAAAATTAAATCGAAAAAGCAATAATAGGCTTACCTGAATCTCTGGGAATAAAAAATAATCATTTTTGACCACTGTTAAATGCAGTTACCACGTGACACGAAAAGATTATGATAATTTTATAAGTAAAATAAAATGACAAAAAGGAGAAGTAAAAAAAAATACCTTAAAACATTTTAACATATTTATTTTTTTTAATTCAGATCCAAGTATTCCTTTTTTATTACATTCACCCAGATTAAAATCAGTGAATATCTTATAAAACATGCTTAAGACAAATTAGAACAAAAATCAATCCGTATACCATGGTTTGGGTTTGACCCTCACCAATACAGGAACGGCTACATAACGTCCTAAGATTACAAAGTTGTCCTACTATACATATAAATATTAAGAATTATTAACGCTTTTGAATCAAAATAATTTATTAAAACATCCAATATTTCGATGAGGCTGTTCGCCTATCTTCCTCGGGGATTCTAACCCTGTAAACATCCACGTGATGCACGAGTGGCGAGGTTTTGAATAAAGTAGGTTAGTGTGGCCAAACCATTCAATGAAAATATGATTACTTTTTGAATTTTATATTTTGAAATTGTGAATTGAAAAAATATAAATTGAATTTTTTTTCTACAATAAATAAATATATAAAATATTCATATATTTCTATTTTTAAAAAGGTTATTTTCACACATATATAGGGTAAGCTAAAAGATGAAATACATTTTGAAAATATATTTGAAACAATTCCTCTCCCATCTTTTTGATCCACATCTGTATTAGTTTGAATAACTATTATAGGGAATATTGAAAAAAGTATATTCATATTCAAAAGGTCAACTTGCCCATAATTTACTAAAATATTTGTTTATATGATATGTTCCTCACACACGCGTTTAACTACGACAAGCGAGACCAAGTTTTGTTGGAAAACCCAGTCATATAATACAAAGTAGATACTATGAATATGAAACTATATATTACATAAATTAAGAAAAATACCACGTTATTACAAATATTACAAATGAAAGGGTAGTCATACTCCATATTGAGGATTGAATTCTTATCCCAGACTTAAGTATGTATTTAGTTTCACACAGAAGCGTGCCTTATTTTATAATAAATAGTTTATAAAATTTTGTTTTCGTGTCGTTTAGACCTAATGGAATGTTATAAAATCCATCAAATGTCATTTCACCCATTAACTTTCTATTTATTAATATTTATTCAATATCTCTAAATACATGAGAAAGTACTAGTATGTAGTTTAAAAATAATATTATAGGTATTATGGCATATTTATATATGAACGTGGTATAATTAATTTAATGAAAAATATCCAGCATTATTAATTTATTCTGAAATATATATTAACGCGACATGTAATGCACATAAAATATAAAGAACTGCGTGAAATAACTTAATACAGACGAAAATAAAATCTGGAAAAAAATATTTATCTCAAATTTAGAGAAATATTTTAAACTAATAAAATTTTATTTTATATTTATTCCGTTGTTTTAGTAATAACGTTATGAGATTAAATAAAATTAAATATAATGACATTTTCGATTTAAATTGAGATTTTTCGCATTGAGACCTTCCTATTTTTTGTAAGATTTTAAATATTTTATTCCACAAAACTCGTTTACATATTTAATCTACGTTGAATTTGATACGATATTATATAATTTTGTATTTTCTCATTCTAATTTAAGATGTCATCATTTGCGTTAAATTTTAAATTAGGTGTAAATTTGGAAAACCACAAAATGTTGTTTTTAAATTTTAGAAGACTGTTTTTAAATCTTGAAATAACGATATTAATTAATGCACAAAGATAAAAAAATTCTCCCTTTTTAAAATAAAATAAATGCCCTTAATGAATCAAAATATCATTAATAACATTTTAAAAAGGTATATAACTTTATAAAGAAATCATATAAAATAAAGTTATTGAAAGTTAGTTGCAAATAAGTGCAAAGAAATACGATCAAAGAGGAAGTAATATAAGAGGCAGCAGATAATCTGAGAGGGGTTGCAGACGAACCTGTCAGAATTCCCGCCAAATTGGGCTAATTGCCTTGAAACAATTATTAAATCCTTACTAAAGGTCTGGTATCCCGGTACAGGATAGATTTACATCCTTATGAAGCATTTTTAGCATAAAGTACACTATATATATTATTTATATATATTTATATTTTATACATTGATATATTTATGACAAAATATTATATCTACTTACGAAAAAAAGTTTAATATCGCGGAATGCAATAAATTGTTAGATAGAGAGATCAAATAAAAATATAAAAGTATATAATATGAGAACAAATACAATTTTGATATTTATATATAAAAATTTAAAATATATATATTAATTACACTGAAGATATCGCTTTCAAAATTTTTATGGTTTTAAAATTGCTCCTCCATTAGCTCTTAAAATAAAAATTTCGAGAAATTTTAATATAAAATGCAAAAGAAAAATTTCCATTATTTAAAATATTAATTTAGAAATTAAGCTGTATTTTTTCAATTTTATATATAACTTATAATCTATTTTAATATAATTTATAATATATGAAAATCATATGTATATAAATATTTAAAATTGATAAGAGAGAGAAAAGAGAGGACAATTTTTTTTTTCAAAAATATAAATATTTGGAAAATGTTTCCAAATATTTATCTATATTTTACATATTTATATTTGAATCATACTTTAAAATGTCTAAATATGACACACACACACACAATATGTCTATTTCTCTTTGCCTTATGGGCCTTGAATGCGTGTATCATTTCTGTATTTCTGGAACTCGAGTTTTCTATATTTCACTCTGTGTACAAAGCATATATATTTCACGCAAAATATTATTTTTCATATTTAAAAATATGTTCATATTCTTTTTGTAATATCTAATATATCTTAAATAAGTATAAAATTCACTCTCTTATCTACATTTAAATTTCCTATTAATAAGTATAAATTACAGAAATTTATTTGCAAAAATATATTTCTATATAAAAATCACTAAATTTTATCTAGGAATATTCTGTATAATTGGACTAACGTATTGAATTTTCACGAAATTTGTGCCAAGCAAGCAAAGGAATTTTCTTCTGATTTCTAGTGAGTCAGATTACAAGATTAGCCTCGTTATGACGCTGCTCGTTAGATGGTCAGACGATTCACCCCTAATTGGCTGTAATCCTGGGAAGAAGGGCGTCAAAAACCTCGTCTGGGATAAATTACCTGCTGGGAAACTGTGATGAGCTTTTAAACTAAGTTTGATTGGATTAATCAAGGGAGATTTATAACTAAGTCGAACTTAAAAATCAGACAATTAATCTTAATATAACCCAATTATATAACTTTCATAATAAACTATTAAAATTTAAAATCTCCAATAATCGGACTAAATGTAAATAGGATTTTAATTAGCGAATTAAATTTGATTTTATTATTTTAATCATAGGCAGATAGATAATATAAACATGGACAATTATAGTTTTCTTATCAAATAACATTTAAAATAAATGATTATATCGATTTGCATAGAATATACTATATGTCAATATGATATATAATATATATAAATAATTCATATATATATCCAAATGCACAATTAATTCTCTATTTTTTTTCTAGAAATTTCATGTAAATTTGAGTTCTTAAAATAAATATAAAATTGATTGATACAGATTTTAAAAATATTTTTATATGATATCTCGATTTATTTAGCTAAATATATTTTAAGGAAGTTTTTGACCGAGTATCAACCGAAACATATTGATTATAATAAAATATTCGAAATTCGATAATATGCTTAATAATTTAATATCTGGATATAGTATGCTCTTAATGCCTAAAATTACTTTTTAAAATTTATTTTGTGAAATATAAAATACGATAATTGTTAGAATTGCGATTATTTAAAAACATGAAATCAAATAAAATTATTATTATATTTAATGTCAATCAAATTGTATCGAGAAATATTTTATTCACCTCCTAAATAAAATAAAAATATAAATAAAATACGATTTAATTAAACACGGAAATGCACATTTCCCAAATATTTTGCAACGTAGGTGGACTCGCATAGCATCTATTGATTATTTGACCACTGGACCAAGATGGCCGTCGGCCAAGATGGCTGACCATAATCGATCTTCTTTTCTTTTTATTTGTCCAGTGCGCATGCGTCCTCCTCCTCCACATAATGTATTCTGCAATTGATCCACTCGAGGCTTGTTCCAAAACTAAAAATTCCGGTTTAACTTGCCATCGATTTTAGAAGGCGTTGTTACCAGCCAACTTATGTCTTTTGGTCATGTTTAGGCTTAGCTATTGGTTAAATTCTGTCGATATCTTCTGCTCTAATTATGGAATTACATTTTGAACTTTATAGAATTTTTGTAGAGCTTTATTTGAGACGCATATATTATTGTTTAAGTGAGGCATAATTTCACATATACAAACCCTCAAAAAGAATAATTAAAGGTCATATATAAAACCAAATTTAATGAAATTATTTTTATATTTTATTATGTATGCTCTTTAAGCATACGTATTAAACTTTGTATATCTCATAATGCTTTGCTTAAAAAGCATATTTATGATATATATATGATTATTTCTATAGCATTTTCTCCAAATGGTCCTAAATGATATTTTGACCATGTTTTTCTTATCCATTGTTTAAATTATATGGCGAAATCTTCCCTCTGCTGTATTATTTTAATTACATAATTTTTTAATAACTCGCTTAGCGCTTTTGCGAGAATTACATTTCATCTAAACAAATTGATGTTGTGGGGTTGTGAACATTTAAAATTAGTCTGTTTAAAATAATATTTAAATATAGGGGATATTATTTTACACACATTTTATCAAAAGGCAGTTTTAAAATTATAGGTGCACACAAATTGTTATATATATGGTTAGAAGATAAAATTTTGAGTAACATTTGAAAAAAATTGCTTTGTATTTGTGTAGTTAATTTGAAGTTAAAATTTTGTATTTTGAATTTTTATATAAAATAATAAGTCTATCACACTCTCTAGAACTTTATGTTATTTGACCACACTTTTAATTGTTTTCAGAGTTGAAAAATAATAAATTAAAATTTCAAAGGTGATGCTCAACACACTTTTCACAACCTTGTACTAACTTTGCGAGGTAAAAGACATCGTTTGACGTCAAGGGAATAAACTCATAAACAAAACTTAAGGAAATGGTAAATCTAAATGGTGCCGCTCATCTTTTTTATTGAAGGAGACAGAAGCAATTTTGTTCACACTTGGTTATCTCGTGTGTCTTCAATAAATGTCACTGTGTATCAAACATCTTTCAGAGTTATTGTCTGAATTCTGATATATATGCTAAAAGGTACATTAGTATATACATCATGCTAAAAGGTAAAAATTCCTAAAGTTTTGTCTATGAGAGAGAGAGAGAGAGAGAGAGAGAGAGAGTATTTAATTTTTATAAAAATAAAACAAAAGAATTTAACATGTCAATTTTTTTGTATTTATATAAAAAAAGAGTTTATTAACCAATATTTCGATTGGCAGCACGCAAACCATTATTATCAATACCATAAATAAAATAAGTTAATACAAAGCAATAACGCGTTATCTATATATAACAAATGGAAACATTATAAGACGCGAGAGTTTCTTTCACAACTTCCTTAAGTTCTGTCCATGAGTGTAATGTGGAGAAATGCACTGTTGGCAGCGGTATGGTTACACAAACACTATACATATATGTATAGTTGACCGTGTTCCCTTGTGCTAGATAATCAAGGTGGGGAAGCCTTCCTTGCTGAAGAAATTTGTACACCAAGCATGTCAAACTCGCGGCCCGCGGGCCTCATGCGGCCCACAACGAATAAATTTGCGGCCCACCAGATAATATATTTTAATTTAAAAAAATTATAAATAAGAAAAAATTAATGAAAATTTGTAGCCTAATTTTTAAAAATTGTAATTATACATAATTTATTTATTAATAACGAACCTCTGGTCGCCATACATAAGTCGTAAGTTTTGATAATATGTATTATACCTACATACATAACGTATGTACATCGCCATAAGTATTGTGTGCCTTAAAGTTTAAAGAAAATATTCTTTCGGAGTACTAGAAAAAAATTTTTTTTTTTAAGTTACGTTCAATAATTTGTGCAGTTATTCTGTGTCTGGTAAGTTAAAAAATATTAATTAAAAAAAAAATTTAAAATATTAATTAAAACGTTTTATTATTTTGTGTTAGCGATTACTAATTTTTTTTCAGACCTTTGTATTCAATATGTCTTCATCAAAACAAAGTGGCAGTAAAACTAAACGAAAAATTGCTGACGAACATAGGAATTTTCAAGAAAAGTGGGAATTAGAGTATTTTTGCTCTGAAGTAAAAGATAAAATCATCTGCTTGATATGTAATAATGCTATTAGTGTACCAAAATTATATAACATTAAACGTCATTATGAACAACATAAATCAAAATATGATACCTACGAAGGTTTAATGAGACAAGAAAAGTTAAAAGAGTTCAAGTTGGGAATGAAAAAACAACAGTTTATGCTTACTAAAGTATCACAAGAGAGTGAAGCGGCGGTGCATGCAAGCTACGTTTTTTCGGAGATGATAGCTAAACACTCAAAACCTTTTACTGAAGGTGATTTCATCAAGGAATGTTTAATTAAAGCTGCAGAAATTGTTTGTCCTGGAAGCAAGCAATATCTTTGTCTCGAAATACCGTTGTGGAAAGAGTTACTGATATGGCCAGAAATTTAAATGATCGGATAAAAGAAAAATCATCTTGTTTCGAAGCATTTTCCAATGCCTGTGATGAGAGTACGGACATTGGGGGCGTAGCTCAGTTAGCTGTTTTTTTCGAGCTTGCGACACGGATTTGAACATTTTTGAGGAATTATTGGAACTAGTACCGATGCATGGCACTACTACAGGAGAAGATATATTTAATTGCGTTTATGATCTTCTGCAAAAATACAATTTACCTCAATCAAAATTGACTTCTGTAGCAACAGATGGAGCTCCTTCAATGACTGGAAAAACCAACGGTTTCGTAGCATTACTGCGAAAAAAACTAAGTGAAATTTCTGATGGTTCCAATTTTCATCATACGCATTGCATTATACATCAGGAAGTATTATGTACGAAGGTAATAAAAATGGAAAATGTGTTGACACCTATCAAAAAATTCATCAATTTCATAAGATCTCGAGGTTTAAATCAGCGACAGTTCTCTCTATTCTTAACTGAATTAGAAAGCGAATATTCAGGTTTATCATACTATACCGAGGTACGTTGGCTATCATGCTCCAAGGTTCTCAAACAATTTTGGGACTTGAAAGAAGAAATATGTCAGTTTTTAATAACCAAGAATCAAGACATCACTTTGTTTTCTGATCAAGTATGGTTGCAAGATTTTTCCTTCATGGTTGACATAACAAAACACTTGTCGGATTTAAATTTGAAACTGCAAGGAAAGGATCAGATCATTACCAACATGTGTGACCAAGTTAATGCATTCAAATGTAAGCTAGTTATTTGGGAAAAGCAGTTGAAAAACGATTTAATGCACTTTCCGACATGCAACATGTACAAATCAAGTTTAGGTGAAACTGCATCGTATCAAAAATATGCGGAAATATTTTTAAGTCTTAGAAATGAATTTGAAACAAGGTTTTCTGATTTCAAATCTTTGGAAGGCAAGTTTACTTTGTTTTCTTCGATTTTCTCGATAAATATAGAATCAGTACCTAATCATATGCAAATGGAGGTAATAGATATCCAGTGCGATTCAGATTTAAAGGCAAAATTCATTGAAGTTGGCGTTTCTGAATTTTACAAATATTTGCCAGCCAGATTTGAAAACACTCGAAAATTAGCATATGAAATTATGTCCATGTTTGGAAGTAATTATTGGCCCGTGTTAGGATTTGAGTTTGACATGCTTGTTGTACACATATATACAGCTATATATTTTTCCTACATTTTATCTTCCCTTTATTTACTCCATTATTATATATTATCCTTTATTTGATCTTAATATTTATTTTTTCTGTAACAATTGATTAGAAGAATCCTTAAAATATATTTAAATTGTCTCATTGTTGTATAACCTGTGATATTGAAAACTTAAAAAAACCTGTAAATCTCTCGACTCCAGAATGGAGAACAATTAGAGTTAAGGACGTCTCAGAACCAAAGAAATTACTATATATATATCGTTTTGAAAATAGAGCAGTCCATAAATAAATATTCAATTAAAAAGGCATATATTGGATCAAAATATCATTTATTTTACCAATATTTCAGTTGGCTGAACGCCAACCATTTTCAAGGTGTTATAACACATTAATATGTTATAATACCTTAATAAAGGTTGGCTTTCAGCCAACTGAAATATTGGTAAAATAAATGATAATTTGATTCAATATATGCCTTTCTAATTAAAAATATATATATGTTACTAAAAGTAGCCCCTCTCTCTCTTTATTTTCATTCATTAATAATAAAACATTTTTGACTATTTTTCAGAATATTCCGACTTTTAATATTTGTTGTAAATATGTATAGTTAGCTTAGCTATTTTTAAATTTCTCTAATATAGAATTAATTGTATAAATTCTATATAACTGTGTAAAATGCTTTTTATTGTAATTTTCTTCTAATAATTAAAATAAAACTACTTGATAGTAAATAATTATTCTTCTGCTTTTCTTTTAACACGACTGCACCTTCAGATTCTTATTTTACATATAATATATATATGTCATAATATATGCTCTTCCAGGAATAATAAAGTAAACCTAGAGTCAGCCCAGAGAGAGACGGGATGTAAAGTCCGGTCACTTGAGACAGTAGCGACATTCCAAGGGGCGGCAACTGGGGCCCGTCAGTTAACACCTTGGGACTTTTAAGACAGTTGGGGATTGTGGGCGACACGAACAGCCGCCCAGCTTTGTCGGGCCCGTCGCTCTCTCTGGTTGTCTGGAATTCCTCTTCCAAACTTGTGGTGTCCTTATTTCTCTTTCCCCACCTTATTATATTGTCACATATATAATAATGCATATTTTACATATAAAACAATACAACCAGTTTATCACTCCGGTACATAATTGTAGTGATGAAGAATGTGCCATAACATCAGTTTTGGCAAATTCAGCGGTTCCACTTTTGATACATGAATCCAAATCTCCCACAAAACTGTATATGTTATGTAAATATGTAAATACGATCTCAAGTATATAGGACGCAGTCTACTGACAACCTTGACCCTGTACTGTTGGCCAGATTCCAGCCTGGAACTTCCTAATCAACTGGTTCAGCTCTGTGACCCTCACAGGTGGTGACTACAACTTTATACTTGACTACAGGACAGCGCGGGTGGTAGACCTTCCAGGAATCCAGCTTATGTCACTCTACCAATGTTCACCAGACTCACACCTGTAGATGCTCTAAAGTCTATTATAACATAACCTATATTCCCATCCCTGGACACGTTTATTTTTCCGTTCATCATTACTCTTCACAATTCATTCTACCATACTTCATCTCTAAGGTTATAAATAATCGTTATTTCTCCTTAAAATAAATTTCGATTTTTCGTTCAAAAAAAAAAAAAAAACACATGCAGGATAATTTTCAAATGTCGTTCTACAATTATAAGCCGCATTATATTATATTGTATAAATAACCTAAATAAAATTAATTATTTACCAGCATCGTATTATCTATTTATGATAATGGTGTTATATTATTTATTTAAACAAAAAGAATATTAAAACTATAATTTATTTTTTTATTCTAAAGTTACGAGCTTTCATATGAGATATGTGTTTTCCATGACCTCATTTGGTTATGTGCACTCGCTGATGGGGATAGACTAGTCTAAGTTTTGACTAGTGAAGAAATTTTGTATATAAAAAGTTCTCAATGCGCTGGATTCGATCGCGGATCCTGGGTAGGTAAAACTCGACACTATATATATATAATTATTATAGCCCTTTATTGTTAATAAAAATTTTGCTTTTTAAAATTAATTTTATTCATACTTCATTTCTTCCCTATTTATTTTTAACGTTGATTCAGATAAATTACTATAATTACATTTATAATTATCATAACAAAAAGAGAGATAATTGTCCAGTTTCAGCTTGCTCTTTCTCTAAACGGACATTATAATAACAATCAAACATATTTTTTCATTATTTTTTTTATAATTACAAAGCAGTAATTAAAATTATTCTTTTTTAAAACAATTAATATGTGAAACGACATTTGACAAGTTTTACCGCAAATGTTTCTTTTGAACGAAAAATCGTAATTTATTTTAAGGAGAAATAACGACTATTTCTATCCTTAGGGATGAAGTATGAAAGGATGAATTGTGAAGAGTAATGGTGAACGGAAAAATAAAATGAGCCGCATTATATTGTACGTATTATAAATTAACTTTATATAATATGAATGACCCGGGCAACGCCCGGGTTTTACCCGATTAAATGTTTTTATTCAAATACTATTCGTTACAATTATAAATTGGCACCGTGGATGTCACTTTTGTGAAATGTCCCGCTCCAAACTTTGTGTGTTTTTAAAATATAAAAATAAATATGTAAATTTTCACAACGACATTTGAAAATTATATTATTTTGATTTTCAAATACTATTCGTTACAATTATAAATTGGCGCCGTGGATGTCACTCTTGTGAAACGTCCCGCTCCAAACTTTGTGTCTGAGAAGCGATATTTTTAAAGAAAGATGATCTGGCTTTTGTTTTCTGCTCGAATGAATGCTTTTCTGTTAGACTTTTGTTCCTGCGTACAAAATAATGAACTGGTTTCACCCGTGGTCTCTGCTTTTTGGAATTTTTCCCGATATAATTTTGTATCTGATAATCAAACATGATACAGCAATATCGTCATCATCATTTTCTGACTAAAAATATATAGTTTTAATAATTGATTTATATATTTTTTAAAATAGCCTATTGTCTTCCCCGTATTTTTTTTTTACCTATGTATGGAAATTTTTGTTTTAATTAGTGAACTACTGCGAATTTGTATACCGGACATACAAACAAACATACAAACATTCATTTTTATATTATATAATATTTACAAACGGAAAAATATGTTCAGGGTAGCCTAGTGGACATGGCATATGCCCGTTAAGCGGAACACTGTGGGTTCGATTCCCTTTCCTGGACATTTTTATTTTTCCGTTCATCATTACTCTTCACAATTCTTTCTTTCATACTTCATCCCTAAGGATAGAAATAGTCGTTATTTCTCCTTAAAATAAATTACGATTTTTCGTTCAAAAGAAACATTTGCGGTATAACTTGCCAAGCGTCATTTTACAATCATAAGCCGCATTATATTGTATTATAATTAATATGTGGATGGAAATTTTGCCGGGAGGAAATTGATTATTAAAAAATAACGGTCGCCTCTCCCGGCAAATTAGACGCTCAAACTAAGCGCCAACAATTGACCGAAATTTATATTTTAATAGAACAATTTCTTCCTGGCCAAAGTTCCATCTATATTTTGACCATAGATTTGGCCTAGCTACTCTACCAGCTAAACACCTCTTTGGCAGATTGTGAAGATTTCATTTGATCCCGTGTGGATCTCATGGAATAAATTCTGCCCTAGACTGACGAGGGCCATTAGCCCGAAACCATGGTCTCTAGGTGGACATTTCTCAGTTTGCCAAAGCTGGCGTTGTGGCTTTGTCACCGACCCGAGGCCGCTAGTTTGCCGGGGAAGGCGATTTAATATATATATATATATATACATATGTCATAATATATACTCTTCCAGGAATAATAAAACAAACCTACAGTCAACCCAAAGAGAGATGGGCAGATAAAGTCCGGTCATTTGAGACACTAGCGACATTCCAAGGGGTCCGGTCACTTGAGATATCAGAGACATTCCAAAGGGCCCGCTTCTTGGAACCTGAGGACTAATTAAGACAGTTGAGGATTGTGTGCGATACGAACGGCCGGCCGCCTGGCGGTGCCGGGTCCGTCGCTCTCCATCTCTCTCTGGTTGCCTGGGTCCCTCCTCTACCAAATTGTGGTGTGATTATTTCTCTTTCCCCACATTATTATTATATTGTCACATATATATGTAGTAAACCCGATGTGGAATGTGCTGGGTGCAGTCGTGGTAGTGTGTGCGTGATGGGATTTTCCGCACTGGGACAACAAGAGACAGAGGCAGG
Source organism: Cordylochernes scorpioides (assembly GCA_030710605.1). Taxonomy (NCBI): domain Eukaryota; kingdom Metazoa; phylum Arthropoda; class Arachnida; order Pseudoscorpiones; family Chernetidae; genus Cordylochernes; species Cordylochernes scorpioides. Next base: position 41,197,342 of record CP092866.1, on the reverse strand, counting down.
TCTAGGTGGTAACTTCAAGAGGAAGAGGTAGACCACGGACGAAGACAGCGGACCCGGACGCCACGGATGCCCTACATCGCGGATAGGGGTGAGGGATCCGACCGACTGTAACGGGGTCGCTCTGGAAACAACTACAACTATCTATCTAACTCTCCAACTATCTAACTGACGAAACTTTCTAACGACCCCAATATATAGCCACTCTCAGCCGTCTACCTGGCCTTGAATCTCATTGGCTGCTGGTCAAGCTGTTTGTTTGCTCAGGCGTAACGGCGCGCCTCGGTGTCTAGCCTTTCATCTCAGGTTTTGGTTTCGATGGATTGATTTTGGTTTCTATAGTTTGGTTTTGGTTGCGATAGTTTGATCTATGGCGTCGTTGGTCTACCTCCCTCTTTGCTTTATTGTGATACATCTTACAAGGTTGATACATATTTATATAGAGATGGGATTACAATAAACATCAGAAGGTTGTGAACTGTCTCACACAAAAATATACTACATATATATATATATTAATAGTAATTTTTTATTTTTGGAAAAAAGAGGAAAAGTAAAATATTAAGAACTACAGATTTTGAATTAATATTGAGTCATATATATATGTATATTCGTGGTCACCGAAGTATTGAAGCACACAGAGAAAAGAAGAGAGACTCCAAGACTCCAAATTAAGACGTTGCAAATGACAAAGGGGACCTCAGATGGGTGTGTCCGCACACTTCACACGGGAGCTCAAAAACAAACTGCCTCTACCCCAAGATGGCGGGTTTTAAAAAGCAATGGGGGAGTTGACGTCGTTCCGGGCTTGACCAATTATATCCTTCTGGGAGATTCTATTTTTGTTAATGATACCCTGAGTATATGTATATATGTATTACTGCCACATATAAAGATATTCAATACTATATTAGCGGTAGTTTAATTGAATTTAGGCTTTTTTTTTCAAACTTTAGTGTCTCGGGACATCCAACACATAGTTTACAAATCCACGGCCGTTTTTTCTTTGTTTAGAATGCTTTCCTCCCAACGAAATTCCACAAGAATTATTTCGGTTGTCCTGGTTACCGAACAAATTCACAATGGTTGCTATGGAGACCACATTTTTGGAAAATATTTAGAACACAGTGAGAGGAATTACTCTATTGTGACACCTACATTAGATTATAATTAATTTATTTAGAAAGGTATTTATATTATATAATGTCTTCTTTAATAATTGGGGGGTTATAATTGGAATTGAACAAACTGAAAGCTGAACAAACTACTTGTATCTCAATTTTTGGATATTTTGTTTCGTCGATTTATCAACCCACATTGTCGCCTTTTAAAGAAAATACACACACACACACACAAAAGCCTTTATTAAGACACACAGGTCTTACAGAGGATTCTCCTTGGGGTTACAAAACGGAGAAACCTATGAAAGTGGGAAATAAAAAATGGAGAAAGATTATATACATTTGGTAAATATATACAGATTATAAGAAAGAATAAAAAAATAAGAAGAATAAAAAAAAAATCAAAAAAAGAAAAAAAAAATTTTTTTGGAAATATGGATGGGAGAAGTGGAGAGCGAAAAGAGGAAAGAAAACAGGTATTTACATATGGAACAAGACCATTTAAGCTCTCACACAGCACAGGTGGGCCATGTATTTTTTAAGAAATCTTTAAGAGATTTCCCAGGAAAATCCGCGTGTTCAGGGTTGTAAGGTAAACACCGTTTTATCAGTGTGGGGGTTTACTTATCGTATCTGCCTAAACAAATAATTGGATGTTGGTTCTGTCTTTCTCATCAAACAGAAATTTTTGGTATGTTTGAATGTTCGGTTAAGTCTTTCTTTTTTACAGCATTTTTATGGAAGTTATATAGATTTAGAGCTACTGAACTATTGTCTATAAAGTTGGATAATAAAAAATATAATGTGAAGTGTGTATGGCCTATCTTAGAGAAGAGTATTTTTCTTTCCGTGTCAAGAGGCATGCATTCAAATATATAATGTTCTAATTCATTTTCGGTTCTATTTTTGCATAGTTGGCAATACAAGTCTTCTGTCCTTAGATATTTTATATGGTCTTCTCGATATAAAACAAATAGAATTCTCAATTGCGCAATGAGGCGTTTAGCCGGCAGTGGGAGTTCACTTAGTAGATAGTTCTCTGCTGCGAATGTTTTATGTAAATATTTGTAGTGTGTGTGTAGCTTCGAATTGGTTATTCTTGATTGGTCGGTTTGGATAGACTGTTCTATAGTGATTCTGATAATTTGAGGTATTGCTTTCTGTAGAATATTGGGGTCTGAACAATTCTTTAACCACATGAATCCAGTTGAGTTTAGGATATTCATTAAATTTTCTGTAAAACCTATAAAGGCATTCGTCAGAGTGGACGTTTCCCATAATTGGGCTAGACAGATTGCGGGCAATCTGGATTTTTCCATTTTTAATATTCTTAGCCAGAACTTTAGAATTAGTTTGGTTGCTGTGACTCTTAGTGAGAAGCGTCCGGTTTCCATGCGTAGTATGTAGCCTGGTGTGTTACTCGGCAAGTTCAATAGTCGTCGGAGATAGTTATTCTGAATTTGGTCCAAGATTTTGTACTTTTCGTTTGCCCAAATTGGAGCAGAATACAGCAGAGTTGACAGGATAATCGAGTCTAATAGTTTCATTGATGAACCAAATGAATTCAACCTGGATTTCTCCATAATTTTCCATACTTCGCCGGTAGCTGCAAGCGCTTTGCCTTTAAAGTATGAAGCCACTTGACTAAACGAGATTGTTGTTGTGAGGGGATAGCCAAGATAGAGATATTTCGATGTCACTGTCAACAGTTGGTCTCCCCAGAACCATTTGTCCGATTTTGCAGGGCGGCCACCATTTCGGAAAACCATTATCTTGGATTTTGATTCGTTCAGGGTTAGATGATTTGTTTCGAAGTATTTTTTCAACATGTTGATTTTTATTTGTAGATTGATTTTTGATTCTCCTATGAGAATTATGTCGTCGGCATACATCAAAAGGTGGACCGTTCCAAAATTAGGGAGGTATATGCCTGGTAGAGTAGAGTCATTAAAAATGTTGATTAAATCAGTTACAAAGAGTATAAATAGATAGGGTGATAAGGGTTCTCCTTGTAACACTCCCGATCGGATTTTGATGGGTTCAGTAAATAGTCCATTCCATCTCACCGTCGTTGTCATTTGTTCGAAGTAGTTCCTGATAAGGTTAACAAAGCGGAAATCCAGACCTAATTCACCCAATTTTGACCACAGAAGTGAGTGGGGAACAGTGTCAAAAGCCTTTTTTAGGTCCACAAAAAAAAGCATAGAGTTTTCTTCTTTTACGTCTGAGAGTCAGCTGTATCAAGGACAACAGTGTGAATATGTGATCTTGACAGGAGTAGCCTTTTCTGAATCCGGCCTGGTTTTCTGGAATAATTGATCTACCTTCAATCCAGTTGCGTAATCGCGATTTTAGTATTGATGTGAAAAGTTTTGACAGATTACTAATAAGGGCAATTCCGCGGTAGTTTGATGGATTATCCCGGTCACCGCTTTTAAAAATAGGATGGATGATAGATTTAGACCATATTAAGGGATATGAACCAGAATTAATGATTCTGTTGAATATATTTTTTAGAGTAACAAGGTGTTCGAAAGGTAGGGTCTTTAATGCTTCATTCGGAATTTCGTCAGCGCCACAAGCTTTTTCATTTGCCAGACTGGAGATTTCTCTAGTTATTTCTGTTATGGAGATTTCACAGTAGAGTTCAGGATCAATTCGTGAGAGAGTAGATAGGTCGCTTCCTATCGTCGTTTCAGCAGAGAGCAGTTTGTTGTAAAAGCATTGCCACTCTAAAATTGTTATATTTCCTTGTATATAGCTTTTGTCTTTCAAGGTAGCTATAGTTTTCCAAAAGTTTGCGGAGTCACGGGCATTTTTAAGAAGTTCTTGTTTTTCCTGAAGATATTTTTTCTTGTTGAAGTTTATTAAGGTCGTGTACCTTTTCCTATTTGAGACATAAATATTGCGGTCTACGTCAGTGTTCGTTTCCTTAAAGGTTGTGAGGCTTGCCTTAGCAGATTTTTTGGCTAAATAGCATTCCCTGCTATACCAGGGTTTCGATTTTGGGCGGCCAGGTCTGACCTTAATGCGCATATCTGCAGCAAGCATTGCGTTTAGTATTTGTTTAGAAAATGTATTAACTAGGCTGTCAAGATTCTGGTCTGTAGAGACTTGATTGTTGTCAAGATTCTGCGAAAAGAGGGATGTGTTATCAGGTGCCCATCTGTATCTTTCAAAGCAGGGATAGACGGTTTCTTTCGTTCGTTTGAGATTAGATAAGTTAGACATGTTTATTGTTAGTGGAAGGTGGTCCGAGTATGGGTTATTATCTACTTTGAGGTCAACAACGTGCTCCAGCAGGGAATATGAGACAATAAAATAATCGATTTAAAGAAAATACTTGTATATAAGAAAGAAAACATTTGAGCACACAATTTTCTTTTAAACATAAAACAAACTTATACTATCCTTACTGCGTTGAAAAATATATTGGAAGGGCTTGGCTCATCAGTAATGAACCCTCCCAGCGGTTTCGCCAATTTAATCTACCAAACCGCTGGGAGGGTTCACCTCTGATGTTAGCCAAGCCCTCCTAATATATTTTTCTTCGCAGTAAGGATAGTAGAAGGGTGTTTATGTTTAAAAGAAACCTCCGTGCTTAAATGTCTTCTTTCTTATATATAGATGGCGTGTTATTGCCCTAATTAACTTGTATATATATTGTTTATAGATGTGTTAATTTTTTATAACAATGAAACAAAGGGAAAATAACACTCGAGACGTTAAAATTTTGTTTTATATTGAGAAAATCTGTAAACATTTAAGCTATTAATATATGCAGTTATCAGAGTCATCAACAATCAATTCTGTCACCGTTTGCTTTTGTGAATGGAATAAATACCCAAATATGGCCATTTCTAATAAGCATCGGTGGTTCAGTGGTACAATGCTCGCCTGCCACGCGGGCGGCCCGGGTTTGATTCCCGGCCGATGCATTTTTTTTTTTACAATTTTTAAAACTCATTTATATTATTATTGAAATATACAAGTATCAGAGTCATCAATTCTGTCAGCGTTTGCTTTTGTGAATGGAATGCCTTTACGTAATATACGTAAAATACGTAACTAATATGACTGAAATTTTAGCAGTATGTATAGTAGAATCTGGAAAAACTTATATTGAATATTTCAGGTCACTATCCCGAATATTCTTCGAGTTATTTGCAAATTTGAGTTGCAAATTTGCTTTTTCGCTCGCAAGCAGCGCCTCTAGCGGTGAAGATGGGAGGTAATATCAGCTGACCTAATGTACATGTAAAACATAGAAGAGATATTTGTCGCATTTTTAGCCAAGAAAAATTGAAATTGACAGGTTCTGGGCAAAAATAGTTGTTTTTTTTTTTTAGTCAGAAAATGATTATGACAATATTGCTGTATCATATTTGATTATCAGATACAAAATTATATCCGGAAAAATTCCAAAAAGCAGAGACCACGGGTGAAGCCAGTTCATTTTTAGTATGCAGGAACAAAATTCTAACAGAAAAACATTCATTCGAGCAGAAGACACAAAGCCAGATCATCTCTTAATAAAAATATCGCTTCTCTGACACAAAGTTTGGAACGGGACGTTTCACAAGAGTGACATCCACGGCGCCAATTTATAATTGTAACGAATAGTATTTGAATAAAAGCATTTAATCGGGTAAAACCCGGGCTTTGCCCAGGTCATTACGCTAGTATATATATATTAATAGTAATTTATTTATATTTGGAAAATAGAGGAAAAGTAAACTTGGAAATGGTTTTCAAGTAAACTATGGACATAAGCTTATAGGACAGTAGAATTACATTCAAATATTTGCTTCGAACCATTTCTAAGATTCCATCCTTCAGTGTAGCATATAAAAGCAGAATGATCCAATACAGTATTAGAGCTCTGAGAAGCGGTCTGGTGGATTAAATTGGCGAAACCGCTGGGAGGGTTCACCACTGATGAGCCAAGCCCTCCCAATATATTTTTTCATCGCAGTAAGGACAGTAGAAGTTCGTTTTATGTATAAAAGAAACATTCGCGCTTTTAAATCATTTTATTTTATATATATAGATGGCGCGTTATTGCTTTGTGTTAATAAATAATATGTAAAGTTAAATTGGTTACGGATTCAACCTTCTTACTTACTTTAATTACATAACATCAACCACATTTAGAAGCCGTTTTTAGCATCAAGAGAAGCAAATGTCTTCCTTCATATTGGGATGGATTTGGAGACTTATCTCCCTGTCTTTACTCGGTCCCTTCCTGACTTAGCTGTTCTAGAGCGGGGAAGAGATGGGACTTGTTCTAGTTGGTACTGGAGGAATTAGGAGAAATAGGACTTGCTCTAGAAGAAGTGTGTATATATATTAAAAACAAAGAAAGCATATCCTGACCACATGTGCTTTTAAGATGGCAGAGCGCCATCTAGTGGAATCGAATTCAACTAGACATTGATTTAACCTGTTCCCTGATATTTGGTCAACCCATTTTTCTTGATAAATCAAGAACCGCTGGTCTTAATAAAGCTTTGAGTGAGTGTGTGTGATAAATCAAGAAATGAAATCTACGAACGCGTTCCGTGCTGTTGACGCTCGTCAGCGTGGAGCAGGCTGTACCACTGCGACCAAAAATATTTTTTGTCCCAGAGGCTTCTTGAGAAACCAAGAAATGGGTAATTTAAGGCCAAACATTCGTAAATACGCTTAAAAAATGAAATAAATAATGGATATATTGTTTTTCATATATATATGAACAATCAAAAGCCGCATTATATTGTATTATAAATTACTTTATGTATTATTTACGAACGGAAAAATATGTTCAGGGTAGCCTAGTGGACATGGCATCTCCCCGGTAAGCGAAACACTGTGGGTTCGATTCCCATCCCTGGACACTTTTATTTTTCCATTTATCATTACTCTTCACAATTCATCCTTTCATACCTCATCTCTAAGGTTAGAAATAATCGTTATTTCTCCTTAAAATAAATTTTGATTTTTCGTTGAAAAGAAACTCATGCGGGATAATCTTTAAATGTCGTTTTACAATCACAAGCCGCATTATATTGTATTATATATATATATATATATATATATATATGTGATATCTTGGGACCTCTGGGACCAGTGTTACCTGATGCTAGACGAACCTCGATGTCAACTCTACCGTGCAGTCGTGGTGGAAGGTGACACAGCTGGGCCAAAGGTGAAATAAACAAACAGAGATTCCACTAAAAAGCGTCTGACGTCAAGAAGGAATGGGATGAGCGGAGAGGGAGATCTTTAGAGCAAGTGTTACCTTGGTGAGATCCAAGCGCATACTGCCTAACCTAGGTTCTCGATTTAACACCAAGACCTTTCTTCTTTCTAATTGGTAGGAAGATGTCACGTGGCCGTTGGCTATTGGTTGACCTACTTAGGTGTTGTTTCCTAATTGGTAGGGATATGTCACGTGGCCGTTTGCTATTGGTTGACCTACTTAGGTGTTACCTTCTAATTGGTCTTTGCTGCTGTCTTTGTCGGAAGATATAACCGGCCTTGCCCAGGAAATACTGGCCGTTAAACTCAACTTTTATGATTTTCGCGATCGTAAAATTGACTGTAGATTTATTAATAGTGGTGCTGGCTTTAAGCCTCTTTGCTAGGCCTTACTTCTACTCTCACCTAAGCCTGATTAGTTTTAACCTTAATTTTCTCCTGTTAGTCTCCATTCCTTCTATCTGTACAGTTGCTATACTTTATTAGATTCTTACGCGGTACAGATTGATGTTAGTTGAGGCTTTCTATTTGCAGTACATAAGAAGTTATATACAGTCATGGGGTGGAACATGTGGTAGTCGATATCTAGACTATTTACAACAATTCCATGGTCTTAAATCATCACAGATGGCCCCGGATGTGAGAGGGTTCATATGGAGGGATTTAAGAGAGCGGAATAGGAAGACTGTTATTAAGGAAGTAATTTTTTTAAAAATTAATTAAAGTGAGTTGGTATATAACATGGGGTTGATTTCTGTATATCCATAAGAGATAATAAAGCATAAACAACTGATACTAAACATACAAGTAAAACAAAAATAGGAATAAAAAATTTAATAGAGAACATATAATGATGATAGGTAAAAATATAAATGATTGGATGGGTAAATCATGATCTCTTCGTGATGGGCGTTAGAAAGGGTTGAGGGGTTAGTTATTACTTGGTTGAGGCAATGTCACTTTGACTCAAGTCCCAAACCATTTAATGTGCACGGCGCGGAGAACCTAGGCCATGTTTCACATGTAAATTTAAGGACCGAATAAAGTTACAGTACCACAATCGAAAAGTAAGATAAGGGTGATTGTTATGGGTTTTAGTAATTAGTCGTTAAGACGTACGCATGCAGGAGAAATGAGGGCGAAGATCAGTGACCAGAAATCAAAGTTTTAATTGGAGTCGTCAGGGGCTTAGCGAGAAAAAGAGTAAAATAAAAAAAAGATGTGCCAGCGTGTGGCATGAGAGTGCCCTGGAATATATAAAAAAAATACAATTTGCACGTATCCAAGCCAGAAGTTGGGATAGGTAAATCTGGGGTACGGTGTGTCAATATTGTTAATTACGAAATCAAAGTAGGTCAAGTCTAGCCTGCGAAGGAGTTAAAAGTTCCTGCGGAAAAGGGTTAGTATTTATCAAGAAGTAACCTTTAAAGTGGTTGTTCAAGAGGTTATTGAAGATTGCCCTGTTTTTAGATCATGATTTTTAGTTTGATTATAAAAGAATATATCATTGAGATATGAAATTGCGAAATTAAGGCTTTGCATATAGCGTTAAAGGATTTGAAAAATCGAAAATAGAATTGCGAAGTTAAATGCAAAGTAATCTTTTAAAAAAAAGTAAAAATAGTGATGACATAATACAAAGATTACACACTATAGCAATATATAAGGGGTAATAGAAAGTGAAAATATTAAATGAAAATTAATAATGAGCAATAATATACTCGATAGCATTGACATGGTAGCGGAAGATGAAACAATGTAAATAACATCTAATTTATAAAGTGAGAGAAAATATTAAATGACAAAATGCAAATTAGTGATATATAAACATGAAATATAAACTTGAGATTATTAGATATGAAAGATTAAATATAAAGTTGATTATAAAATAGAGTCATAAAGCAAAAGTAAATAAGCTTTGGTAAAGAAAAATAAAATAAAATGACACTAATCTAAACTGATTGGTTGACGTAAATAAAAAAAAAACAATTATAAGAGCTAGATAATGAT
>CP092866.1:41079951-41187874 GCA_030710605.1 Cordylochernes scorpioides | reverse complement strand
GATCTCCAGACAAACACACAGAGAACGCTTTAAACGTCTCCACTCGAACACCACTCCACGATTCCTCGCATCCCGTTTCAAACCTCTATTATGTACAAACATGGCCACCTTCGTCCAATGAGAAGGCGTGGGAGATCAGTTCACTTAACAAATAAACAACATTCTTCCCGCATAACTGAGAAGATTATAACTGCTACGTTTGTCAAATAATTTGACAAAATGTATCTTTCCAAAAAAAAAGAAACTAACCAATCTCCCAAACATTATTTTTGTCCCGGAAGGAAAACCTCCCGCTGTCGGGAGGGGAAAAATCTCACGGGAGCCATGTTATAAAGAAACAAAAAAAAAAAAACTAAAGAGAGAAGATGTAAGCATCCGGGCCGTTCCCTAAAAAAAGTGCCTTCCATCTTGTTCCTCCCAAAAGAAACTTCAAAAAGGAAAAAAAAATCTGCGCAAACTACGTGAGTTACCATGAGTGATTACCAAGCATACACATATATAATATGCTTTAATAGACAGAGTTTAATGGGGAACAAAATAAGCTCTCATCTGGGACCGGCTGGGTATGTTAGGTAGAGACTTAGGGTACTGACAGAGGCTCACTTGATGAGAAACAGAACGATCCAATTCCATTCAGTTCTCTCAAGTCCAAGAGCTAAAAGCTCTTCTTAACGCCTGTTTCTAAACGCTTTCACCCTATCGACATGTACAACTTTCACATCGTGCATGGTGACCCCTCTTACTCTGAAGTTAGCATCGGAGACCCTAGCTTCCACACGGAAAGGCCCATAGAAGTTGGAGTAACCTTCATTCTTAGGAACAGCTAGCATTACCAGTTCTCCTTTGTCGAAACTTCTGGTATAAGGTGGCCTAGGATTCATAAGCTTTTTAACAGACTTACCTGAAATAAACTGTCTGACAGTTTACTTTGCTTTCCACATCACCCTTAATCTCTCGGTCCAAGTAGGCTTTCTAAAACTATTAACAGACCCAGCGCTACACTCACAGTTTATGTTAAACTCAGTAGGTGGCAACTTTACAGCCTCGTTTTCAATGCGCCTCACTGATTCCTCATCTAAGGAGCTTGAAACCTTGCTCTATGTGCACTGGCAATGCAGCTAAGGTCTACATAATCACGGTCTTCTGGTTTGAAGGAAATCATGTTGCAACGTTCCCGTACGGAAGGCAACTGGATATTGAATCTCCTTATATCATTGATTCCCAGAATCCCGTCGTAGCCCTTATCTCCGAGTGACATTAACCAGAACCTTATCTCTCCCAGCTCGCTGCCGTTTTCGTTACCAACTCTACAGGTTTTAACACGTGTAAGTGTCTGCTCGTGGTCTGTAACTGATGCTATACATAAAGTTTTAAGTGCATTGTCCCAATTCTCTTTCAAGACCTTGCACTTTTCAGAATCAATAATACTGACTTGGCTTCCTGTATCATATAACAGACGACACATATTGCAGTTAATATCCACCTTAACTATTGGCAGATTTCCATACTGATCTCCGCCATATAAACATATGTTCACAATTTCAGCATTGTCAAAAGTATTGCGGTTGGCAAACATAGAAGACTGTCTTGAGCAATCACTGGCCATATGTCCAAACCTACACTCAGGTGAACTCAGCTTGATTTCGCCCAACAAATCAGTCAGTTTTTCTACCTCTGCCCTAAGATCTGCAATACACTGCTCATTTTCATGCTTCATCCTGTTTACACTGGCACTAAGCATCTTCATCTCATCCTTAATGCTATTTATTTCTTCAACCCCTTCTACTGAACATGCCCCTTTCATAAAGCTGCAACGTTGTTCTACACTATCCTCCGTGGCCATGACACTGACTGCTTTGTCTATTGATTTAGCCTCACAGCGAACAATAGCCTCTCTATATTTATCGAGCATATTTTCGAGGAAAATTTCGAAAACAACTAAACTATTGTCAAATCTGTACTCTATCTCTAATGGCCAGGAATCTTTCTTTAAAAACCATAGGACTTTTCCGAACTCTCTGCTTAAGACCTTCTATTAATTTAAGGCATTCCCTAATACCACGCGCCTTTTTAGGGTACAATATGTTCAGTTTACTAACAATACTTTCGAAACTGCTATCGTTACGGATACCCATCTCCTCTAAGCTCAACCTAACTTCAGGGGATAGAGCCTCAAACATGAGCAGTGCTTTGACCTCAGGATCCCATTTGCCTACTCGAGCTTTAAGCTCGACTTTCCGAATGAAGGACTCGAGATCAACCCCATTGAACACTGACAAGTTGAGCATAGAGTTCACAAACATGATGGAGTGCAAAAAAAAAAAAATAATGAACCACTTAATCGAGGAAAAAAAAACGCACGTAAAATTTGCAGGAATTTACACGTGCAAACACTAGTAATCCTGGCAGGGCTCGCCAATGACAAAAGTTACTTTTACGGGTTATCACACAAAAGCTATAAACTAGGACATACAGTAAGAGTAACTTAATACACAGAGAAACGTAAACTCAAGATTATAACCCCAATAACAAAAAGGAATTGAATAAAAACTAACGATTTGTTAAATAAAATAAAAATAGTGCTTATTTTTTATTTGCAGCCTTGATAAGGAGCGGACCGAGGTTACACAGGTATGCGAGGAGATCACCAGACAAGCACGCAGAGAACGCTTTAAGCGTCTCCACTCGAACACCACTTCACGACTCCTCGAATTCCGCTTCAACCCTCTTTTATGTACAAACATGGCCACATTCGTCCAATGAGAAGGCGTGGGAGATCAGTTCACTTAACAAATAAACAACATTCTTCCCGCATAACTGAGAAGATTAAAACTGCTACGTTTGTCAAATAATTTGAAATTACAAACCCTACATAAAGTCCACATTTATCTGGATAGAGTTGTGGAGTAAGTGTAGAACATGGCACACGTGTTACAAACCCAACATAAAGTCCACATTTATCTGGATAGAGTTGTGGAGTAAGTGTAGAACATGGCACACGTGTTACAAACCCAACATAAAGTCCACATTTATCTGGATAGAGTTGTGGAGTAAGTGTAGAACATGGCACACGTGTTACAAACCCAACATAAAGTCCACATTTATCTGGATAGAGTTGTGGAGTAAGTGTAGAACATGGCACACGTGTTACAAACCCAACATAAAGTCCACATTTATCTGGATAGAGTTGTGGAGTAAGTGTAGAACATGACCCACGTGTTACAAACCCAACATAAAGTCCACATTTATCTGGATAGAGTTGTCGAGTAAGTATAGAACATGACACATATGTTACAAACCCAACGTAAAGTCCACATTTATCTGGATAGAGTTTTGGAGTAAGTGTAGAACATGACACACGTGTTACAAACCCAACGTAAAGTCCACATTTATCTGGATAGAGTTGTCGAGTAAGTATAGAACATGACACATATGTTACAAATCCAACGTAAAGTCCACATTTATCTGGATAGAGTTGTGGAGTAAGTGTAGAACATGGCACACGTGTTACAAACCCAACATAAAGTCCACATTTATCTGGATAGAGTTGTGGAGTCAGTGTAGAACATGGCACACGTGTTACAAACCCAACATAAAGTCCACATTTATCTGGATAGAGTTGTGGAGTAAGTGTAGAACATGGCACACGTGTTACAAACCCAACATAAAGTCCACATTTATCTGGATAGAGTTGTGGAGTAAGTGTAGAACATGGCACACGTGTTACAAACCCAACATAAAGTCCACATTTATCTGGTTTAGAGTTATGGAGTAAGTTGAGAACATGGCACATGTGTTACAAACCCAACATTAAGTCCACATATATCTGGTTTAGAGTTATGGAGTAAAAGTAGAACATGGCACATGTGTTACAAACCCAACGTAAAGTTCACATATATCTGGATAGAGTTGTGGAGTTAATGTAGAACATGGCACATGTGTTACAAACCCAACGTAAAGTTCACATATATCTGGATAGAGTTATGGAGTAAGTGTAGAACATGACACACGTGTTACAAACCCAACGTAAAGTCCACATTTATCTGGATAGAGATGTGGAGTAAATGTAGAACATAACACCCGTGTTACAAACCCAACATAAAGTCCACATATATCTAGATAGAGTTGTGGAGTAAGTGTAGAACATGGCACACGTGTTACAAACCCAACATAAAGTCCACATATATCTGAATATAGTTGTGGAGTAAATGTAGAACATGACACATATGTTACAAATCCAACGTAAAGTCCACATTTATCTGGATAGAGTTGTGGAGTAAGTGTAGAACATGGCCTCCGTGTTACAAACCCAACGTAAAGTCCACATTTATCTGGATAGAGTTGTGGAGTAAATGTAGAACATGGCCCCCGTGTTACAAACCCAACGTAAAGTCACATTTATCTGGATAGAGATGTGAAGTAAATGTAGAACATAACACCCGTGTTACAAACCCAACATAAAGTCCACATTTATCTGAATAGAGTTGTGGAGTAAGTTAAGAACATGGCACACGTGTTACAAACCCAACATAAAGTCCACATATATCTGGATAGAGTTGTGGAGTAAGTGTAGAACATGGCACAAATGTTACAAACCCAAGATAAAGTCCACATTTATCTGGATAGAGTTGTGGAGTAAGTGTAGAACTTGGCACACGTGTTACAAACCCAAGATAAAGCCCACATTTATCTGGATAGAGTTGTGGAGTAAGTGTAGAACATGGCACACGTGTTACAAATCCAACATAAAGTCCACATATTTCTGGATATAGTTGTGGAGTAAATGTAGAACATGGCACAAATGTTACAAACCCAACATAAAGTCCACATTCATCTGGATAGAGTTGTGGAGTCAGTGTAGAACATGGCACACGTGTTACAAACCCAACATAAAGTCCACATATATCTGGATAGAGTTGTGGAGTAAGTGTAGAACATGGCACAAATGTTACAAACCCAAGATAAAGTCCACATATATCTGGATAGAGTTGCGGAGTAAATGTAAAACATGGCACACGTGTCACAAACTAACTATAACGTCCGCATGTAGCAAGAGACAGTTATGGGCTAACTGTTTACCATGTCACAGGTGTAACAAAAACAACCTAGGCACGTGGGAACTAGAGTCATGTAGTTTGTAAACAAAACATAATTTATATATTTTCCTTCGAAATCCTTTATTCAAATACATAATTGAAACCACGATCCTTTACCAAATCATCACCTTAACACAATAAACGTATAGAATATAACAGACATGTAATTCTCATCTCTAACTATTAAAATATCGTTAATAATAAATAAGTCGCACAATACATTTGCATATTAGATCCCTACATACATATTAGACAAATAGTATATTCATTACACAAATCCAAACAAACACAAAATACCAGGTATTATAATAGATATATTAATTCACTTTCACAATACTATACAACACAAATATGTTGAAAGGAGATATGTACAAGGATCCAAACACGAATAAACGAGCCTTTAATGGCTTCCAAAGAAGGAAACTTACAAACATTTCCTTTCAAGACAGGCGGTCGTCCAAGTATAATACGTCTTTTGTATTTTTAAGCATGTACCCGCATGTCTTTGTCTTTTTCCCCAAAACTCCTGCTTAAAGGAACTAATCAATAGAAAAGAGAGTAGGCCCCATTTAAAGTGGTCGGAGCACTTCAGACTCAACAAATTACAAGCCGTCCATTAAAACGATGAACTTTCAAGGAAGAATACTATATGCATCTTGTGCTTTATGCACGTCGAAAACAACCTCGCGCGATACATCTCGTCTGTGATCAATTAAAACCACGCCCTTTTTGCATAATGAGCTGCGCAGATGTAATGTGCGCATTGAGTGGGCTGGACGTAAGCTGTTTATGCATGGAGTGGTAAAATTGGGGTGAAACTGGGGAACTTTTTGTATTTTCCGCTTGGCATCAGGCTTTCATTCCCAAACTAATCTCCCTAACTAAGGTTTTTGCTCAAAATGTCCTCCAGCCCTCTTTCCCTAACTAATCAAGGAAAGCAAAGTTTTCACAAACTTTCATTAATGCTTTTAATTAGGAGCCTGGCCCTACACATAATTAATTATTTTAATTAAATTCTCCGTTTTTAAAAATTTATTATGTCTGCTGCGTTTAATTGGTGTTTAATATTTTTTTTCAAATATATACAGATATATATAATTTAGATTTTGGAATTAAATGTTATATGTTAAATTAGTTCCTTTGTGGAAAATTTATTTTCTAAATTTCTATATTTCCCAATTTATTTTGGAAAATTTAATTAAAGAACTTCGACGTCTAGGAAGTTTACATAATTTTTAAAATTCATTACAATTTTCTAATCAAAATTAAACTTTGTGTGAGAGAAATATTAATTTTAAAATTTATTTTAAATTATTCAAATTTTGAGAGAAATATACTGCGCGCGTCAAATTATATTTAATTATATTATATAAAATTCCTTTAATACTAAAATATATATTAATTTAAATATCACAGATATATTTAATATATAGTGGCTATATAAAATGTATTATTAAATAACAAAATTATTTTAATTTTAGAATATATTATTGCCGTTTTTATTTATAAAATGTGGAATATAAAAATAGAAAACACATACCTGACTAGTTGAAAATTTTTCCTTTTTCGAATTTGTAAAAATTAAATGGCGAAAATAAAATCAAACGATGTTATTTCTTACTAAACCATCTTCTGTATTGAGATAAATAAAAAGTAATTCAAAATTACAAGTAGTGAAATAATTATAAAGTGATAACTTGCCATCTATATATAATAAATGGGAACACTAAAGTACGAATGTTTTATTTTACACATAAAGCAAACTTCTACTGTCCTTACTGAGATCAAAAATATTGGGAAGGCTTGGTTCATCAGTGATGAACCCTCCCAGCGGTTTCGCCAATTTAATCTACCAAACCGCTGGGAGGGTTTACCACTGATGTTAGACAAGCCCTCCTAAGATATTTTTCTTCGCACTAAGGACAGTAGAAGTTTGTTTTATGTTTAAAAGAAACCTCCGTGTTTAAATGTCTTCTTTCTTATATATAGATGGCGTGTTATTTCCCTAATTAACTTGTAGATGTTGTTTCTATATTTGTATATTTTTATATATAAAAAAAAAAACAATGAAACAAGGGAAATAACACTCGAGACGTTAAATTAGTTATATAAGGTGTTACGTCAAGTAGTGAATTATTCACAACAACCATATTTTTTACAACAAGAGGAATCACCAGATACCATTGCTAAGAAGAGATAACGGCGACAAGTTTATTTATTGAAGAGATATGAGCTTGGTTAGCTTTCAGACAATAACGTCATTCAACAGCCTGTTATATGAATACAAAAAAAGAGAAAGAAATATTGTTGCCGTCGTGACCAATGAAGAGCCTCAGAGGTCTCCATGCACCTCTATCACAGCAGTCGCAATGTGTAAGTTTTGAAGATGGCATTGATTGAAAATAATTGCTCTAAAAATGCTTTTTGTTGTTGTTCATTCTTGTGTTTGTTCACATGAAAATGATATGGAAATCGAGTAAAAAGTTATATAAAAGCTTCCAATTTGACCATTCACCAACTTTCTAAAATCAAAAATTCATTGAGAGAATAAATGTAACCAGGTTTTTGCGTGGTCTCATATGGGAAGTCTACTGTAATTAATATCTCGCATGTGTTCAAAAATGTAAGGGAAATGTGACAAATGCTTTTATAAAAATGAAATTCGCATTTTTTACATTTATTATGATACAACAAGTATTTTGGATCAAGTTTCTAACTAAACAATTCGCACGAAAACTTAAAAATAACACATGCAATATGTACAAAACACACAGCACATACAATGATAACACAACACATGCAATCATAATACAGCACATACAATAATAAAACAACACTCACAACAGGCAGATAACACATACAATAATAATAGCAAACGACACTCACAACAATGACACAACAATAATTACATACATAAAATAATAACACAACACTCACAACACATACAATAATAACCTGTACACGTATTTCTAATTTATCACCAAGACATGAATTATCAAATTCTTAATTTTCATTAGTGTGGAAATGGGAAGTGTTGCACTCAGAAGGAACTTATGCATTATCATAAATTGTATCATGATTTTACAGGTTTAAAAGGTTAACAATGGAAATAATTTGAATATGACTATTTCTTGAAACGTTTATATCCATATTTGAATCATTCATTATACACTACAAGAGTCGTTGAATTGAGTCAAATTTTACGTTTTTTCTTTAACTTCTTCTGTAGGAAACACTTTCTATTTCTCAAAATTATAAAAACGTTTATTATATATATCCTCATAGACAGAGGCTGTTCACACTTGGTTATCTTGTGTGCCTTCAATAAATGTCACTGTGTATCAAACTGTGTCTGAACCCCCGATATATGTACAGCCTTGTACCTGATAAAAGGTAAAACTTCCTTGAGTTTTGTCCATTAGTGTATATAACACTTTCTAGTTCCACTAGGGTGGTGAAAGGTGTGTATTCACGATAAGGTTGTCACATGAAGTGTGCATCCAATTGAGATGACGGTTCCAAATTTGCATCAGTCCGCGCGTACAAAGATGCCAACGACAAGAACAGGATTCTCTCCGGCGGAAGTTTTTGTGCGATATTTTATTGGAGGGTCGTGTGCACAATGAACGTCAAGAACCAAAGGGTTGAGATTGGTGCCAAGGCCGCTTCCTCTTCCCCTTTGGCCTTGGAATGAACGGGGTGGAATTTAGGGCACAGGGGACTTGTGCTTTGACAGATTTCCTGTCCCACCTCTTCCCTTACTGTGTACAGCTATTCTGGTGGAGGATGGTTGGGGAAGGTGTAAGATCACCTGGTACACCTTTCTACCATCTGTAGATAGTAGGACTTCGTGTAGTACACTCATGGGCAAAACTTGTGGAATTTGTACCATTTAGCATATATCTCCGGATTCGGACAATACCGCTGAAAGATATTTAATATACAGTGACCTTTATTGAAGACACACGAGATAACCAAGTGTGAACAAAATTGCCTTTGACAACTTAAAAAAAAAAAAGAAAGAAACATATGAACGCGACATGAAGGACTTTACACTGCCTTAGTTTTGTTCACGAGTGAAATGACACTTGTCTAAGAATTGAAAGAACATTTTTACATGTTGAAAATGTAAGTATAATTAATTATCCACTGCAACCTTTCTTATTCCTTATTTCGAACATTTCGGCAATCCTCTGGCTCTCCTTTCAAGGAAAACTAAACATAATATTCATCTTTTCCGATTTTTGTGAGAATTTTCTATGATTGGTAGTTTTGGAAATATTAACGTCGTGTATGGAAAAGGTATTTTTCTACGACCTGTATCTTTTCGGTTTTCGGGCCTGTTCTAGACAGTTGACCTCGAATACTGAGAGATGTTGGACATTGGAGATGTTGGTTATTTCAGAAAGTCTATTGGCTATAGATGTTTGGAGAGAGAATATGCTGGTGATTGGTTATAGGCGACTATTGGTCTGAGGGGGGTGTTTTTCTTATGGATTTTAGGAAGGCCGTAAATATATGGGTGGGTTCCAGGGTTTTCCAGAATTTGCTTCTTTAAGGACTGATCGATAATTTGGTTTTTAAGGAGTTGATGTATAGATTTTTTAAAGGCAGTTATTGATTTTGATGCTTCCTGTGGCTCTATTTTAATGAAGAATTCGGTATTGTTCAGGTGCGTTTTCATTCTATTGATGTAATCTTCAGTATTTAAGATTACAACAGATCCGCCTTTGTCTGCTCGAGAGATTGTGATGTTTTTGTTTTTGTATAGGTTATTTAGGATAAGGATTTCTTTATTGAGCGACGATGGGATTCTTTATTGTGCTGGGATATGCGATTACTGGGTATGGGAGCTAGTGTGGAAGCCACAAAGTTTCTGATCATGTGCATATTATTATTCGATATGTTATGTATGCCGGATTCTATGGAGCTAATGATTTGGGGTAAAAACACATTTTTGATCGGACGGTATGATAGACCTTTGTTTAACAAGGAAATCTCTGATGGGCTGAGTTCATATTCAGATAGGTTGACAATGCAGTGATTGTCTCCGGGAAAATGGTATTTCTTTTTCCAGTGATCTATTTTCTTTTCGTGTTTGAGGGCGGTAGAGGTATTCTGAAGGTTTATTTTCGAAGTTATTTCTTGTATAAGTTTAGTTGTTATGTCAGAAGGGGTGTGCAAGGTAATGATTCCAATAAGGGATTCAACTTTTGCTGATAAGAAGGATATTTTTGAAAAGCAACCTTTTGCAAGCAACCCAAGCTTGCCTTGTTTGTACACTATAGTTAGCTAAAGAAGGGCTTGCCCGAAAGCTTCCTTAATCGCGTTAATAAAAAGAGTTGCGGCGATATATGATTCCCTCTTTCTAAATTGTCGAAATCCGCAATCCGTTTACCATGAATCACAGTATATATATATATATATATATAGATCTCTGTGATATTTAGCGTATATATTTCTACCTGTTGTAGACAGTTGACCTCGAATAATGAGAGATGTTGGACATCACAGTATATATATATATAGATATCTGTGATATTTAGCGTAGATATTTCTACCTGTTGTAGACAGTTGACCTCGAATAATGAGAGATGTTGGACATCACAGTATATATATATAGATCTCCGTGATATTTAGCGTAGATATTTCTACCTGTTGTAGACAGTTGACCTCGAATAATGAGAGATGTTGGACATCACAGTATATATATATATAGATATCTGTGATATTTAGCGTAGATATTTCTACCTGTTGTAGACAGTTGACCTCGAATAATGAGAGATGTTGGACATCACAGTATATATATATAGATCTCTGTGATATTTAGCGTAGATATTTCGACCTGTTTTAGACAGGGGACCTCGAATAATGAGAGATGTTGGACATCACAGTATATATGTAGATCTCTGTGATATTTAGTGTAGACATTTCGACCTGTTGCAGACAGTTGACCTCGAATAATGAGAGATGTTGGACATCACAGTATATATATATAGATCTCTGTGATATTGAGCGTAGACATTTCTACCCGTTGTAGACAGTTGACCTCGAATAATGAGAGATGTTGGACATCACAGTATATATATATATAGACCTCTGTGATATTTAGCGTAGACATTTCGACCTGTTGTAGACAGTTGACCTCGAATACTGAGATATGTTGGACATCACAGTATATATATATATAGACCTCTGTGATATTTAGCGTAGAAATTTCGACCTGTTGTAGACAGTTGACCTCGAATACTGAGAGATGTTGGACATCACAGTATATATATAGATCTCCGTGATATTTAGCGTAGATATTTCTACCTGTTGTAGACAGTTGACCTCGAATAATGAGATATGTTGGACATCACAGTATATATATAGATCTCCGTGATATTTAGCGTAGATATTTCTACCTGTTGTAGACAGTTGACCTCGAATAATGAGAGATGTTGGACATCACAGGATATATATATAGATCTCTGTGATATTTAGCGTAGACATTTCAACCTGTTGTAGACAGTTGACCTCGAATAAAGAGAGATGTTGGACATCACAGTATATATATAGATCTCCGTGATATTTAGCGTAGATATTTCTACCTGTTGTAGACAGTTGACCTCGAATAATGAGAGATGTTGGACATCACAGTATATATATAGATCTCTGTGATATTTAGCGTAGACATTTCTACCTGTTGTAGACAGTTGACCTCGAATAATGAGAGATGTTGGACATCACAGTATATATATAGATCTCTGTGATATTTAGCGTAGATATTTCTACCTGTTGTAGACAGTTGACCTCGAATACTGAGAGATGTTGGACATCACAGTATATATATATATATATAGAGATCTCTGTGATATTTAGCGTAGATATTTCTACCTGTTGTAGACAGTTGACCTCGAATAATGAGAGATGTTGGACAACACAGTATATATGTAGATCTCTGTGATATTTAGCGTAGACATTTCTACCTGTTGTAGACAGTTGACCTCGAATACTGAGAGATGTTGGACATCACTGTATATATATATATATAGATCTCTGTGATATTTAGCGTAGACATTTCTACCTGTTGTAGACAGTTGACCTCGAATACTGAGAGATGTTGGACATCACAGTATTTATATATATATATAGATCTCTGTGATATTTAGCGTAGATATTTCTACCTGTTGTAGACAGTTGACCTCGAATAATGAGAGATGTTGGACAACACAGTATATATGTAGATCTCTGTGATATTTAGCGTAGACATTTCTACCTGTTGTAGACAGTTGACCTCGAATACTGAGAGATGCTGGACAACACATTATATATATATGTAGATCTCTGTGATATTTAGCGTAGACATTTCTACCCGTTGTAGACAGTTGACCTCGAATACTGAGAGATGTAGGACATCACAGTATATATATATAGATCTCTGTGATATTTAGCGTAGATATTTCGAACTGTTGTAGACAGTTGACCTCGAATAATGAGATATGTTGGACATCACAGTATATATATATAGATCTCTGTGATATTTAGCGTAGATATTTCTACCTGTTGTAGACAGTTGACCTCGAATAATGAGAGATGTTGGACATCACAGTATATATATATATAGACCTCTGTGATATTTAGCGTAGATATTTCTACCCGTTGTAGACAGTTGACCTCGAATAATGAGAGATGTTGGACATCACAGTATATATATAGATCTCTGTGATATTTAGCGTAGACATTTCGACCTGTTGTAGACAGTTGACCTCGAATAATGAGAGATGTTGGACAACACAGTATATATATATATAGATAGATCTCTGTGATATTTAGCGTAGACATTTCGACCTGTTGTAGACAGTTGACCTCGAATAATGAGAGATGTTGGACAACACAGTATATATATATATATATAGATCTCTGTGATATTTAGCGTAGATATTTCTACCCGTTGTAGACAGTTGACCTCGAATAATGAGATATGTTGGACATCACAGTATATATATAGATCTCTGTGATATTTAGCGTAGATATTTCGAACTGTTGTAGACAGTTGACCTCGAATAATGAGAGATGTTGGACATCACAGTATATATATATATATAGATCTCTGTGATATTTAGTGTAGACATTTCGACCTGTTGTAGACAGTTGACCTCGAATAATGATAGATGCTGGACATCACAGTATATATATATATATAGACCTCTGTGATATTTAGCGTAGACATTTCGACCTGTTGTAGACAGTTGACCTCGAATAATGAGATATGTTGGACATCGCAGTATATATATATAGATCTCTGTGATATTTAGCGTAGACATTTCTACCCGTTGTAGACAGTTGACCTCGAATACTGAGAGATGTTGGACATCACAGTATATATATATATAGATCTCTGTGATATTTAGCGTAGATATTTCTACCTGTTGTAGACAGTTGACCTCGAATAATGAGATATGTTGGACATCACAGTATATATATAGATCTCTGTGATATTTAGCGTAGACATTTCTACCCGTTGTAGACAGTTGACCTCGAATACTGAGAGATGTTGGACATCACAGTATATATATATAGATCTCTGTGATATTTAGCGTAGACATTTCTACCCGTTGTAGACAGTTGAACTCGAATACTGAGAGATGTTGGACATCACAGTATATATATATAGATCTTTGTGATATTTAGCGTAGATATTTCTACCTGTTGTAGACAGTTGACCTCGAATAATGAGATATGTTGGACATCACAGTATATATATAGATCTCTGTGATATTTAGCGTAGATATTTCTACCTGTTGTAGACAGTTGACCTCGAATAATGAGAGATGTTGGACAACACAGTATGTATATATATATAGATCTCTGTGATATTTAGCGTAGACATTTCTACCTGTTGTAGACAGTTGACCTCGAATAATGAGAGTTGTAGGACATCACAATATATATATATATATAGATCTCTGTGATATTTAGCGTAGACATTTCTACCTGTTGTAGACAGTTGACCTCGAATAATGAGAGATGTAGGACATCACAGTATATATATATATATAGATAGATCTCTGTGATATTTAGCGTAGATATTTCTACCTGTTGTAGACAGTTGACCTCGAATAATGAGAGATGTTGGACATCACAGTATATATATATATATATATAGATCTCTGTGATATTTAGCGTAGACATTTCGACCTGTTGTAGACAGTTGACCTCGAATAATGAGAGATGTTGGACATCACAGTATATATATATATATAGATCTCTGTGATATTTAGCGTAGATATTTCTACCTGTTGTAGACAGTTGACCTCGAATAATGAGATATGTTGGACATCACAGTATATATATAGATCTCTGTGGTATTTAGCGTAGACATTTCTACCCGTTGTAGACAGTTGACCTCGAATACTGAGAGATGTTGGACATCACAGTATATATATATAGATCTCTGTGATATTTAGCGTAGACAATTTCTACCCGTTGTAGACAGTTGAACTCGAATACTGAGAGATGTTGGACATCACAGTATATATATATAGATCTTTGTGATATTTAGCGTAGATATTTCTACCTGTTGTAGACAGTTGACCTCGAATAATGAGATATGTTGGACATCACAGTATATATATAGATCTCTGTGATATTTAGCGTAGATATTTCTACCTGTTGTAGACAGTTGACCTCGAATAATGAGAGATGTTGGACAACACAGTATGTATATATATATAGATCTCTGTGATATTTAGCGTAGACATTTCTACCTGTTGTAGACAGTTGACCTCGAATAATGAGAGTTGTAGGACATCACAATATATATATATATATAGATCTCTGTGATATTTAGCGTAGACATTTCTACCTGTTGTAGACAGTTGACCTCGAATAATGAGAGATGTAGGACATCACAGTATATATATATATATAGATAGATCTCTGTGATATTTAGCGTAGATATTTCTACCTGTTGTAGACAGTTGACCTCGAATAATGAGAGATGTTGGACATCACAGTATATATATATATATATATATAGATCTCTGTGATATTTAGCGTAGACATTTCGACCTGTTGTAGACAGTTGACCTCGAATAATGAGAGATGTTGGACATCACAGTATATATATATATAGATCTCTGTGATATTTAGCGTAGATATTTCTACCTGTTGTAGACAGTTGACCTCGAATAATGAGAGATGTTGGACATCACAGTATATATATAGATCTCTGTGATATTTAGCGTAGACATTTCGACCTGTTGTAGACAGTTGACCTCGAATAATGAGAGATGTTGGACATCACAGTATATATATATAGATCTCTGTGATATTTAGCGTAGATATTTCTACCCGTTGTAGACAGTTGACCTCGAATAATGAGAGATGTTGGACAACACAGTATATATGTAGATCTCTGTGATATTTAGCGTAGACATTTCTACCTGTTGTAGACAGTTGACCTCGAATAATGAGAGATGTTGGACATCACAGTATATATATATATAGATCTCTGTGATATTTAGCGTAGACATTTCTACCTGTTGTAGACAGTTGACCTCGAATAATGAGAGATGTTGGACATCACAGTATATATATATAGATCTCTGTGATATTTAGCGTAGACATTTCTACCCGTTGTAGACAGTTGACCTCGAATAATGAGAGATGTTGGACATCACAGTATATATATATAGATCTCTGTGATATTTAGCGTAGACATTTCTACCTGTTGTAGACAGTTGACCTCGAATAATGAGAGATGTTGGACATCACAGTATATATATATAGATCTCTGTGATATTTAGCGTAGATATTTCGACCCGTTGTAGACAGTTGACCTCGAATAATGAGAGATGTAGGACATCACAGTATATATATAGATCTCTGTGATATTTAGCGTAGACATTTCGACCTGTTGTAGACAGTTGACCTCGAATAATGAGAGATGTTGGACATCACAGTATATATATATGTAGATCTCTGTGATATTTAGCGTAGACATTTCTACCCTATGTAGACAGTTGACCTCGAATAATGAGAGATGTAGGACATCACAGTATATATATATAGATCTCTGTGATATTTAGCGTAGACATTTCGACCTGTTGTAGACAGTTGACCTCGAATATTGAGAGATGTTGGACATCACAATATATATATATAGATCTCTGTGATATTTAGCGTAGACATTTCTACCCGTTGTAGACAGTTGACCTCGAATAATGAGAGATGTTGGACAACACAGTATATATATATAGATCTCTGTGATATTTAGCGTAGATATTTCGACCTGTTTTAGACAGGGGACCTCGAATAATGAGAGATGTTGGACATCACAGTATATATGTAGATCTCTGTGATATTTAGTGTAGACATTTCGACCTGTTGCAGACAGTTGACCTCGAATAATGAGAGATGTTGGACATCACAGTATATATATATAGATCTCTGTGATATTTAGCGTAGACATTTCTACCCGTTGTAGACAGTTGACCTCGAATAATGAGAGATGTTGGACATCACAGTATATATATATAGACCTCTGTGATATTTAGCGTAGACATTTCGACCTGTTGTAGACAGTTGACCTCGAATACTGAGATATGTTGGACATCACAGTATATATATATAGACCTCTGTGATATTTAGCGTAGAAATTTCGACCTGTTGTAGACAGTTGACCTCGAATACTGAGAGATGTTGGACATCACAGTATATATATAGATCTCCGTGATATTTAGCGTAGATATTTCTACCTGTTGTAGACAGTTGACCTCGAATAATGAGATATGTTGGACATCACAGTATATATATAGATCTCCGTGATATTTAGCGTAGATATTTCTACCTGTTGTAGACAGTTGACCTCGAATAATGAGAGATGTTGGACATCACAGGATATATATATAGATCTCTGTGATATTTAGCGTAGATATTTCTACCTGTTGTAGACAGTTGACCTCGAATACTGAGAGATGTTGGACATCACAGTATATATATATATAGAGATCTCTGTGATATTTAGCGTAGATATTTCTACCTGTTGTAGACAGTTGACCTCGAATAATGAGAGATGTTGGACAACACAGTATATATGTAGATCTCTGTGATATTTAGCGTAGACATTTCTACCTGTTGTAGACAGTTGACCTCGAATACTGAGAGATGCTGGACAACACATTATATATATATAGATCTCTGTGATATTTAGCGTAGACATTTCTACCTGTTGTAGACAGTTGACCTCGAATACTGAGAGATGTTGGACAACACAGTATATATGTAGATCTCTGTGATATTTAGCGTAGACATTTCTACCTGTTGTAGACAGTTGACCTCGAATACTGAGAGATGCTGGACAACACATTATATATATATGTAGATCTCTGTGATATTTAGCGTAGACATTTCTACCCGTTGTAGACAGTTGACCTCGAATACTGAGAGATGTAGGACATCACAGTATATATATATAGATCTCTGTGATATTTAGCGTAGATATTTCGAACTGTTGTAGACAGTTGACCTCGAATAATGAGAGATGTTGGACATCACAGTATATATATATAGATCTCTGTGATATTTAGCGTAGATATTTCTACCTGTTGTAGACAGTTGACCTCGAATAATGAGAGATGTTGGACATCACAGTATATATATAGATCTC
This sequence comes from Cordylochernes scorpioides, assembly GCA_030710605.1. Taxonomy (NCBI): domain Eukaryota; kingdom Metazoa; phylum Arthropoda; class Arachnida; order Pseudoscorpiones; family Chernetidae; genus Cordylochernes; species Cordylochernes scorpioides. The sequence continues at coordinate 41,170,123 of CP092866.1, read as the reverse complement.
TGTGATATTTAGCGTAGACATTTCGACCTGTTGTAGACAGTTGACCTCGAATAATGAGAGATGTTGGACAACACAGTATATGTATATATAGATAGATCTCTGTGATATTTAGCGTAGACATTTCGACCTGTTGTAGACAGTTGACCTCGAATAATGAGAGATGTTGGACAACACAGTATATATATATATATATAGATCTCTGTGATATTTAGCGTAGATATTTCTACCCGTTGTAGACAGTTGACCTCGAATAATGAGATATGTTGGACATCACAGTATATATATATATATAGATCTCTGTGATATTTAGTGTAGACATTTCGACCTGTTGTAGACAGTTGACCTCGAATAATGATAGATGCTGGACATCACAGTATATATATATATAGACCTCTGTGATATTTAGCGTAGACATTTCGACCTGTTGTAGACAGTTGACCTCGAATAATGAGATATGTTGGACATCGCAGTATATATATATAGATCTCTGTGATATTTAGCGTAGACATTTCTACCCGTTGTAGACAGTTGACCTCGAATAATGAGATATGTTGGACATCGCAGTATATATATATAGATCTCTGTGATATTTAGCGTAGACTTTTCTACCCGTTGTAGACAGTTGACCTCGAATACTGAGAGATGTTGGACATCACAAGATATATATATAGATCTCTGTGATATTTAGCGTAGATATTTCTACCTGTTGTAGACAGTTGACCTCGAATAATGAGATATGTTGGACATCACAGTATATATATAGATCTCCGTGATATTTAGCGTAGATATTTCTACCTGTTGTAGACAGTTGACCTCGAATAATGAGAGATGTTGGACATCACAGGATATATATATAGATCTCTGTGATATTTAGCGTAGACATTTCAACCTGTTGTAGACAGTTGACCTCGAATAAAGAGAGATGTTGGACATCACAGTATATATATAGATCTCCGTGATATTTAGCGTAGATATTTCTACCTGTTGTAGACAGTTGACCTCGAATAATGAGAGATGTTGGACATCACAGTATATATATAGATCTCTGTGATATTTAGCGTAGACATTTCTACCTGTTGTAGACAGTTGACCTCGAATAATGAGAGATGTTGGACATCACAGTATATATATAGATCTCTGTGATATTTAGCGTAGATATTTCTACCTGTTGTAGACAGTTGACCTCGAATACTGAGAGATGTTGGACATCACAGTATATATATATATATATAGAGATCTCTGTGATATTTAGCGTAGATATTTCTACCTGTTGTAGACAGTTGACCTCGAATAATGAGAGATGTTGGACAACACAGTATATATGTAGATCTCTGTGATATTTAGCGTAGACATTTCTACCTGTTGTAGACAGTTGACCTCGAATACTGAGAGATGTTGGACATCACTGTATATATATATATATAGATCTCTGTGATATTTAGCGTAGACATTTCTACCTGTTGTAGACAGTTGACCTCGAATACTGAGAGATGTTGGACATCACAGTATTTATATATATATATAGATCTCTGTGATATTTAGCGTAGATATTTCTACCTGTTGTAGACAGTTGACCTCGAATAATGAGAGATGTTGGACAACACAGTATATATGTAGATCTCTGTGATATTTAGCGTAGACATTTCTACCTGTTGTAGACAGTTGACCTCGAATACTGAGAGATGCTGGACAACACATTATATATATATGTAGATCTCTGTGATATTTAGCGTAGACATTTCTACCCGTTGTAGACAGTTGACCTCGAATACTGAGAGATGTAGGACATCACAGTATATATATATAGATCTCTGTGATATTTAGCGTAGATATTTCGAACTGTTGTAGACAGTTGACCTCGAATAATGAGATATGTTGGACATCACAGTATATATATATAGATCTCTGTGATATTTAGCGTAGATATTTCTACCTGTTGTAGACAGTTGACCTCGAATAATGAGAGATGTTGGACATCACAGTATATATATATAGACCTCTGTGATATTTAGCGTAGATATTTCTACCCGTTGTAGACAGTTGACCTCGAATAATGAGAGATGTTGGACATCACAGTATATATATAGATCTCTGTGATATTTAGCGTAGACATTTCGACCTGTTGTAGACAGTTGACCTCGAATAATGAGAGATGTTGGACAACACAGTATATATATATATAGATAGATCTCTGTGATATTTAGCGTAGACATTTCGACCTGTTGTAGACAGTTGACCTCGAATAATGAGAGATGTTGGACAACACAGTATATATATATATATATAGATCTCTGTGATATTTAGCGTAGATATTTCTACCCGTTGTAGACAGTTGACCTCGAATAATGAGATATGTTGGACATCACAGTATATATATAGATCTCTGTGATATTTAGCGTAGATATTTCGAACTGTTGTAGACAGTTGACCTCGAATAATGAGAGATGTTGGAAATCACAGTATATATATATATATAGATCTCTGTGATATTTAGTGTAGACATTTCGACCTGTTGTAGACAGTTGACCTCGAATAATGATAGATGCTGGACATCACAGTATATATATATATAGACCTCTGTGATATTTAGCGTAGACATTTCGACCTGTTGTAGACAGTTGACCTCGAATAATGAGATATGTTGGACATCGCAGTATATATATATAGATCTCTGTGATATTTAGCGTAGACATTTCTACCCGTTGTAGACAGTTGACCTCGAATACTGAGAGATGTTGGACATCACAGTATATATATATATAGATCTCTGTGATATTTAGCGTAGATATTTCTACCTGTTGTAGACAGTTGACCTCGAATAATGAGATATGTTGGACATCACAGTATATATATAGATCTCTGTGATATTTAGCGTAGACATTTCTACCCGTTGTAGACAGTTGACCTCGAATACTGAGAGATGTTGGACATCACAGTATATATATATAGATCTCTGTGATATTTAGCGTAGATATTTCGAACTGTTGTAGACAGTTGACCTCGAATAATGAGATATGTTGGACATCACAGTATATATATAGATCTCTGTGATATTTAGCGTAGATATTTCTACCTGTTGTAGACAGTTGACCTCGAATAATGAGAGATGTTGGACAACACAGTATGTATATATATATAGATCTCTGTGATATTTAGCGTAGACATTTCTACCTGTTGTAGACAGTTGACCTCGAATAATGAGAGTTGTAGGACATCACAATATATATATATATATAGATCTCTGTGATATTTAGCGTAGACATTTCTACCTGTTGTAGACAGTTGACCTCGAATAATGAGAGATGTAGGACATCACAGTATATATATATATATAGATAGATCTCTGTGATATTTAGCGTAGATATTTCTACCTGTTGTAGACAGTTGACCTCGAATAATGAGAGATGTTGGACATCACAGTATATATATATATATATATAGATCTCTGTGATATTTAGCGTAGACATTTCGACCTGTTGTAGACAGTTGACATCGAATAATGAGAGATGTTGGACATCACAGTATATATATATATATAGATCTCTGTGATATTTAGCGTAGATATTTCTACCTGTTGTAGACAGTTGACCTCGAATAATGAGAGATGTTGGACATCACAGTATATATATAGATCTCTGTGATATTTAGCGTAGACATTTCGACCTGTTGTAGACAGTTGACCTCGAATAATGAGAGATGTTGGACATCACAGTATATATATATAGATCTCTGTGATATTTAGCGTAGATATTTCTACCCGTTGTAGACAGTTGACCTCGAATAATGAGAGATGTTGGACAACACAGTATATATGTAGATCTCTGTGATATTTAGCGTAGACATTTCTACCTGTTGTAGACAGTTGACCTCGAATAATGAGAGATGTTGGACATCACAGTATATATATATATAGATCTCTGTGATATTTAGCGTAGACATTTCTACCTGTTGTAGACAGTTGACCTCGAATAATGAGAGATGTTGGACATCACAGTATATATATATAGATCTCTGTGATATTTAGCGTAGACATTTCTACCCGTTGTAGACAGTTGACCTCGAATAATGAGAGATGTTGGACATCACAGTATATATATATAGATCTCTGTGATATTTAGCGTAGACATTTCTACCTGTTGTAGACAGTTGACCTCGAATAATGAGAGATGTTGGACATCACAATATATATATATAGATCTCTGTGATATTTAGCGTAGATATTTCGACCCGTTGTAGACAGTTGACCTCGAATAATGAGAGATGTAGGACATCACAGTATATATATAGATCTCTGTGATATTTAGCGTAGACATTTCGACCTGTTGTAGACAGTTGACCTCGAATAATGAGAGATGTTGGACATCACAGTATATATATATGTAGATCTCTGTGATATTTAGCGTAGACATTTCTACCCTATGTAGACAGTTGACCTCGAATAATGAGAGATGTAGGACATCACAGTATATATATATAGATCTCTGTGATATTTAGCGTAGACATTTCGACCTGTTGTAGACAGTTGACCTCGAATAATGAGAGATGTTGGACATCACAATATATATATATAGATCTCTGTGATATTTAGCGTAGACATTTCTACCCGTTGTAGACAGTTGACCTCGAATAATGAGAGATGTTGGACAACACAGTATATATATATAGATCTCTGTGATATTTAGCGTAGATATTTCGACCTGTTTTAGACAGGGGACCTCGAATAATGAGAGATGTTGGACATCACAGTATATATGTAGATCTCTGTGATATTTAGTGTAGACATTTCGACCTGTTGCAGACAGTTGACCTCGAATAATGAGAGATATTGGACATCACAGTATATATATATAGATCTCTGTGATATTTAGCGTAGACATTTCTACCCGTTGTAGACAGTTGACCTCGAATAATGAGAGATGTTGGACATCACAGTATATATATATAGACCTCTGTGATATTTAGCGTAGACATTTCGACCTGTTGTAGACAGTTGACCTCGAATACTGAGATATGTTGGACATCACAGTATATATATATAGACCTCTGTGATATTTAGCGTAGAAATTTCGACCTGTTGTAGACAGTTGACCTCGAATACTGAGAGATGTTGGACATCACAGTATATATATAGATCTCCGTGATATTTAGCGTAGATATTTCTACCTGTTGTAGACAGTTGACCTCGAATAATGAGATATGTTGGACATCACAGTATATATATAGATCTCCGTGATATTTAGCGTAGATATTTCTACCTGTTGTAGACAGTTGACCTCGAATAATGAGAGATGTTGGACATCACAGGATATATATATAGATCTCTGTGATATTTAGCGTAGACATTTCAACCTGTTGTAGACAGTTGACCTCGAATAAAGAGAGATGTTGGACATCACAGTATATATATAGATCTCCGTGATATTTAGCGTAGATATTTCTACCTGTTGTAGACAGTTGACCTCGAATAATGAGAGATGTTGGACATCACAGTATATATATAGATCTCTGTGAAATTTAGCGTAGACATTTCTACCTGTTGTAGACAGTTGACCTCGAATAATGAGAGATGTTGGACATCACAGTATATATATAGATCTCTGTGATATTTAGCGTAGATATTTCTACCTGTTGTAGACAGTTGACCTCGAATACTGAGAGATGTTGGACATCACAGTATATATATATATAGAGATCTCTGTGATATTTAGCGTAGATATTTCTACCTGTTGTAGACAGTTGACCTCGAATAATGAGAGATGTTGGACAACACAGTATATATGTAGATCTCTGTGATATTTAGCGTAGACATTTCTACCTGTTGTAGACAGTTGACCTCGAATACTGAGAGATGCTGGACAACACATTATATATATATAGATCTCTGTGATATTTAGCGTAGACATTTCTACCTGTTGTAGACAGTTGACCTCGAATACTGAGAGATGTTGGACAACACAGTATATATGTAGATCTCTGTGATATTTAGCGTAGACATTTCTACCTGTTGTAGACAGTTGACCTCGAATACTGAGAGATGCTGGACAACACATTATATATATATGTAGATCTCTGTGATATTTAGCGTAGACATTTCTACCCGTTGTAGACAGTTGACCTCGAATACTGAGAGATGTAGGACATCACAGTATATATATATAGATCTCTGTGATATTTAGCGTAGATATTTCGAACTGTTGTAGACAGTTGACCTCGAATAATGAGAGATGTTGGACATCACAGTATATATATATAGATCTCTGTGATATTTAGCGTAGATATTTCTACCTGTTGTAGACAGTTGACCTCGAATAATGAGAGATGTTGGACATCACAGTATATATATATAGACCTCTGTGATATTTAGCGTAGATATTTCTACCCGTTGTAGACAGTTGACCTCGAATAATGAGAGATGTTGGACATCACAGTATATATATAGATCTCTGTGATATTTAGCGTAGACATTTCGACCTGTTGTAGACAGTTGACCTCGAATAATGAGAGATGTTGGACAACACAGTATATATATATATATAGATAGATCTCTGTGATATTTAGCGTAGACATTTCGACCTGTTGTAGACAGTTGACCTCGAATAATGAGAGATGTTGGACAACACAGTATATATATATATATAGATCTCTGTGATATTTAGCGTAGATATTTCTACCCGTTGTAGACAGTTGACCTCGAATAATGAGATATGTTGGACATCACAGTATATATATATATATAGATCTCTGTGATATTTAGTGTAGACATTTCGACCTGTTGTAGACAGTTGACCTCGAATAATGATAGATGCTGGACATCACAGTATATATATATATAGACCTCTGTGATATTTAGCGTAGACATTTCGACCTGTTGTAGACAGTTGACCTCGAATAATGAGATATGTTGGACATCGCAGTATATATATATAGATCTCTGTGATATTTAGCGTAGACATTTCTACCCGTTGTAGACAGTTGACCTCGAATAATGAGATATGTTGGACATCGCAGTATATATATATAGATCTCTGTGATATTTAGCGTAGACTTTTCTACCCGTTGTAGACAGTTGACCTCGAATACTGAGAGATGTTGGACATCACAAGATATATATATAGATCTCTGTGATATTTAGCGTAGATATTTCTACCTGTTGTAGACAGTTGACCTCGAATAATGAGATATGTTGGACATCACAGTATATATATAGATCTCTGTGATATTTAGCGTAGACATTTCTACCCGTTGTAGACAGTTGACCTCGAATACTGAGAGATGTTGGACATCACAGTATATATATATAGATCTCTGTGATATTTAGCGTAGACATTTCTACCCGTTGTAGACAGTTGACCTCGAATACTGAGAGATGTTGGACATCACAGTATATATATATAGATCTTTGTGATATTTAGCGTAGATATTTCTACCTGTTGTAGACAGTTGACCTCGAATAATGAGATATGTTGGACATCACAGTATATATATAGATCTCTGTGATATTTAGCGTAGATATTTCTACCTGTTGTAGACAGTTGACCTCGAATAATGAGAGATGTTGGACAACACAGTATGTATATATATATAGATCTCTGTGATATTTAGCGTAGACATTTCTACCTGTTGTAGACAGTTGACCTCGAATAATGAGAGTTGTAGGACATCACAGTATATATATATATATAGATCTCTGTGATATTTAGCGTAGACATTTCTACCTGTTGTAGACAGTTGACCTCGAATAATGAGAGATGTAGGACATCACAGTATATATATATATATATATATAGATCTCTGTGATATTTAGCGTAGATATTTCTACCTGTTGTAGACAGTTGACCTCGAATAATGAGAGATGTTGGACATCACAGTAAATATATATATATATATAGATCTCTGTGATATTTAGCGTAGACATTTCGACCTGTTGTAGACAGTTGACCTCGAATAATTAGAGATGTTGGACATCACAGTATATATATATAGATCTCTGTGATATTTAGCGTAGATATTTCTACCCGTTGTAGACAGTTGACCTCGAATAATGAGAGATGTTGGACAACACAGTATATATGTAGATCTCTGTGATATTTAGCGTAGACATTTCTACCTGTTGTAGACAGTTGACCTCGAATAATGAGAGATGTTGGACATCACAGTATATATATATAGATCTCTGTGATATTTAGCGTAGACATTTCTACCTGTTGTAGACAGTTGACCTCGAATATTGAGAGATGTTGGACATCACAGTATATATATATAGATCTCTATGATATTTAGCGTAGACATTTCTACCCGTTGTAGACAGTTGACCTCGAATAATGAGAGATGTTGGACATCACAGTATATATATATAGATCTCTGTGATATTTAGCGTAGACATTTCTACCTGTTGTAGACAGTTGACCTCGAATAATGAGAGATGTTGGACATCACAGTATATATATATAGATCTCTGTGATATTTAGCGTAGATATTTCGACCCGTTGTAGACAGTTGACCTCGAATAATGAGAGATGTAGGACATCACAGTATATATATAGATCTCTGTGATATTTAGCGTAGACATTTCGACCTGTTGTAGACAGTTGACCTCGAATAATGAGAGATGTTGGACATCACAGTATATATATATGTAGATCTCTGTGATATTTAGCGTAGACATTTCTACCCTATGTAGACAGTTGACCTCGAATAATGAGAGATGTAGGACATCACAGTATATATATATATAGATCTCTGTGATATTTAGCGTAGACATTTCGACCTGTTGTAGACAGTTGACCTCGAATAATGAGAGATGTTGGACATCACAGTATATATATATAGATCTCTGTGATATTTAGCGTAGACATTTCTACCCGTTGTAGACAGTTGACCTCGAATAATGAGAGATGTTGGACAACACAGTATATATATATAGATCTCTGTGATATTTAGCGTAGACATTTCGACCTGTTGTAGACAGTTGACCTCGAATAATGAGAGATGTTGGACAACACAGTATATATATATAGATCTCTGTGATATTTAGCGTAGACATTTCTACCCGTTGTAGACAGTTGACCTCGAATAATGAGAGATGTTGGACATCACAGTATATATATATGTAGATCTCTGTGATATTTAGCGTAGACATTTCTACCCGTTGTAGACAGTTGACCTCGAATAATGAGAGATGTTGGACACCACAGTATATATATATAGATCTCTGTGATATTTAGCGTAGATATTTCTACCTGTTGTAGACAGTTGACCTCGAATAATGAGAGATGTTGGACATCACAGTATATATATATAGATCTCTGTGATATTTAGTGTAGACATTTCTACCTGTTGTAGACAGTTGACCTCGAATAATGAGAGAAGTTGGACATCACAGTATATATATATAGATCTCTGTGATATTTAGCGTAGACGTTTCTACCTGTTGTAGACAGTTGACCTCGAATAATGAGAAATGTTGGACATCACAGTATATATATAGATCTCTGTGATATTTATCGTAGACATTTCTACCTGTTGTAGACAGTTGACCTCGAATAATGAGAGATGTTGGACATCACAGTATATATATAGATCTCTGTGGTATTTAGCGTAGCCATTTCTACCTGTTGTAGACAGTGGACCTCGAATAATGAGAGATGTTTGACATCACATTATATATATAGATCTCTGTGGTATTTAGCGTAGACATTTCTACCCGTTGTAGACAGTGGACCTCGAATAATGAGAGATGTTGGACACCACAGTATATATATATATAGATCTCTGTGGTATTTAGCGTAGACATTTCTACCTGTTGTAGACAGTGGACCTCGAATAATGAGAGATGTTGGACATCACCATGTATACAGATCTCTGTGTTGTTTAGCGTAGACATTTCGACCTTTTGTAGACAGTTAAACTCGAATAATGAGAGATGTTGGAGAAGATTTACCGTTCAGCATGTATTAGGGATTTAGACAATAACTCTGAAAGGTATTTAATACATTTAATATACTTGGAGACACACGATATAACCAAGTGTAAAATATCAACCTCTATTTCCTTTAAAAAATAGACGACCTTATGACAACAAAGATTTTCGACTTCTTAAATTTTTCCATGAGTGTTTGTTCAAAACTCCAGAGTGAATATATCTCTACGTTCTCTCCAGTCTACCGACAGCTTTAGAAAATGTAGTATAAGTATATTTCTACAATCTGTTCCTCGTAGATACCTGGTTGTTTTTTAAATATATTTTGTCAGACGATCTTCGTAGATATTCAACCTAGTAGAAGCTTGATTTATTTGTGAAAATAAATTTTCGCCTTTTAATGTTTTCATTTGTATATATAGTTAGCGCGTTATTGCTTTCTATTAATTCAACATAGAAATATAATAAGGAGCATGAAAAAAAAATAATTTTCTTTTTACTTTCTCTAAATGGTTCTTTTATATTATTATCTGCTTCATAGAGTCGAAAGATGGTAGCACTTCTAAGGAATCAGTTAACCGATTTGTATCCGTGTACCACCATTTACAAATAGTATGTGTCTTAGAACTCATGGAAAAAAATTAAGGAAGTGGAAAGTGTTTGATTCTTTTTTTATTTTAAGTGACAGAGGCAATTAGTTCACACTTGGTTATCTCGTATGTCTTCAAAAATATCACGCTGTATCAACTATCTTTCAGAGTTATTGTCTGGATCTCGATATACTTATACAACTTCCATAAATTTTGTCCGTGAGTGTAAAATACGTGGCGTGTTTCTGATATTTAAAGTAAAAGAAGTATTGGCTAACTTAGAAAACCAATTTTTAAAACGCAACAAATAGTTGATATACATACGTATATATTTTCTAATGAGTTCAGTTACACGTTCAGAAGTTGTCCTTTCATTATATTTTAGTTTTTACTTTCCCTTCCTTTAAAGCTTGAAATAATACATTTAAAAGGCTTAAAATAAATACTTTGAAACCAAATCTTAATTTTAAAAGCCTCCAAAGCGAAATAATTCTAATATCGGTTGTGGACCAACATCTTAGATGTTTAATATCAAAAATGCATTCTTCACTAATATTCAACTAGAAATCATGTCAAAATGTTATGATACTTCAAAATGTACAAAAATATTACAATAATTCAACAAAAAGGAAAATTTAATATATAGTATACTAGCCGAATGACCCGGGCAACGCCCGGGTTTTACCCGATTAAATGTTTTTATTCAAATACTATATTTATAATTATAAATTGGCACCGTGGATGTCACTTTTGTGAAACGTCCCGCTCCAAACTTTGTGTGTTTTTAAAATATAAAAATAAACAGGTAAATATTCACAACGATATTTGAAAAATATATTATTTTGATTTTCAAATACTATTCGTTACAATTATAAATTGGCGCCGTGGATGTCACTCTTGTGAAACGTCCCGGTCCAAACTTTGTGTCTGAGAAGCGATATTTTTATAGAAAGATGATCTGGCTTTTGTTTTCTGCTCGAATGAATGTTTTTCTGTTAGAATATTGTTCCTGCGTACAAAAAAAAAATGAACTGGTTTCACCCGTGGTCTCTGCTTTTTGGAATTTTTCCCGATATAATTTTGTATCTGATAATCAAACATGATATAGCAATATCGTCATCATCATTTTATGACTAAAAATATATAGTTTTAATAATTGATTTATATATTTTTTAAAATAGCCTATCGTCTTCCCCGTATTTTTTTACCTATGTATGGAAATTTTGGTTTGAATTAGTGAACTACTGCGAATTTGTATACCGGACATACAAACAAACATACAAACATTCATTTATATATATATATATATATATATATATATATATTTGCAATAATGAGTAAATAAAGCTGCTTTTTAAAATTGTAAATGAATATTTATAATTGAAACGATCTCAAAACCCTATTTCATCGAGAGAAATAAGGAAAAGAATCATTAAAAGAAAATGGTAGGATATATATACTCATTGACGAAGCTTAAGGAAGCGAAGAGTCGGTGATGTCGCCGGTTGTATTTTTTTTTTAAATAAGGAAACAGAAGGGATCGAATCCGCATTGAGCACGTATATAATTCAACAAAAAATTGTTCCAATGGTCCCCCCGATTCTTGCAAAAGTCCAACCCCACCAGTGAATGTAAGTAACCAAACGGGGCTCTGACACATTTGTAAGTGAAAAAGTCGAACTGCGTTTTCTCATGTGTAGACCTGTGTTTCACTTACAGTAAAAGCAATCGCCAGCTGATACATAGCTTGTACCACGTGTACTAGGGATACATCCATGTACAAAACTTAAGGAAGTTGTACCTTTTATATATATCGGTATTCAGACAATAACTCTTAATTATATTTAATACACAGTGACCTTTATTAAAGACACGCGAAATAATCAAGTGTGAACAAAATTACCTCCGTATTTTAAAAAGAAATAAAGAAAACGACCGGTTATATCAAAGGCTTTCCACTTCTTAAGTTTGTTCATGAGTATATATGTATATATGTTATATTATATATTGCTGATAATCAACGAGTATCATGGTATTGCTATGCTGTCGTAGAAAAATCAATTTTGAATCCCAATTTGATTTAATTGACATGGTAAAATAATTGAGGATGAGACAATACCTGATTTAGGGTTTAAATAATAAAGAAAATATTACGTATTTACATATCTACAAAATATTTGAGCTGACCAACAATGAGTTTATATAGTCTGAATCAAACTACTCTGTAAAGGCGACCGCCACTACGGAGTAGTTTGTTTTCTAGAACAATATAATTTTAAATTTAAATATAAAATTTTATATAACACACATATATGAAAAATAAGATATCTATTATTTTTTCATATGTTAAGCGTATTTACGCAAGTGTGGCCTTAAATACTTATTTCTTGGTTTCTCAAGAAGCCTCTGGGACAAAAAATATTTTTGATCGCAGTGGTACAGACTGCTCCACGCTGACGAGGGTCAACAGAACGGAACGCGTTCGTAGATTTCATTTCTTGATTTATCACACACACTCACTCAAAGCTTTATTAAAACCAGCGGTTCTTGATTTATCAATAAAAATTGGTTGACCAAATATCAGAGAACAGGTTAAATCAATGTTTAGTTTATTTCTGTTCCACTAGATGGTGCTCTGCCATCTAAAAAGCACATGTCTTCTTGGTCAGGATATGCCTACTTTGTTTTTAATATATTATATATATACTCCTTCTAGAGCAAGTCCTATTTCTCCTAATTCCTCCAGTACCTACTAGAACACGTCTCATCTCTTTCCCGCTCTAGAACAGCTAAGTCAGGAAGGGACCGAGTAAAGACCGGGAGATAAGTCTCCAAATTCATCCGAATATGGAGGATAACATTTGTTCCTCTTGAAGCTAAAAACGGCTTCTAAAGGTGGTTGATGTTATGTAATTAAATTAAGTAAGAAGGTTGAATCCGTAACCAATTTAATATTACATATTATTTATTATTTAAAAAAAAAATAGAAATAATATAAAACAAATCTTGGTATATATGTCTACATGAAAACGATAAAATATTATTTAGATACAAGAGATCCTTTTCAAAGACAAGCTCATCTATAGCCATTGTTACTCTGTGTAATAATCCAACAGTTGAACCTACTGGTAGGACCAACAGCATATGGATGTGGATGGTAAGGGAAAACATGGCATTGTTTTTCTCACGAAAATCCTCAATGAATGCGCTACAGAAGTAAATCGATAAACAATGGCTAGGAATTGATTGTTTGGAGAGGACATCTGTCTTAGAACAACAACAACATTAAGACCTTTTATAGTCCCATACATATTCTCCAAATAGAAATAACAGTAACAGTATTCAACAATGGTATTTACAGTATATAGGGGGTCTGTGGAAGGATGGTCTAAACCATTTGTTTTCGATCACTACGACCCGGGATTGAATCCCGCATTAGGAACTTTTTTTCTAATTTAAAAAATGCTCCAATGGTCCCTGATTCTTGCAAAAGTCCAACCCCACCAGCGGGTGCAAGTAACCAAACGGGGCTCTGAAAAATTTGTAAGTGCAAAGTCGAACTGATTTTCACATGTGTAGACATGTGGTACACTTACAAGTAAAAGCAGTCGCTAACTACCCACCATGATTATAATGTACTGTACCACGTGTACTAGGGATAATTGAAAAAAATTACAGTATATTAAAGAAAAGTGAAAAAGAAAGAGGGAGCTTAGCATAAACTTAACATCCGTCTAAGAACGGATTCAGTCGAAATAAACCAAGGTAATATAACGGAATTTTATGAATACAAATTTAATAATTAAAAATCAGTTTAAGATATGATTCCTAATTTAGAAGAATATCTAAGATATTTCGAGAGAATATAGTCTTAAGTTGAAAGCTTTGTGTCTTTTAATTGTGAAGAATTTGATGTAGAGATAAAAATCTTATTTGCAGGTTAATCTCATTGGATTGTATTTTAAAAAAATTAGTTTATTGAACAAGATTGCGATATATTGACAAAAATAGGCCTACTTTTATCTCAAGATATAATTATTTATTTACATAGAGGAAATGAAAACATTATAAGACGCGAATGTTTCTTTCACAAATCAAACTTCAACTGCCCTTACTGCGATGAAAAATATTGGGAGGGCTTGGCTCATCAGTGGTGAACCCTCCCAGCGGTTTCCCCAATTTAATCTACCAGACTGCTTCTTTAGAGCTCTAATACTGTATTGGATCATTCTGCTTTTATACACTACACTGAAGGGTTGAATCTCAGAAATTGTATTTAAGCAAACTATGGGCATAAGCTTTTAGGACAGTAGAATTACATTTAAATATTTGTATCGAGCAATGCTCTTCCGCAAACAATAAGAACAAGGCCAGTTATGTATAAATTAATACATAGCAATAACACGTCGTCTATATATAACAAATTAATATTTCCCATCGCAGTAAGTACAGTAGAAGTTTGATTTATTTGTGAAATAAACATTCACGTCTTATTCGCATCATTGTATTGTTGCATCATGGCTAATGCACCTATTTTATTTTAAAATTTGTAAGATTATTTTTGATATATTTTAAATTCAAATTTATATTTTATATTTATTTATTTTATTAAACAGAATATATATATTATTAACAGATTTATGTATTATAAAATCCCCATTTGTATTTTGGTACACTATGTGACTTGACTTATCTAACCTTGTAGGATGTTTGAAGCACATTCTGGTAAGATACAAGACCCGGCACAGGAGAGAATCAAGGTTGAAGAATCTGCCAAGCCGCAACCTGGTACAACACTATAGACAACGCGTTATTGCTTTGTATTAACTTATTTACATATAGGTTATGGCATTGATAATGGCTGGCGTTCTGCCAATCGAAATATTAGTCAATAAATTATTTTTTATATATAAATACAAAATAATTGACATGTTAAACGCTTTTGTTTTATTTATAAAAATAAATACACTCATAAACAAACTTTAGTAATTTTGACCTTTTAGCATGTATCTACTAATGTATCTTCTAGCATGTATATCGGTATTTAGACAATAACTTTTAAAGATATTTGATACACACACAGTGACCTTTATTGAAGACATCCGAGATAACCAAGTGAGAACAAAATTGCCTCTGTCTCCTTCAAAAAAAAAAATAAATAAATAAACGACTGGGGTCATTAAAGATTTTCCACTTACTTAAGTTTTGTCTATTAGTGTATATCTATATATAGATAAAAATGAATGTATGTATGTGTGTGTCTGTACTTTATGCCTGACCAAACCACTCATTGGAACGCCATGACACCTTAGGAAGTTATTTAGTATAGTACTGGGAAGGTTTCTGAAAAATAATTTCTTGAATATCTTGAATATCCTTAGAGTTTTTTGCAGATTTGTAGATTTAACTCGCAAGCAGCGCCACCATTGCGACGATGATAACAAGTTTTTTTATCTATAAGTTTTATATTATCACTAAGTTTATTATCAAATTATAAAACTATTTTAGAGGCTATAAAACTATTAAACTGGCGAAACCGCTGGGAAGGTTCACCACTGATGAGCCAGGCCCTCCCTTTAATTTTTCCATCGCAGTAAGGACAGTAGAAATTATTTTATTTTGAAAAGAATATTACGCCTCTAAAATAGTTTTATAATTTGATAACAGATGGCGCTCTAGTACATCGTAAGTTTATTATCTTGAAGATTATTTATCAAAAGTAAGATTTTCTACCTATTAATTGCGCACAAGTCAAAGTTAGTTATCGAGTATTTTTCAAGGGACCGAGAAAAATGTTCACTAGATAAAACGATGATTTTGTAATGTAGAAAATTAGGAAAGACAAAATTCAGGATGACACGGCAATTTATTTGAGACAAGAATAATGATACAATTCCAAGGCAAGATACTATTCCTTTAACTTCCAATTACCGAGGGAACCAATTAATATTGATTTTATTCAACTTATCGAGTATTTTTCAAGGGACCGGGAAAAAATGTTCACTTTATCGAGAGATTCAAATTTACGAGTTTCAAATTATCAAAATATATCTTTTTTTTTTATAAGTTTATAGAGAATTGTTTTAACAAATGTTCGTTAGACAAACCTTTACTTGGGTAAAACCCGGGCGAAGCCGGGTACATCCGCTAGTTTATTCATAAATTAAATATATAGTTTAAATGTTTTTTTTTTTCCTCGAATGTTATTTTCCTTTTTTGTTTCATTGTTATAAAAATATACACATCTATAAACAATATCTACAAGTTAATTAGGGTAATAACAAGCCATCTATATATAAGAAAGAAAACCTTTAAGCATACAAGTTTCTTTTAAACATAAAACACCCTTCTATTATCCTTAGTGCGAAGAAAAATATATTAGGAGGGCTTGGCTAACATCAGTGGTGAACCCTCCCAGCGGTTTGGTTAGATTAAATTGGCGAAACCGCTGGGAGGGTTTATCACTGATGAACCAAGCCCTCCCAATATATTTATCAACGCAGTAAGGACAGTAGAATTTTGTTTTATGGTTTAAAGAAAATTGTGTGCTTGAATGTTTACTTTTATATATATATAAGTATTTTATTTGAAAAGCGACAATGGGGTTTGATAAATAGACGAAACAAAATATCCTAGAGATAGTTTGTTCAGCTTGCAGTTTGTTTAATTCCAATTATAAACCCCCAATTATTAAAGAAGACATTATATAATATAAATACCTTTCTAAATAAATTAATTATAATCTAATGTAAGTGTCACAATAGAGTAATTCCTCTCACTGTGTTCTAAATATTTTCCAAAAATGTGGTCTCCATAGCAACCATTGTGAATTTGTTCGGTAACCAGGACAACCGAAATAATTCTTGTGGAATTTCGTTGGGAGGAAAGCATTCTAAACAAAGAAAAAACGGCCGTGGATTTGTAAACTATGTGGTGGATGTCCCGAGACACCAAAGTTTGAAAAAAAAGCCTAAATTCAATTAAACTATCGCTAATATAGTATTGAATATCTTTACATGGTGTAGTGTATATATATATCTATATATTGTTACACCAGGTTGCGGCTTGGCAGACTCTTCAGCCTGGATTCTCTCCTGTGCTGGGTCTTGCATCTTACCAGAGCGTGTTTCAACCATCCTACAAATTTATAAAAGGGAATAACGAGATAAGTCTTCTTTAAGTAGCCACCCGAATCCTTTATTTATTTTCTCACATCAAAGAGAGCAGTGAAGTCACAGTGAACCTAACTACAAATGGTGATAAATTAATAATCTGTTTTAAATAAATATCATAGAATATTTTATATAAAAATAAATAAATATATAATTTAAATTTCAAATATATTAAAACTAATATAAGAAATACGCCATTAATCATGATGTAACACTTCCCCCTCTCCAGAGGTCGTCACGTCCTCGTGATTGACCTCATCAATTCTTTCAAAATAGGGTTTGATTCTTGAGACATGGACAATCAATGGGTCTTGGCCAGGATTATCTTTTGGTTCAATTAAGTAATTTACGTTGGACAGCTTCTTTAATATTCTATATGGGCCAAAATATTTTCTCAGTAGTTTCTCACACTTTCCTATTTTCCTAATTGGTGTCCAAACTGCTACTAATTCTCCTGGTTCGTAGCTTCTTTCCATGTGTTTCTTGTCATAGTTCTTTTTCATTCTTTCTTGAGTCTTTATTGTGTTGTTAATAACTAATTTTCTTGTTCTGTTTATTTTATCTAAGTGATGTTCTATGTATTCATCATAATCATCTTTGTCAATGTCCACCGAGATATTCCTGTCGTCCAAAAGAGACGTGGGTTCTCTTCCAAACATCAGGAAAAAGGGAGAATATCCTGTGGTTTCCTGAATTGTAGTATTGTAAGCGTGAGTGATGAATGGGAGTATTTCGTCCCAATTTTTCTGATCAGTGTTCACATACATACTGAGCATATTGATCAATGTTCTATTTAACCGCTCTGTCAATCCATTAGTCTGGGGATGATAGCTCGTTGTGAAGCAATGTTTAATCTTGCACGTTTTCATCACCTCTTTCATTAAATTACTGGTAAATTGAGAGCCTCTGTCACTAATAAGATATTGTGGGGCTCCGTGCCGAAGAAAAATATCCTCTACTAGAAATTTAGAAACTTCTTTCACTGTTGCTTCCGAGACTGCTCTTGTTTCTGCATATCTAGTGTAGTAGTCCGACAGCACGATTATCCATTTTTTCCTGTTTTTCGTAGATGGTAGTGGACCAACAAAGTCAATTCCAATTCTTTCGAAAGGAAAGTTGGCTGGGGGGATGGGCTGTAGTAGTCCAGAAGGTAATTGGTTTGAGCCTTTCCTACTTTGGCAAAGGTGACACGTCCTAACGAATTCTGAGACATCCTTTAGCATGGATGGCCAAAAGTATTTACTCTTTATTCGGTACATGGTTCTGGCGACGCCCAGATGGCCATTCGACATATGATTGTGATATTCTTTCATAATTTCTCTCTTTTTATTCTCTGGAACCACAAGCAACCACGCCCTGCCTTCAGGGTTCGGGTTTTTCTTAAAGAGGCATCCATCTTCTTCTTTAAAGTTTTGCGCAATTGATCGCCTGCTTCCATTAAGGTTTTTCTTAACACTTTCGATAAATTTATCCTCTTCGTCTGTTATTTGATTTAAAAATAGCCTTTCAAAATCCTCATCCCAATCAGTTTCTGGTAAGGGCCCCCTAGATAAGCCATCGGCGTCCAGATGCTTCTTTCCCGATTTATGTATTATATCGAAGTCATATTCTTGAATTTTCAATGCCCATCTTGCCAATCGACCTGTTGGATCCTTCAAGTTTTTGAGCCAGCATAAGGCGTGATGGTCTGTTACTATTTTAAAGTGTCTTCCATAAAGGTAGGGTCGTAATTTTGACATTGACCAGACAACGGCCAGACATTCTTTTTCAGTGGTTGAATAATTTTGCTCCGCTTTACTTAGGGTACGACTCAAATATGAGATCACCTTCTCTTCACCACCGATGTCTTGGACAAGTGTTGCACCTATGCCGATGTTGGACGCATCAGTATGAACATAAGTAGGTGCATTTGGATTGAAGTGACCTAAAATTGGTGGACTTAATAGTGCTGTTTTTAGGGTTTGAAACGCTTCCTCTTGTCTTTCTGTCCAGGTAAATGATACACTTTTTTTTATAAGGTTGGTCAAAGGGTCAGCAATTTTTGAAAAGTCTTTGATAAATTTTCTATAATATGAACACATTCCCAAAAAGGATTGTACTTCTTTGACCTTTTTGGGTCGAGGAAAATTTCTGACAGCTTTGATGTTATGTTCCGCGGGTTTTATACCATGTTTGCTCGTTATATAGCCGAGAATCTCCAATTCTTCAAAAGCAAATCGGCATTTTTTGTCGTTTAACCTTAAATTAGATTCACGAAAACATCTAAAAACAGCTTCAAGTCTTTTGAGGTGCGTTGGAAAATCCGGGCTATATATGATAACATCATCCAGATAACACAAACAAATTTGCCATCTCAGATTTCCAAGCATATTCTCCATATTTCTCTCAAAGGTAGCAGGCGCGTTACAAAGTCCAAAAGGCATCACGTTGAATTCATATAATCCATGCGCTGTAGTGAAAGCTGTTTTCTCTTTGTCTCTTTCTTCGACTTCAACTTGCCAATATCCAGATCTGAGGTCTATTGCTGAGAAGTGTGTAGATCCTTGGAGAGTATCCATAACTTCGTCTATTCTAGGGATCGGATAGACATCTTTTACGGTCACATTATTCAGTTTTCTGTAGTCCACACAAAATCTGTATTTACCATCTCGCTTCTTGACCAATATTACTGGAAAAGACCAGGGGCTAGAAGATGGCCTAATTATGCCTTCTGTAAGCATCTCGTCAATTTGCTCTTTTATAATATCTCGTTCTTTAGCACTTACCCGGTAAGGCTTGTGTTTAATTGGCTTCGCGTCTTCTGTGTCTATCCGATGTTTTGCCAAATTGGTTCTCCCTAATCTCGATGAAAAAAGATCTCCATACCTTTCTAAAACTTGTTTTAACTCCTTCTGTTCCTTTGGTGAAAGATTTTCGTTTATTTGGAATCTAGGTTCTTCGTTCTTTTCTACCTCTCTTTCTCGACTCACATTTATTTTCGCTGGACTACTTCCAAAAGCCAATGTTTGGTTTTTCATTATTTTTAACGGTCGAGGATACGGATTAGTTATCCAGATGTGTGTTTCCCTATTTATAACATTGATCAAGCTTCTTGCTAGACGAAGTCCATTTGTTTGAAACATTTTGCTGCTCTCCTCGATAATATATTCTCCATCCTCTGTTTCTACCAATGCCTTGATCAATTTCATGGAACATTCCGGTACAATGGAATCCTTGGCACTCTTTATTTTCAACATTTCAAAATTGATTTCGTCATGATTATTCGTCAAATCATATTTTATAGTTTCTTGCTTACAATCTATTTTTGCGTTCATTTTCTTAAGGAAATCTCTCCCAAGAATTAATGTCCGTAAATGCGTTTTCAATATCACAAAGTTGTGTGATAATGTTTCGTCATCAATTTTTATATTTAAAAATATACTTCCTACCATGTCCAATTTTTTTCCATCGGGTCCTGCACACATTTTTGCGAGTTTACTTATACCATGGCCTGTATCGAGGGCCGTTCTGAGGTCGACCACTGAGAGGTCAGCACCTGTATCAACCAAAGCTTCAAAAGTCCCTATCTTGTCCACATTAATTTTTAATTTGTATTTAGGGTCCAACTTCTTGATTCCGTTTATGGTCGACTTGCTTTGATTGACAGATTCAGGCGCGACGCTTAGTTTAAATCTTCCAACACGGAATATCTATTCCGGGTAGGAATATTTGTCTGTGTGCTATGACATACATCAGCATAAAGCCGAGGTCCTGATTTCTCTGATATTTCATTCATTTGGCATTTTTCTTCGACCTTCTCTTGGGTATCTGCTGGATCCTCTTCTAGGATTCTTATAAACTTGACCCTACAATAACGGGCCACGTGCCCTGGCTTGTTACATTTAAAGCAGATTGGTCTTCCATCTTCCGTCCTATTTTTGCTCACTTCTTGGCTTTTATTGTAAGTGTTTCTCTGAAGGTTTGGTTTCGGCACAAAGTTAGGATTATAAGGACGTCTAGGGGTAGAGGGCTGGGGAAAGTTGTTTCGATACTGTCTGGGGGTAGGATGGGAGTCGTTCTTGTAATTATTGGAAACAGGGGCTTGGGGCCTGGAAGTGGTCTGGTAGTTTCGTGCGGCAGTCGGCGGCACGTACCTCGATTGTTGTTGGGGTCTAGAATAGCGTGGACCGTTATATAGGTTTCTGGATTTCTCCACACGTTCCCGATACTTCTTTTCAAAAGAATCCATTTTCTTGCACACGACAAGAAGGTCATCGGTCGTTTTAGGAGGGTTCAGGTAGAGCGCGAATGAGTACTCTTTTTTCAGTCCTCCAATAACATGTTCAATTTTTGTTTCTTCTTCCATTGCGGGGTCAACCTTGTTGCACAACACTAGAATGTCTTCCGCGAACCTGATTGCTGGTTCATTCCAGTGTTGCATTCTGTTGAGCTTCATTCTAAGTTCTTCTTTATTCGCGTCCAAAGAAAAATCCTGAATGAGGCGGATTTTAATATTTTCCCAGCTCGTGAAACTAGCTTTGTGTAAATTCAACCAGGTTTTAGCGCTTCCCGTCATGTTCATGGCGGCATAACGAGAGATAATGTAGTCTGCCCAATGGTACAAGAAGCCAATTTCTTCAAGAGATTCAATCCATGGGCGAGGGTCTTCCGTTCCATCATACTTGGGGATGTCGATGTTGGGATTCAGGACAACTGGGTCGGAACTAGCATCTCTACCAATTGTTACACCAGGTTGCGGCTTGGCAGACTCTTCAGCCTGGATTCTCTCCTGTGCTGGGTCTTGCATCTTACCAGAGCGTGTTTCAACCATCCTACAAATTTATAAAAGGGAATAACGAGATAAGTCTTCTTTAAGTAGCCACCCGAATCCTTTATTTATTTTCTCACATCAAAGAGAGCAGTGAAGTCACAGTGAACCTAACTACAAATGGTGATAAATTAATAATCTGTTTTAAATAAATATCATAGAATATTTTATATAAAAATAAATAAATATATAATTTAAATTTCAAATATATTAAAACTAATATAAGAAATACGCCATTAATCATGATGTAACAATATATATATATATATATAAATGAATGTTTGTATGTTTGTTTGTCTGTTTGTCTGTCTGTATGTCCGGTATACAAATTCGCAGTAGTTCACTAATTCAAACCAAAATTTCGATACATAGGTAAAAAAACACGGGGGAGACGATAGGCCATTTTAAAAAATATATAAATCAATTATTAAAACTATATATTTTTAGTCATAAAATGATGATGACGATATTGCTGTATCATGTTTGATTATCAGATACAAAATTATATCGGGAAAAATTCCAAAAAGCAGAGACCACGGGTGAAACCAGTTCATTATTTTGTACGCAGGAACAATATTCTAACAGAAAAACATTCATTCGAGCAGAAAACAAAAGCCAGATCATCTTTCTATAAAAATATCGCTTCTCAGACACAAAGTTTGGAGCGGGACGTTTTACAAGAATGACATCCACGGAGCCAATTTATAATTGTAACGAATAGTATTTGAATAAAAACATTTAATCGGGTAAAACCCGGGCGTTGCCCGGGCCATTCGGCTAGTATTACATAAAAAGGTTTTTTGCTGATTTTGATTATCCTGAGGATTATGCTAAGGTAATGCAGTCGTGGTTAAAATCTTGAAAGTATAATAATAAAAATAGTGAAGATTAGAAATAGCTTTAAATGAGCTTATGGAATATAGAGAACATAATTTGAGAAAGGTATGCCTAACTTAAGGCGTAAGAACAAAATAAAAACCTTATTTACATAATGTACAAAAGGTTTGAGCCGGCCATCGAGAAACAACAACAATCGGTTTTATATAGGGAAAGTCCCGACATCTGGTGGTAGATATAAACAGAATATTTGAATCTATGAAATATAATTTTAAATAAAATAATATTTTCATATAATATATATATATATATATGAAAAAATAGTACAAATGTAATATTGTACTGGGATAAGGTGCATAAATTAAGAAAGAGGCATCTCCTTATCGTGCAGAATAGTTTATATTTATTCCGATAGATGGCGCAAGCCATCAGCAACTTTCAGTTGCACGATAAGGATATGCCTCTTTCTTAATTTATGCACCTTATCCCAGTACAATATTACATTTGTACTATTTTTTTCACATTATGTAGCGTTCTCACGCAATTCTGGCCTTAACTACCCGTTTCATGATTTTTCATGATGCCTTAATGACCAATTTTTTGGTCGTTGAGGTACAGCTTGTGGTTTAAACAAATACCTTTTATTTGTCAGGATAAAACTATATTAGCAAAAGTCGTTTTAGGTAACAAGACTATCCCTATTCTCCTCTGGCTGGACTGGCACACACGCTCTATATATAGCTGGCACAAATAGGTTATAACAACTATGCAAATCGTGCCAAACATGCCACGAGCAAATATGCAAAGAGAAAATATGCAAATATACTACACACCTGCTTACATTCCCCTCTTTTTAAGATCTGAAATATATATATACATTACAAACTTTAAATGCACAATATAATTAATAATGAAGGCGATCCACGGGTTTAACAATTCGTCCACTCCGTGTTCTTATCTGGCCGTCATCTGAGTCGCCAGAGGGATAATCCACAGCTGGGGTCTTTTCATTTTTAACCAGTTCCTCCCCCGAAAAGGTCGGCGTCGATGGGTCGTCTGGATATTGCACTGCATCTCCTTTTCGTAGATGGAACCTGTTTCGACGTATAGTCCCAACTGGAGTATCAACCATATATGACCTTGGTGTCGATGCTTTCTGCTTTATAATCCCCCAGATTCGCATATCTATAATCCAAACTGTGTCACCTTCGGATAGCTCCTCCATGTCCCTAGCTCCGCAGCGTCGATCATATCTGGATTTCATAGCCTTTCTCCTTCTCTCCTCCTTTCTTTTCAGGTTCTGAGAGTCCACCAACCTTGGATTAAGATTCTCTGGTGCAATTGGCAAGGTCGTTCGGAGTTTACGTCCCATGAGAAGCTCCGCAGGGCTGTAACCGTTCTCCAAAGGGGTCGATCGATACTCCAGGAGTCCAAGAGATGGGTCTTGATTTTTCTTGAGGATCAACTTAGCAATTTTCACACCTGCTTCTGCCATCCCATTGCTCTGCGGGAATCGAGGACTTGAAGTAATATGTGTGAATCTGTACTGCTTTGCGAAATTTGTAAATTCACAAGCAGTTCCAAATTGCGTCCCATTATCGCTTACAACAGTTTCTGGTATTCCATGTCGGGCAAATATGGATTTGCAACTACGCACCACCACATTGGCTGTGAGCCGATCCAGCTGAACCATTTCAGGAAAGCGAGAATAATAGTCAATGACGACCAGACACAACTTATTCTCGAACTTGAACAAATCCATTCCAATCCTTTGCCACGGTCGTGTAGGAAATTTGGTTGGTATCAAAGGTTCATGCCTTGAGACGGCTTCCTGGATACAGACACTGCACTTTCTGACCGTTTCCGCGATCTCTTCCGAAATTCCAGGCCACCATACGGTCTCACGTGCGCGAAGTCTTGTTTTTGTAATCCCGAAGTGCCCAGCGTGCAACTTATCTAGGATCTCCAGTTTCATACTTGCTGGAATAACAAGACGACAGCCACGCATCAGTAGTCCATTTTGAACGCCGAGTTCATCCTTGACATGCCAATAAGCGAGCAGAGCCTGTGACATCTTCTTCTTATCTGGCCAGCCTTGCTCAAGGCAGTTGACTACTGTTTTCAGGGTCGTATCTTCTTGTTGAGCTACAAAATTCCTCGTCAACATCTCGTCTTTGTCGGTTAGAGAGAACTGTATTTATATGCGCTGAGGATAGCCGTTCGTCTTCACCTCCCTCGGTTGTAAGAAGTGGTTGTCTGGACAATGCATCGGCGTCGAGCAGCTCTTTTTCAGGGATATGCACTATCTCGAATCCAAACCTCATCATACGCATTCGGAAACGTTGCAGTCTTGGGGTCAGCGAACTCAATTCTTTCGTAGAAAACAGAAAAATGAGAGGCTTATGGTCGGTCTCAATTCGGAACCGCTTTCCAAGCAGGAAATCCTGAAAACGTTCGCAAGCCCATATAATTGCGAGAGCCTCTTTCTCGATCTGAGCATATCGTTTTTCGGTAGGTGTCATAGTTCTAGAAGAATAAGCAACAGGTCGCCAGATTCCATTCTTACCCTCTTGCTTCAGTACCGCTCCCAAGCCGTATGAAGATGCGTCGGATGACACCATAGTTGGTTTCCTGACATCGTATGCTGCCAAGATGGGTTGAGTCGTGAGCAATTCTTTCAACTTTCGGAATGCTCTCTCCTGGCTGCAATCCCAAACAAAGTCCCGACCTTTCACCAACAACTGGTTCAGTGGAGCCACAATTTCAGATAAGTTTTCTACAAAGCGTCCCAGATGGTTCACCATGCCAAGAAATCTTCTCACGCCATGAACATCGGTCGGAGCAGGCATCTTCGCCACTGCTTCGATTTTCGCTGGAGATGGTCGAATACCGTCCTCATCCAGTATGTGCCCAAGAAAATTAATTCTTGGCACGCCGAAGACACACTTGGCCTTGTTTAGTGTAACTTTCGCCTCTTGCAGTTTTCGGAGCACCAAACGAAGGATTCGATCGTGAGTCTTGGAGTCGGAGGCAAATATCAGGATATCGTCCAGGTAACACATTACGCCGTCCATGCCTTGCAAGATTATTGACATAACTCTCTGAAAATACTCTGGGGCGAGTGAGATTCCAAATGGCATCCTGCAGAACTTATATCTCCCAAAAGGAGTGATGAAGGTCGTTAAATGCTGGCAGTCCGGGCTCAACGGAATCTGGTGAAAGCCACTGTTCGCGTCCAGTTTCGAAAAATAATTTGCTTCCCCCAGTTGCCCCAGCATGTGCTCCACCACTGGCATGGGATGCACCTCGCGCTGTACATGTTCGTTCAGCCTTGAGAGGTCCACACAGAGTCGTATGTCGCCATTCGGTTTACCAGAAATCACAGTCGGTGCGCACCATTTAGTCGCAACGTTAACCCGTGCTATGATTCCCGCCCTCTCGAGCTCTTCCAGTCTTGTTTTTAGCCTTTCCATTAAAGGAATTGGTACCCGTCGAGGAGTATACACAGCATATGGGTTTGCTCCAGATTTCAATTTGATTTCGTAAGGGCTTCCGATCTGTCCCAGTCCTTCAAATACTTCGGGGAATTCCTAGATCGGGTTAATTTTCGTCGCAACCACTTCAAACTCACATGCCCGGCGACTCAGAAGAGATTCACTCAAACGACGAATGACATAAATCCTCTCCTTGATTTCATAATTGCCATTTCGCAGCGTTGACACAAACATACCCACAGTCTGAATTTCGGAAAATTCAGCAGCTCTAATGTTGATATTAATCTCTACCAGTCGTTGCTGTCCCATTATCGCTTTGAAGAGACACAGAGGAACACATGTAACATCCGCCTGGGAGTCGAGCTTGAACTTCACCTGTTTCCCGTTCACCTGGATTTCTGCTGTCCATCGCCTCCTGCACTCGCCTTCATCATCATCGAGATTAGATGAATCTTCTACAGCTGAGACACCCAGGAGAAAACCAATTTCTTCATCCAGTTCAGAAACAGCTTTGACTTTCGCAGTCTTCGCCTGCTTATCTGGCAGCAATTTGCAAAATGGCCAGTTTTTGAACATAGGTTGCATATTTTTCCTTCAGCACGGCAAGCCTGTCCTTCCCTGTGGGTGAAACCTCCGCATTTTGGACATCTTGTTCTTGTTTTGGCTGACTTTTCCTTCTTCCCCGAAGGCTGCTGTTGTTGCTTCGGTGAAAGTTTTCTCGAGTTGAACCTCACCTGGTTGACCTTTTGGCTTGTTGAGGGACGCTGCAGGTCGACTTGCTGCTTTCGAACGGCTTCTTGCTGCCGAACCATTTTCACAGCCTTTTCCAAAGTCAGTTCGCTGTCCAACTGCACTCTTTCAGATAACGCTTTGTCCCTCACTCCAACCACTATTCGGTCACGGATCAACTGCTCATGAAGACTCCCGAATTCGCAACTATCAGCCAATTTGTACAATGAAGTGATAAATTCGTCCACTGGCTCTCGATCCTCTTGTATTCTTGAGTTAAATTTCGCACGTTCGTAGATAATATTCTTTCTTACACAGAAGTGGCTGTCGAACGCCTTGAGGACGGAATCAATTTTCGTTGCCTCTTCCTCCTTTTCGAACCTAAAGGTCCTGAATATATCATCCGCGCGGTCACCCATCAAGTACATGAGCAAATCAATCTTGTACGCCTCCTCTTTCTTCTTCATTCCACTGACCACGAGGTATCGTTCGAATCTCTTCCTCCATTTTGGCCATTCGTTGGGAGTCGAGAAGTCGAAAGTTTCTGGAGGTTGAACCTGAGCCATGTTGAATTATCTTCCAAGGTACACCAAAACGATACTTTGCAATATACGGGTTCGTATTTTATCCAGTCACCGCTGCCACCATGTTTTAAACAAATACTTTTTATTTGTCAGGATAAAACTATATTAGCAAAAGTCGTTTTAGGTAACAAGACTATCCCTATCCTCCTCTGACTGGACTGGCACACACGCTCTATATATAGCTGGCACAAATAGGTTATAACAACTATGCAAATCGTGCCAAACATGCCACGAGCAAATATGCAAATATACGACACACCTGCTTACAGCTTGCACCACGCTGATGAGGGCCAACAGCCCGAAACGCGTCCGTGGTTAGCTTTTCTTGATTAATCAAGAATGGGTATTTGGCCAATTCTGGAATAATTAAAAATCAACGAGAATAGTTGATATTTATTCCGATAGATGGCGCAAGCCATCAGCAACTTTCAGTTGCACGATAAGGAGATGCCTCTTTCTTAATATATATACAGGGTGATCCAAAAGTCCCGCACAACTTTAAAAATTAATAACTCCGCGAATATTTGCGCTAGAGCAATGCGGTAAACACCATTGTATTCAGGATGCAATGGGATTTTTTATGGCAAATAATGAAAAATTCGAAATTGATTTTAGTTACAATTTTATTCGCCAGATGGCGCTCTACCAGAATCAGAGATTCAGCGGCCAAATTGTTTGATAAATTGAAAAATATAACTGATCGACACGTATTTTTCTTTTTTAAATACCAGGAAAGAACCCTTATAATAAAAAATAACAAATTAATAAAACACCACTTCGCCAAAAGTATGAAGAATTGGTTAACGATTTTCAAATACAATCAGAGATATGTAAAATAGGTAAATGCAAATTAAAACATGTAGCAAAAAAAAATTGATATTTTAGATACGGTTTGTTTCCGAAGATAATAAATTTCTAATATTTTTAATTCAACTCTCACTCAGTATCGTTTATATTTATTTTAATTCATTTGAAAAATATGTATCTATCTCTGATAATTTATTTTACTCTGGAATGCCGTTGTTGTTGTCGTGTCCAATAAAGAGCCTTAAATGTATCCATGCATCTCCATCACAGCAGCAGCAATGTCCACTATCTTGGGTGTGTAAAGCTGCTGCTCTGGGTCTATGTCAATTTTCTGCAAGGCTGCGGCCATTGCTGGCTATGAGAATATGTGGGTAGGTGTAAGTTATACACCAGGACAATTGTTGCATGCCCTATAGGTTCTTGTGCCATCTGGATGTATTGTCATTCCTTTGTAGTGTTTTGTTCTAAGTCTTGTTATAGTTTTTGACATTTTTCTCTCAGAGTTTATTTCGCATTTTGATCTTTTATTATTATTTTTTGTTTATAATTATCTTGTATTTTGACAAAGAATCAGCGTCAAATAATGACATTTGTTCTTTCCTTTGGCTCAACTTTCTGGCTTCCTTTGCCAATTCAAATGCCATTTCATTACCCCCGATCCCAGCATGGGCAGGGATCCAATGTAGAATGCAGTTATTCTCCAATGGTTCCAGTTGGGTAAGTAACGAGTGTATTTTCTGTGTGATTTTAGTATTGCCCTTCTGAATTGCTTCTAGAGCGAATATGGAGTCGCTGTATATTAAAATTCTTTCTGCTTGATGCAGGGATGGTTGGTTAAGGCATACATCAAGGGCTTTCCAGATAGCTGTCAGTCACAAGTGAAGTTTGACGAAATCTGTCCCGCTCCTTCTTTGATTTTGATGTGCGTTCCATCTTGCAGTATTATGTTAATTCCGGCCTCTCCATTACTCAGGGTAAGGTCTGAAGATCCATCTGTATATGCTGTTAAAGGGCGTGGCCTAGCATTTTTAATCAAGAATTTGTACTATGAAGACATAGCCATTAATATTCTAAACACATTAGACCTCGAAGCCCAAGGTATCGAAGTCTACCTCAATCAGAACAAAGCCATCAAGATATACAATATGTATCACCCTCCAAACAATACATTTATTGACGATGGAACAATGGCTCAATTTCTTACAGACAACACTATTATTGTAGGTGACCTTAATGGCAAACATCAACTATGGGGATGTTCTACGTCAAACCCAAGAGTCAAAATACTATCAAACATATTTGACGACAATGCCTTCATGTGCTTAAATGATGGGAATCCTACCCATCATTCCTACAAGCTATAATACTGCATAAGCCCTTGATATAAGTTTTTACTATCCTGACATTTTCCACAAATGCAAATAGCAAATATTAAAAAAGTTTTGGAAGTGATCATTTTCTCAATTTGATAGAAATTAGCACCAAGACCAAAACTAGCTCAATTAAGAAAAATTCTGGAACTTCAAAAAGGCTAATATGATATCTATCGAAAACCCCATTATTAAAGCAGCCAAAGTTTCAATACCAAGAGGTAATATTAAGAAATGGATTCCAAATTATACACACCAGGCAAAAAATATTCAAACACTTATAACTAAAAGAAATGAACTACAAAAAAGTGCACCCAAAACCAAACAAATTGTAGAAACTGAACATTGTGATTGCAAAAATAAAAAGATTATACGTAAATGTGAAAAGGGAAAAATGGAAACTAACCTGTGAAAACCTGAACCCAAGAAACCCAAATACAAAACTTTGGAATTTGGCAAAACAAATTGACAGAGTCCAGCCACAAACTGAAAACGCAAATATGATTAAGAATACAGATGGTACACCAGCAACTAATGACAAAATTGCTGCCAATCCTTTAGGTAATTCATATCAAATAAGTAGTAAAATCAAGGTTGAAAAAAGGCCCGAAAGATTATTCATGACTGTAAAAATGTCACCAGCACTCATAATATTTTCCATGAAAAAAATCAATATGAAAGAGCTAGCTTATGCATTAGAAAACCCTGACCTAAACAAGATTCCTGGACCAGATGGAATCCATGGCCGAATGATATCAAACTTGGGCAAAATTGGCAAAGAAAGACTTCTTAATATTTTCAATAACTCCTGGAAAACTGGAAAATTGCCTCAAGACTGTAAAAATGCAACAATAATTCCCATTAAAAAACTTCACAACTCTGCTGATGACCCAAAAAACTACCGACCTATCTCCCTCACAAATATTTGCTGCAAATTAATGGAAAAAAATATACTCAGACGACTCACCTACCACCTCGACACAAGAAATCTCTTACCAGAAGAACAATATGGATTTAGGAAAGGACATGGGACAATAGACCAACTCTTATTTTTCACACAAAAGGTAAAAGATGCACAAAACAAAAAACCAACTAGCCACACCATAGCCACACCATAAGGGGGGTATGGAAAAACAAGTTAATTACAAAATTATACAAACATTTCAAAATTGATGGAAAAGCTATAACTTGGATAAATGATTCCCTTAAAAATATATACATCAGGGTCAAATATAATGGCACTCTATCTAAAACCTTCAAATTGTACCAAGGATTACCACAAGGATCAGTCCTTAGCCCAACTCTCTTCACCCTATTTATTGCAGGCATAGAAGAAAACCTTTCACATAAAACCAATATTGGACTTTTCGCAGATGACATTATTTTATGGAGCAGCAACACTAACTGGAAAAAGCAGAAAGAGATTTGAACAAGACTCTTCTCCACCTAGAAAATTTTCTAATAAACATAAATTAGAATTTAACCCCCAAAAATCTGAAACCTGTCTTTTTACTACCGATAAGAAACTATACAAAATAAGACCAAATATTATTCTGAAAGAACAACAATTGCAATATAATAAACATCCTAAATATCTCGGCTACACCCTGGATCCAGAAATTAACTCCAGTAAACATATTGAAGGAGTTGTTAGAAAAGGAAGAGACCGACTAAAAATCTTGAAATATATTTCAGGAAGAGTGGGGAGCTGAAGCAACAACACTAAAATTAACTTACACAACTCTAATGAGACCTATCTTGGAATATGGATATCAAATCTATGGTACAGCATCTGAAACAAATCTAAAAACACTGGAAAGGATACAACTAAATGCAACTAGAATTATTACAGGTCTTCGAAATACCTGCCCTGATAATATTGTACTTTACGAGGCAGACATTATGCCCTTAAAGGATAGAATAAGCTACAATCTGCCAAAATATATAAACAAAATCAAGAGTTATGAAAACAAACACAGCACTTTCAATTACATACTTAATTGGGAACCCAATATAAGACTCAAAAAAGAAGGCCCTCTCCACCTGGCCAAAAGAAATGGATTTTTGATATATAAAGTAGAAAAAAATTATTTAGCAGAAAAAATTCTCCTTGCGAACCACTACAAAATGTTATTTTTAATGCCTCTTTAAATTAACCCACCAACAAACAATGCCAAAATCCAGAATACTTAAAACAATTATCATTAGAAATAATAACATTCCTAAAAATACAATAACTATTTATACCGATGGTAGCAGAGACGAGCTAGGACACACTGGCAGTGGCTGTCTCATCAAAAAAACAAATGGCATTGAGAAAATGAACAGAAGAAACCCAGATTTTTGCTCAGTATTCAGATCAGAACTTATAGCCATCTATGAAGCCTTAAAATCCATCAGAAATACTAATTATCAAGATATCTGGATTCTTACTGATAGTAGAAGTGCCATACAACACTTGAGTCACACAGGGAAACTTAGAGACAAAGTAAGCAGGAACATAAATGGCTATCTCCAAAAACTCTCAAAAACCTCAAAAATTCACCTTCAATGGATACCCTCACATGTTGGAATTGAAGGCAAAGAAGCTGCTGATGTGCTAGCGAAAAAAGGCACAAAAGAACCCTTGCCACAGAAAAAAAAACTTACTTTTAAAGAAATAGAAACAGTAAAACGAAAATTGAAATTATACCGCGAATGTTTCTTTTATAAAAATCGAAATTTATTTTCAAAGAGAAATAGCGACATTTCTAACTTTGAGGATGAGGTATGGAAAGGTGAAACATGAAGAGTAATGGCGAACGGAAAAATAAAAAGTGTCCAGGGGCGGGAATCGAACCCACACCCTTCTGCTTACCGGGCAGGTGCCTTGTCCACTCGGCTACCCTGGACGTATTTTTCCGTTCGTTTCTAATACTTAAAGTTTAATGCGTTATATTGTATTTGTTATTTAAAGTTACTTTAAGTATTAGAAACGAACGGAAAAATACGTCCAGGGTAGCCGAGTGGACAAGGCACCTGCCCGGTAAGCAGAAGGGTGTGGGTTCGATTCCCGCCCCTGGGCACTTTTTATTTTTCCGTTCGCCATTACTCTTCATGTTTCACCTTTCCATACCTCATCCTCAAAGTTAGAAATGTCGCTATTTCTCTTTGAAAATAAATTTCGATTTTTATAAAAGAAACATTCGCGGTATAATTTCAATTTTCGTTTTACAATCATCAGCCGCGTTATATTGTATTTTAAATAGAAACAGTAGCCAAAATAAACAAGAACTGGAGGATCCCACCTAAGCACAGCTGGTACACCCTAGAAGCAGATGGCCACCCAGACCTTTCGGTCCACAAGCCGGCATGCGAAGCATGCCCTTCGCTGCTATTCTGTTCAACTCATAAGCCAAGTAACGGTAACCAAGCTAGTGCTTGGACATTGTACCTGGAAACACCACCTCCCAGACAACGTGTCTGGAAGGATTTCTATACCGGTGGCCTTTAATCACAGCAAAATAGGAAACTATCTACTGTGTCCAGCAGGGACCGCGGGGAGGCAACCCCCGGTCGACTCTGTTCACTCACAACTGAGGAAAAGCTCAGCTGCCACGTCGTGGGCTTTCTCAAGAAGCTTGCTGTGATTTCTCAGCAGCTTACTCTCGATCGCGCCCCTCGCCCTCCTTCTCTCTTCCTGCACACCCACTACCCTTGGACAATCCAAGACGTAGTGGCGTGCATTCACATCCCTTTTCCCATAGACGCAATCAGGGTTCCTCTTAATTTTAAATCTGTGGAGACTTGGGGAAGAGCCCATGTCCCGAACTACCCTAATGAGTTTGTGGGACATTACTTTACAGAGGTACTTGGGTGTTGTTACCCCATTGAATACCTCTCTCCCCTTCACACTGTTCCTCCATCTGTCTAACCATAAGTCCTGGACGTGCCCCCTAATCCTCCTATAAACTTCTTTCTTGGTCACTGGGGTCCTCAGTGATCTATCTCTAAAGCATCCTGCCTTAGCGATCCTGTCTGCGAACTCATTACCTTCGATGAGGCTGTGTCTCCTAAACCAAGGGAGCTCCGGAGCCCGCGTCATCATCTCCAGCTCCTGGATTATTTGATTCGCGAGTTGCCCTTTCTCCAGATTGATGGCGACGAGGGCCGACATACAATCTGAATAGAGGCAGTCCGGGCTGAAGTTCTTCTCGGCACACACTCTGAGGGCTACCCTGATCGCAACCAGCTCAGCTGAAAAGACCAATTCGTCCACTCTGAGTGTTAAACTTTCTTGGAAGATCAGCTCTCCATTAGTGAATATCACTACCCCAGCTCCAGTATTGGTTCCAGACTTACTACCATCAGTGAAAACCTTCGTGCCAATCCCTGTTGGCCTCCAGGACTCCAATTCCACTTTGGCAACCACTGCGGAGGCTTCCTTGGGTCCCTCATCGATTCCAGGGCCCACGCTTCAAGTCCCAGGGCATCTTCCCTGTTCTCCCAGATCTTTTGTTAGATGGTCTCCTCCTCTAGTTTGAATCCCAGGGGAATAAGCCCAGCGAGGACCAAAAAGGCCTCACTGCTGGTAGTGCGATATCCCCCTGTGATTCTGAGTGCCGCTGTCCTCTGCACTCTCTCTAGAGTTGTTGCCACCTTCTGATCCCTGTTTCGGCGC
Source organism: Cordylochernes scorpioides (assembly GCA_030710605.1). Classification (NCBI taxonomy): domain Eukaryota; kingdom Metazoa; phylum Arthropoda; class Arachnida; order Pseudoscorpiones; family Chernetidae; genus Cordylochernes; species Cordylochernes scorpioides. The sequence goes on along the minus strand of CP092866.1, from coordinate 41,135,154 downwards.
CACCAAGCCCCGGAAGCATATAACAAGATTAGCTCGACACAGGAGAGGCAGAGGTTCCTAAAAATAGTACCCGCCTTCTCCCCCCTCCCCCTGTTGAGAGCCAACCAGGACAGGCCTGCACAACGCCTCCCTGCCTCTCGCCACCATCTCCTCCGCCTGGTATTGCCAACCCATCTTGTCATCAATGACCACCCCCAGGATGGTCATCCTATTGACCAACGCTACCCTCCGTCCTTCCATCCGGATAGCCGGCTTGTGTTCCCATTTGATCCCTTTCCTTTTAGTTCTTATGTCTCTAGGCTTAAAGCTGAGGGTTTTAGTTTTGGAGACATTGAACTTAAGGCCAGAGTCATAGGCCCAGATCGAGAGAATTTGGAGAGAGGTTTCAACACACTTCTCAGCCTTCGCTCTCGAAGCAGCCTCAATGATGAGGTACTGGTCGTCAGCATAGAGAACCAGCCTGGCTCCCTCAGGGAGCTCCTCCTGGAAAACGGTGTTTACCAGGATATTCCACAGAATAGGTCCGCAGCAAGAGCCCTGGGGGCAACCCCTAGCACAGTTTCTTTCCAACTTCCGCCCACCAAAACTGAGGCTAATCCGTCTATCCCTCAGGAAGTCACGAACCAAGCTGCACAAATTATCAGGACCACCCATGTCCATCAAATTTCTCATCAGCTTGTTCCAGCTCATGGAGTTGAACACGCCATAAATGTCCAGGGCCCCGAAAAGAACCCAAGCACCCTTATTTAAGCCCATCTCAACCCCCTCTAACACCTCGTTCAGAGTTGTGGTTGTGGACTTCCCTTCCCTAAAACCATGTTGGAAAGAGGAAAGGAGCTCATTACTCTCTAGCCAGTGCTTCAGTCGCTGAGCTAGTAGGCTATCCAGGACCATACCTAGACACACTAGTAAAGAAAGCGGACGATAATCATTAGGAGAATTACCCTTTCTACCAGACTTTTCGAGAAGCACTACTCGGGCAACCTTCCATGCCTCAGGAAATGTACCAGTGTCCAGGCACCTATTGAATAACCTGGAAAGAAGCGATGGGTGCATCCTTACCAGGGCTTTCACGACCGTGTTATCGATCCCTTCGGGACCAGGAGATTTCCTTTTCCCGAACTTGAAAGCCGTCAGTTTCACCTCATTCTCAGAAAAGGGCGGATCCACCAAACCAAAAGTGGTCAGAGAGATCTCGTCCTCTGGTTCCTCGTTTCCGAAGTGCCGATCCAAGTTGTTTTTATTTTGTCTTCTGCTTTCGAGCGAGCAGGTCTAAAACACATTCTATCTGGATTTTCTCATTGTTGGTGGATGAAACAGCACCAGTGATTATTTTGGCCGCTTTTGCTTGAACACTGTCTAGTCTTACTTTTAGTGATGAGCTTGAGGGAGCCCAGACGGGTGTTGCATATTCCATTATCGGCCTTAATAAGGTGGTATATGTTGTTCTGAGAATTCTGGGTTTTGCTCCCCAATTTGTTCCACATAGCCTTCTCAGAATGTTTAGTTTTCTGATAGCTCTATTTGAGGTGCTAATTAAGTGTTCTGAAAATTCCAATTCCTCATCCATAATAATTAAAATAATTTTGTTGACATCTTGTCAATACATGCACAGTCCGCACTATTAAAAAAAAGATAATATGCATTATATTCACTATGTACAATGAATATGGCGCCTCTGCCAGCGCTGCAGAGTTTGGTGGAGAATCGCCAGTGGGTCTCCAGCGATACCACACATTTTGCGATCTACGATGAATACGTAGATCGCGTACTTCGCCGCTTAGGAGATGGTGATGGCGTGGTCCTCGAGACCAACTGGAAAGATCCAGGACTGCAGTATCACACCTAGGTATTTTGGATTTCTATTTTATCAATTAATTGGTTGTTTATGCTCATTTTGGGGTTATATTTAAGCCTTTTTTCTCTTTCAGTGGAGAAGACGCATAGGTTTGGTTTTATTGGGTTTATGGTCATTTGGAGTTCCATTGCCCACTTCTCCAGTCCTCTCATTGATGTGTTCAGTATTTTTTATGATTTTTCTATGCTGCTACTTGTGTGTCATATGGCTATATCATCTGCATAAGAGTCAACCTTTGTGTCTTCAGTGAGGTAAGGATGGATGTCGTTAATATATAGCAGATAGAGTAGAGGACTGAGCACAGATTCCTGAGTTACACCAGCCCATGTTCTTCCTTCCTTGGAAATTATCCATTGACCCGAACCTTTAACCTTCTTCCCCTTAAGAAGTCTGAAATCCAGATTAAGGTTTTCTTCTTACTCCGATATTGTGCAGCCTTTCACGTAATTTCTCCCTCCACACTCGATCAAAAGCTGAGGTCATATCAAGAAATATAGCCGTGGTCTTCTTTGGCGGTTTTTCCTGGAAATAATCTATTATTGATTGACAGAAGTAGAACTGTTGATCAGTCGTACAGTGCTGGGATCTATAGGCAGTTTGGTAGAGGTTTATATTATTATTTTTAGTGAGCCAGACTATGAGCCTAGGGTGGATAATTCGTTCTGGTATTTTACAAAGTATGCTGGTGAGAGAAATTGGCCGATAGTTCTTGTATTCCTTGGCATCTTTGTTTGGCTTCAGTATTGGCCCTATAATTGATATCTTCCAATTCTTTGGTAGTTTACCAGTTTGCCATGAAATGTTCAGTATTCGTAGGAGTTGATTATTAGCTTTGTCTTCAAAGTGTTTAATCATTTGACCAAAAATTAGATTATCTCTTGGTGACCTCTTGGATTTAACTTTACTATTGATGAGTTTAGCTCATTCAGTGTAAAGTCTCTCAAGAAAATATCTTGTTGATGGAAGTTTCTTGCTTGTTCAACTAACTGGTTTATATTATTTTTAGAGTTCTGTCTTCATTCGTATAGTTGAATATGGAAGTGCTTGAAAGATATTCAGCAATTATGTCAACCATCTGTTTGTTCTCGTTCTCGCTGTTCTATTCATATCGGTTAGAGTATTGGAGGATTGGTGTTGGTTTTGATTGTTCTCTAACACTCTAATCATATTCCAGTGTTGGCTGTCCATTCTTGGATCCATTTTTTCGCAGAATTCTGCCATTTTTCTTGTTTGCATATCCAAATTTCTTGTTCTATTTTGTGACTAATTTCAATGAGTTCCTTTCTGTTTTCTTCTGTTTTATTTTTTAAGAAGTTCATTGATATTGTCTCTCTCTCTGAAATCATTGCCTCGATGTTGTGGTCCTTCCAGTAAGGTATCCACAGGTCTTTACGTCTACCTCTAGGTATCGATGCTTTTGCAGCTTTTGAAATGTTCGAAGAGAATTTTTCCAAGTTTTTGTCAAGCGTTCTGTAATTCAATATTTCGTTGCACAGTTCTTCAAGCTTTTCTGTGAATTTTTTTCAAGTCGGCTTTCCTAAAGTTCCATGTTCTTTTATTCTAATGGACATTCTCAATTTTGAAGTTTAGGGTTGTTAAAATTGGTCTGTGGTCACTGAGTGCACCTCTCGGGATTTTCCATTGTGTTGTGGGTGCGATGTTGTAATTTATCGCTGTGATGTCTATTGCGGATTCTGTGCCTGTGGACTTAGATAGATAGCTGTTCTCTCCGTTATTTAACGGTGTAAGGTCGAGGTCGGTTAGCATGTCCTCAACCTGCTGACTTTTGTTATCCTGGACAGGTGATCCCCAAATTGAACTTTTAGCGTTAAATTCGCCGAGTATGATTGTGATATCCGAAGACGCTTCACTTAATGTCTCTATTGTGCGTACCCATACAAAATTCAAAGATTTCAGGAGCTGAATGTTGGCGATTTTGAGATGCGTCAAGAATTCGCTGCATGGGTTTTCCGGCAAATTGATATTGATGAAAACTGGCTGTCGAATGTTCTGTGGACAGATGATGCTCAACTTTCCCTAAACGGAGAATTTAACATTCAAAACAGACGCATTTGGGCAACAGAAAACCCTAGGATTTTTACAGAAATGCCACTTTACCAGCCTAGAGTTACAGTTTTGTGTGGGTTAACTTCTTTTATTATTGGGCCATTTTTTCTTTGAAAAATCAATGGAAGAACTTTTAAAACCGTTTTTGTAACTGGTGAACGTTATGTTCAACTTTTGAGAGAAAAGGGTATTCCCATATTGCAGGGCAAAAGCACTAAGCGAAATAGCATTCATGAAACCTCCTCATATCTCCCGAGGTGCCAAACAATTGCTGAAGGATACGTTCGGTGAAAATCGTGTGATAAGTCGCCACTTTATATACCAGTGGCCTCCAAGATCACCAGACTTGACGCCTTGCGATTTTTGTCTATGGGGGTACATTAAATCGTGTGTTTATCGATGCTGGCCTACCACATTGGCCATGTTAAAGGCTTCTATCAGATGGCACGTTTTATCAATTTCAACAGATATGTTATTTAATGCTGTCCATTCTGTCATTTATCGTCTGCAGGCGGTGATTGAGAATGAAGGGTGCCACATTGAGAAAGGATTGTGACCTAATACAAGAGAGAAGGCAGTTACCTCATGTGTTATATAAGCCGCCATGTATTATATTATCTACCAATATTTTGCAGCTCTTTGTGTTGGGAAATGGGGATAATAAATGCTGTCCTCACATCTTGACTCTTTTTTTTTTCTGTGACCAGTAATATTTTGTTTGTCATTTGCTCACATATTATGTCGTGCAAACCAGAGTGTTATAACTTCTCGAATAACACTGGTACACACAATTTTTCCCCTTATGTTTAGTTTTTCGCTTTTCGCTCATTAGAAGAAATAGCAAAAGGAATATTTTCTGTACACCAATAACTTTAGAAATTTTGTGAAAAAAATAATACAAAATTATTTTACTACCACGTTTTCCAACGCAAAAGGTCGATTTAAAAATTATTTTTATTTGAGGGGACACATTTTTTAAAATTGTGTACAGTATAATAAACAATGATAACATTTGACAAGCCCATAGGATATTTGGAATAAAGTACGTCAAATATATTTTGTCACTCCCCTCTATATTTCATTTGTTGGATCATGACAAATATCCAGTTAAATAGTCAAGGGTCGCCAATCAGTCAAGAAACTACACATTTCTTATAGGAAGAAATCCTATTAATAGTGCCATCATAATTTTGGTACTATATTAACATTTCAAAAATTCGTGTATTGATATCAGCAGTGTTTTTCAAACATTCAATCTATTTCACAAAACCCCATATAAAATATAAATATTTTTGCTACATGTTTTAATTTGCATTTACCTATTTTACATATCTCTGATTGTATTTGAAAATCGTTAACCAATTCTTCATACTTTTGGCGAAGTGGTGTTTTATTAATTTGTTATTTGATATTATCAGGGTTCTTTCCTGGTATTCAAAAAGGAAAAATACGTGTCGATCAGTTATATTTTTCAATTTATCAAACAATTTGGCCGCTGAATCTCTGAATCTGGTAGAGCGCCATCTGGCGAATAAAATTGTAACTAAAATCAATTTCGAATTTTTCATTATTTGCCATAAAAAATCCCATTGCATCCTGAATACAATGGTGTTTACCGCATTGCTCTAGCGCAAATATTCGCGGAGTTATTAATTTTTAAAATAGTGCGGGACTTTTGGATCACCCTGTATATACTAGCGGATGTACCCGGCTTCGCCCAGGTTTTTCTCGAGGGAATGTTTGTAGTCTAGTAATAAGAAAATATACTATACCTAAAAACTATCAGAGAAAAGAGAAACCACGGAAGGTGAACAGAAAAATGCTTACAATGGATGTTATGTTTACGATAGTAGTACAATTAATCCGCCTTCTACATTATATGTTTACGATATCAAGTTAAATAAAAACAAAGATAAAATTTGCATATGATGGTCACTATAAATTTGTATATTTGTTAGGCGAAACTAGAAACATGATAATTATCTTAAAATTGCTTGTATTGAATATTTTTTAGAATGAGATTATTAGCTAGTATGTAAAAAAATTAACTCTGTTGAAATTTAATTTTGTATTTATATATAAATAAAATTAACTCTGTTGATTTTTTGTATTTAATCGATAACAGCGAAGTTACGCATGTTAATGTTAGGAAATATATTTTGATGTTAAGCAAAACCTGCTCCATCTTGTTTTACATAAATGTTGAAAATTTGGTTGAAATTGATGCATTGTAACGAAAGTTTTTAGTGATGTCCACTTATAAAATTTCCATTTTATTAATATAGATATATAATATATAATATTTGATTTCTGCTGTTGATTTTGTAATAGTTGAGATAAGGTTTTGCTTTTGTATACATGAATATTTCAAGATATTGTTATGCAGTCGTGAACAGAATGATAAAACAGTTTAGATATATTAGAATTAGCTTTAATTTAACTTATGAAAAAAAAAACATAAATTGAGAAAAGTATTGCCTGATTTATGGCTTAGGAATAAAGAAAACAAAATATTATTTACATAATTACATAAGGTTTGAGCCGGCCACCGGGAAACAACAACAATAGATTTATATATGGAAAGTCATGACCTCTGGTGGTAGATATAAACAGAGTAATTTGTTCTGGGAATTATAATTTTAGATATTTATATTTATATATAATTTTTATATAACATATATACACTCAGGGTATCATTGACAAAAATAGAATCTCCCAGAAGGATATAATCGGTCAAGCCTTGAACGACGTCAACTCCCTCTTTACTTTTTAAAACCCGCCATCTTTGGGGGAGAGGCAGTTTGTTTTTGGGCTCCCGTGTGAAGTGAGCGGACACACCTATCTGAGGTCCCAATTTCCCCCTTTGTCATATGCAACGTCTTAATTTAGACTTTCGAGGTCTTCTCTTCTTTGCCCCTGTGTGCTTCAATACTTCGGTGACCACGACTGCCCTCCCCCACATTGCATACATGCATATATATAAGGCATAGGGCACCTCTCTCCCGTAAAATAAACGTCAAATATAGACGCCATCTATTATCTAGATCTATCATATAGACGCCTTTATAGATCAATTTCCTCCCGGAAAAATTTTCCATACATATATATGTACAATTATTATATGTCAAATGTGTATTTTTCGTCAAATAAAATTCCAAACGATCGGCACGACAGAGAGGAAGTCAGCTTTGCTAGATTTGGTGTTTAGAATCCAGAAGTTGACATTTTACGGCAAGACCTCTGGGACAGTCGAAACCCACGTTCAAATTGATCCAAACAAGAGGAGATAGTTGTACTAGAGAGTTTGAGGGGACAGTCAGACTAGACACAGCCTGCATGTCACTCGGGATCGTCGTCTGCAGCGACCATATGGCCGGCTGGATTCTCCACCATTTGTGAAACTTCTCTTTTTGAAGCTCCTGTCACTTGATATGTCCTTCAATCCTCTTTACGGCTGCACAACTCAACATCTCTCAACTCACCACAACCTTTTCATACCTACATACAACACACACATATATATTTAAATGAAAAGGCATATATTGGATCAAAATATCATTTATTTCACCAATATTTCAGTTGGCTGAACGCCAACCTTTATCAAGGTGTTATAACATTTTAATGGGTGTCAACAACAAAGGTGGCGCTGAATTTGTTGTTGACACACATTTTGATCAAATATATGCCTTTTTATTTAAAGATTTATTTATGGATTGCTCTATTTTCGAAACACACATATATAAATCTAAAGAGATAAAGGTCGCCTCTCCCGTCAAAATAGACGTCAAAACTAGACGCCATCTATTGACCGTCGCCGCAAACTAGTGGAATCAGGTCGGTGACAAAGCCACAACACCAGCTTTGGCAAACTGAGAAGTGTCCACCTAGAGACCATGGTGTTTCGGGCTAATGGCCCTCGTCAGTCTAGGGCGGACTTTATTCCATGAGAGAGAGATCCACAAGGGATCAAATTAAATCTTCACAATCTGCCAAAGAGGTGTTTAGCTGGTAGAGTGGCTAGGCCAAATCTGTGGCCAAAATATAGATGGAAATTTTGCCAAGAAAATATTTATCTATAAAAATAAAGATTTCGGTCAATTGTTGGCGCTTAGTTTTAGCGTCTAATTTGCCGGGAGAGGCGACCGTTATTTTTAATTTATAAATTTCCTCCCGGCAAAATTTCCATCCACATATTAATATATATTTAAAAAGAATAATTTTAATTACTGCTTTTATAATTATAAAAAAATAATGAAAAAAATGGATTGTTATTATAAAGTCCGTTCAGAGAGAGAGAGAGAGAGAGAGAGAGAGCAAGCCGAACAAGGAAATTATCTCTTCTTGTGATGATCATTATAAATGTAGTAATTTTTCTGAATCAACGTTAAAAGTTGTGAAATAGGGAAGTGAATAAATAAGTATGAATAAAAGAAATTTAAAAAATATATATATTTTTATTAACAATAAAGGGCTATACTAACTATATATTCTATATATATGTGGCGACTACACTTTGCTTCAGCGAGCCGAACTAGGACGGCCTCGGCAACCGCGGGCGTCAACCTGACTACGCATGCGCGCGGGTCGTCATCCAGAGACTCTGGCCACTGACGCGGTAAACATCTAGGCTAACTCCGGCGGCCGTTACTTCAACCGTTGCTTCTTTTCTTTTCTATTTTTATATTTCAGGCTTTAAATAAATTAATTTTAATTATAATTTTAACAGCAGCCTTTCCACAAGCCACACCAACACATCACGCAACAATCCTACAAATTGGTGAGCCGGACGTGATGCAAAAGTTATTTTAATCACACTTCTATATTTTATTATTATTATTATTATTTCATCCACGAAACTTTCAACAGCCCCAGAATGCAAGACGCAACTACGGAACATCCGGAAGGGCCAACATCCACAGCACCCTCTCAAGTATCAAGATTGGCTTTCCGTGCACCACCATTCTGGCCCAATGACGTTGAACTGTGGATAAGCCAGCTAGAAACCGCTTTCGGTCTAGCCGGGATCTCCCGCGACGAAACTAAATTCCAAGCAACGGTAACGAGCCTAGACCAGCCAACCCTTACTTACGTCGCGGACATCGTAACGCCCCCCCCCCCCCCCCCCACCCTCTGGTAAATACGATGCGCTGAAAGCATGCCTTCTCCAACGACTCGGTCAATCAAAACAAACTAAAATCTTACAGGTTCTGGATGGGCGTTCCATGGGAGATCAGAAGCCATCAACAGTCCTAGCCGCGATGCAACATCAGGCAGGAAGAAATTTCTCCGATACAGTACTGAAAATGCTGTGGACTCGACGCCTACCTCAGGACATAAGGGCCGCTCTCGCAGCATCCTCTGAAACAAGTTTGAGTAAGCTGGCGGAAATGGCAGGCAACATACACGAAGCGATACTGCCAACGGTCTCAGCAGTGGACCAACCAAGCACAGGTCATAGCGCGGAAGCCCACCAACAGCTGATGACGCAAATCCAAGACCTGCATACGCAAATCGAAGCTTTGAAGTCATCCATGGACACCCCACACTATCGCTATCCGAACGTTAGGTACCCGACCCACAACAAAAAAGGAAACGCAGGAACTTACTGGTACCATATGAAGTTTGGAGCGCAAGCTAGGAAGTGCCTTCAACCATGCAACTTCAAGGTCCAGGGAAACGAATACGCCCGCCGTCAGTAGGAGCCACTGACGGCGCAGGCCTTACTCGCCGGCTCTTCATTACGGACCGACGCAGCGCCTATTTGATTTTGGTCGACACTGGAGCCGAAGTCTCAGTGATTCCACCACCAGTAAAAAACGCTAGGCCCCTCGCACAGGCAGCTTTTTGCAGCTAACGGATCTATCATCCACACTTACGGGGAACGACATCTTGAGCTTGACCTCGGTCTCGGACGATTATTCCGTTGGCCTTTCATCATAGCCGACGTCGGCGTGTCCATCATCGGCGCAGACTTTCTCCGACATTACGGGCTGACAGTAGACCTGCGTAATCACCGGCTGAGCGACCCAGTATCTTCCCTTCACTCCATTGGACAAGTTTTCCCTTCCCCCGCTGTTAGCATTCACCTTACAATCGCCAATTCGCCTTACTCCAGGATACTCAGACAATTCCCAGAGCTCACTAGTCAGAATCTTGTAAAAAGCCCTCCCCGTCACTCAGTGACTCATCATATCGTCACAAAGGGCCCCCCGATTGCAGCAAAACCGCGACGACTCCCCACGGACAAACTCGCCGCGGCAAAGAAAGAATTCGCCTTCATGATGGAGAAAGGCATCTGTCGTCCATCCAAATCACCGTGGGCCAGCCCTCTCCACCTAGTACCCAAAAAAGACGGCTCGTTACGACCATGTGGAGACTACAGGAAACTGAATGCCGCTACCGTCCCTGACCGATATCCAGTCCCTAACATTATGGACTTTGCATCGCATCTGCATGGTAAGAAAATATTTTCTACTATCGATCTGGTTAGAGCGTACCACCATGTGCCCGTGGAATCTAGAGATATCCCTAAGACTGCCGTTATTACGCCTTTCGGTCTTTTCGAGTTTCCCCGCATGTCCTTTGGCCTATGTAACGCAGCCCAAACCTTTCAAAGGCTCATCAACGAAGTACTCCAAGGTTTGGATTTTGAATATGCCTACATTGACGACGTGCTTATCGCATCAGATTCAGAAAATCAACATGTATCCCATCTTCAACAACTTTTTGGTCGCCTTCGAGACTACGGCCTGACGATCAACGAAACCAAATGCACCTTCGGCCAACCTTCAGTCAAATTCTTGGGGTTTATCATCACTAACGCCGGAATCTCGCCGGACCCTCAGCGAGTACAAGCAATTAAAGACATCCCAATCCCTGATACTGTCGGGAAAACTTCGACGTTTTCTGGGTATGTTAAATTTCTATCGGCGTTGCCTCCCCAATGCCGCTAGTACTCAGGCACCACTCCACGCCATGGTCGAAGGGCGCAAGAACGCATCCTGCCAATGGACCCCAACAGCACTCCAGGCTTTCGACCAGTGCAAATTTCAACTAGCCAACGCTGTCCTCTTGCACCATCCTTTTCCAGAAGCGCCTCTCTGCCTTACGGTAGATGCCTCGGATTTTGCTGTGGGCGCCGCGCTTCACCAGCAAGTTGGCAACAATTTCCAACCAATAGCGTTTTTCTCAAGGAAACTAGACGCTGCACAAAGAAATACAGCGCATACGACAGAGAACTCCTGGCGGTATACTTGGCTATCAAGCATTTCAGGCATTTATTGGAAGGGCGACAATTTCCGGTCTATACGGACCACAAACCTCTCACATACGCCTTTCAACAAAATCTGGACAAGGCCTCACCGCGCCAATGTCGACACCTCGATTTCATCGGGCAATTCACAACAGACATCCGCCACATCGCGGGCTGTGAAAATATACCTGCAGATTTCCTGTCACGCGTGGAACCCATCTCCCATCACCAACCTTATGACCTGAAATCCCTCGCCGAAGCGCAAGCAGTAGACCAGGAGCTACAAGCTCTCTTGACATCGGAAAACCGCAGCTCACTACAACTGGAAAAAGTACAAATCCCAGAAACGAACATTTCCCTGTACTGTGACGTTTCCACAGCAAAACCCAGACCATTCATACCCGCATCCTGTCGCCACATAATTTTTCTGCATACCACAACTTGTCTCACCCCATTACGTCTGGCCGGCCGTCAAGAAGGATTGCGCACTTTGGACTCGCCCCTGCCACCGCTGCCAAGTCTCCAAAACCGCTAGACACACAAGAACGCCCCTTCAGCCGTTTAGTCCCCCAGACGGAAGGTTCAGTCATGTTCACATTGACCTGGTCGGACCATTACCACCGAGTGAAAACTATCGGTACATATTCACCAGCGTCGACCGATTCACTAGGTGGCCCGAAGCCCTACCCATACAGGACATCACCGCCAAAACAGTAGCAAATGCCTTCCTATCGGTCTGGATATCTCGTTTTGGCGTGCCAGCAAAAGTGACTACAGACCAAGGCAGGCAGTTTGAATCAGCACTTTTCGGTGAGTTGACACGGCTTCTGGGAATCAACAGAATAAGGACATCACCCTACCACCCAGCAGCAAACGGCCTGGTAGAAAGATTCCACAGACAGCTGAAAGACTCCCTTCGCTGTCACGATTCCACGAGCTGGTCCATGAAACTTCCCCTGGTGCTCCTAGGGATTCGTTCGTCGCTAAGGGAAGATCTCAACACCACAACCGCTGAGCTGGTCTATGGGAAGCCCCTACCCCTTCCAGGAACATTTTTCGAGGACCCCCCCTCTGCAAGCTCGCCTACCGAACCGTGGCTGGAGGACTTCAAGCGCGCCATGGCATCTCTGAAACCTGCACCAAGCAAACCACATGGGAACCGCCACGTTTACGTGCCCAAACCACTCGAGACATGTTCCCATGTCTATCTACGTCGGGACCTGATATTGCCACCGCTAGCTGCCCCATACGACGGTCCATATGAAGTCCTTTTTAGGAAACCCAAAATTTACAAACTGAAAATTAAAAAGAGATCCACGTGGGTGTCAATCGACCGCCTCAAGCCTGCTTTCACATCAGAAGAACCGATGTTTTCCCAAGACCCGAACTTGGCAAGCCAATAAGATTGCATAGGATCGCTGGAAAGATCCTACTGGAGGGGGAGTAGTGTGGCGACTACACTTTGCTTCAGCGAGCCGAACTAGGACGGCCTCGGCAACCGCGGGCGTCAACCTGACTACGCATGCGCGCGGGTCGTCAACAGAGACTCTGGCCACTGACGCGGTAAACATCTAGGCTAACTCCGGCGGCCGTTACTTCAACCGTTGCTTCTTTTCTATTTTTATATTTCAGGCTTTAAATAAATAAATTTTAATTATAATTTTATCAGCAGCCTTTCCACAAGCCACACCAACACATCACGCAACAATCCTATAACAATAAATAGTTGTATAGTTTTATAGTTAAGTTTTGTATTAAAATTATCTTCATTATTTTGATTATTTAAATTCAAATTATAAAATTTGTAAATTGTTATTATTTAGTATAGAGAGAGAGAAAAAAAGAGTCCTTTACTTCTAAAACATCATCTAGTTAATTATATATTTATAATTAATAACAATAAAATTTAACAACGTAACGTCTTTTGCATCGGCTTTTACACGTCATTTAGACATACTCTAATTTATATATAGAATAATAGAAGTGAGAATATATTTAATATTATAAATTTTAGTAGTTAGAGAAAAGAGAGAAAGACAGAACCATGCACTTTTAATCAAACTAATAATAAGAAAACAAAAAGTTTTGTAAAGAAGGTAGATAAGATTGTTAGTATATCGAGAAAATGTAATCGTCCGGCCGCCGGCCGGTTGGACAGTCCAAGTTCCCACCGACCAATCAGAAGGATCAAGAGGTCCTGGCGCGCGGGGGCAGAGTTGGTGACACAGCTGTGCCAAGTAGACAAGAAAAAAGCCTCGCGGGTGACCTCCGGGAACTACGTCCATCTACTTATATAATTACCTTATTCTGTCTGTGTGAAGTTCACTGTGTGAAGTTAACGGATAGATTTTGGTCAGAATGGATAAAATAAAAAAAAAGTGTCAAGGGATGGGAATCGAACCCACGACCTTCCGCTTACCGGGCAGATGCCATGACCACTAGGCTACTCTGGACATATTTTTCCGTTCATAAAGTTAATATATGATGCCAATATAATAATAATTGTATAAACGAATGCAAGACAAAATCACCGCGAATGTTTCTTTTTTTTTTTAAGGCAATTTCTTTTTAAGGCAATTATCGTTTTGCACAATTGCTTAATCTTTTAAAATAAATAACAATACTTAAATGAAAATATGTTTCTTTAAATAAAATAAAATAAACTTTTAAATCGGTAACCTTTATGAGAACCTTTAAATATATATAAGTACCTTTAATCGATAATCTTTATAAGAATAAAATATGTAATTCATTAAATAGAAATTTAATTTTCAGTATCTCATTTATATTTTATTGTATTATATTATATATTATATTTTATATTATTATTTATATTATTTTATATTATATTATATTATATTTTATATTTGAACGATAGGCTCATTATTTCTTTATACCGTTATATTATATATATTATATTATATTATATTATATGGCCGTGTGACCATTTAGAACCTTGCGGAAAGTTATAGGGTCATTTTTTGTGAATTATTTTTTGTTTCGATTTTATTGAAAAAAAAAACGATATGGTGCCTTTAAAAAATGATCTTTATTACTATGCAGTTTTCTATTTAGTCAATATACCTAAGTTCATGTTGCAAATGTAATTATCTCTATCGATTTAGTAGGTGAAATGCAAAAAAAAAAATCGACATGATGAAATCTTTATGAAAATTCACATTTTTATTTTTATATTTTCAAGACACACACAGTTTGGGGCGGGACGTTTCACAAGAGAGACATCCACGGCGCCAATTTATAATTGTAACGAATAGTATTTTAATTAAAACATTTTAAAAACACACAGTTTGGAACGGGACGTTTCACAAGAGTGACATCCATGGCGCCAATTTATAATTGTAACGAATAGTATTTGAATTAAAACGTTTTAAAAATATATACGCACTCGGGTAAAACCTGGGCGTTGCCCGGGCCATTCGTCTAGTCTTTCATAAACGACCATGATTTTATTCAACTTATCGAGTATTTTTCAAGGGACCGGGAAAAAATGTTCACTAGATAAAACGATGATTTTGTAATGTAGAAAATTAGGAAAGACAAAATTCAGGATGACACGGCACACAGGGACCGGGAAAAAATGATCACTTTATCGAGAGATTCAAATTTACGAGTTTCAAATTATCAAAATATATCTATTATTTTTTTATATGTTTATAAAGAATTGTTTTAACAAATGTTCGTTATACAAACCTTTACTCGGGTAAAACCCGGGCGAAGCCGGGTACATCCGCTAGTATATATATATATATATATATATATATATATATATATTACAAAAATGTAATGCCTCGATAAAGGTCGGCGTTCAGCCAGCCGAAATATTGGCAAAAAAAATATTTTATTAAATCCAATATATGCCTTTTATTATCTAATGAATTAAGTATGGATTGCTCTATTTTCAAAATATATATATACACTGGTGTCCAAAAAATAAGAAACTTAATCAATATTGAAATTTCTCAAAAGCTAATTTATTAACAAATATGAAATTTAGTATACAAATAGTTTAAACTATTGAGAATTTGATTAGCTATATGAAAATAAAAAAAAAAATATTTGAAATTAAGAAATATGCAAATTATTACCAACATACCCAAAGATAAGGTTCCAGATCTTAAAAAAATAAGATATCAATAGGGAGTATGATCACCTCTAACAGCTATCAAGGTCTCACAGCGAGCCCTCATACTGTTTACCAGGCTTTGGAGGAGGTCCAGGGGTAGTAAACCCCACTCCTCCAATAGAGCAGTTCTTAGCTCAACGAGGGTTCTGGGAGAGGGGTGACGAGCTCCAATACGCCTCCCCAGAGCATCCCACACATGCTCTATTGGATTCAGGTCCGGAGATCTGGCTGGCCAATCCATCCTTCGAATATTCTCACTCTGGAGATATTCATTGACTAGCCTAGCCCTATGCGGACGAGCATTATCGTCCATTAAAATTAAATTGTGACCAATTTGATCTCTATAAGGTCTTAGATAGGGTTCAAGGATCTCGTCCCTGTACCTTTGGGCAGTTAAAGTGCCCCCAGAAAAAATGTGGAGGGGTGTTCGACTGCTAGAACTGATGCCAGCCCAAACTAAGAGACTGCCCCCTCTAAAACTGTCTATTTCCCTGATGTTACTGGGATGATAGCGGGTTCCAGGCTCCCTCCAGATGAAAACTCGTCGAGAATCTGTGTTTAAACTAAATCTTGACTCGTCACTGAAGAGAACATTGGCCCACTGATCATGAGTCCAGGCGTGATGTTCCAAGCACCAATTCAAGCGGGCTCTCCGGTGAGCAGAGGTTAAAGGGATACAGACTATTGGTCGTCTTGCATAAAGAGCACCTTCGTGAAGCCTTCGGTAAACAGTTTGTCTTGAAATTCTCGTTCCAGTAGCACTTGAGAGTTCATTAGAGAGTTGAATAGCTGTCATCTCCCTATGGCGCTTGGCAGTTACGACCAGATAACGGTCTTCAGAGGTAGCTGTTTTTCTTTTTATACCAGAACCTTCTTTTCTTTTGATGGTTCCTGTCTCAATGAACTGTTTCCATATTTTGCTGACCACAGATTTATTCACATTTAGCCATTTTGCTACTTCAACTTGTGATTGCCCTGCCTCCATTCTTCCAACAGCTCTCCATTTTAAATCATCTGCTAAAATATTTCGTAAACTCATAATTAACTAAGGATTAAATATAATTATAATTGGACAATTCTTAGATGGGGTAAAAGACACGCCAAATAGCACACTTATAAAGACAAGCAAAAATTAGCATATTTTCAATTTTACCGAATCGAATGGTTGCGATAAATAAATTCTACGACTTAAAATACCTAATTAAATTACTTTTTAGCTTTTAGCGTTGTATATTTTAAAACATATCATTAAAAAACAAAAGTTTCTAATTTTTTGGACACCAGTGTATATATTAAGAAAAAGGCATCTCCTTATCGTGCAACTGAAAATTGCTGATGGCTTGCGCCATCTAGATAGATGGCGCAAGCCATCAGAAATTTTCAGTTGCACGATAAGGAGATGCCTTTTTCTTAATTTATGCACCTTATCCCAGTACAATATCACATTTGTACTATTTTTTCATATATATATGTGGTAACCAAGGGTAAAACCTGTAGTAACCGAGAGGGACAGTCAGGGCGTGGAGAGTTTTCCAGTACCTCTCTGCACCTTGTAGGACCTTTAACAGTTCTCACAGAGTACAGGCAGTCGTGGTCGAGGCAGAGTGGAAAGCTTGGGAATGTCCATACACAAAAAAAACGAAGAGACACAGTTGTAGTAAGAAAGTTCCATGAACAGATAAAAGTCGAGCTAAGAGCAAGATGGAGATAAGAGTTCTTACTGTTTTACATGGTCGATGAGGTGGACCTGGCTACAACCGACAAGGGCTCACGCCGATTGTGAAGTGACTAACAGTTCGGCTAAAACCGAGGTTTTTATATACCTTTGCCGAGGAGGGAGAGATGCGAGAATTCGGACTTTTAACGGGTCAAAAGGGCGTGGAGCGTCTGCGCTATTCTGCACCCTTTGACCTTGATGGCAACGGGCTGCCAAATTCCTTTTTAAGGTTGTTGGATTTCTCTCTCGATTTTAGACGTTTTTGAACTTCTCAATCTTGCTTTAACTCAGCTCTTAATCCATTACATAGTTTCATTTATTTATCCTCAGTTTGTACAAAGTACATTACATATGGTGATGCAATGACACATGTCAATCATGCGTATAGTTATTTATAGATGTGTTCCTATATACAACATGACAATCTTGTTATAAGTATTATACAATATAGGGTTGCTGGTTTAAATAACCATATATATATGGTAATTTAAACCAACAACCCCATACTGTCTATATAACTTGTAATAAGATTATCATGTTGTATATAGAAACACATCTATAAATAATTATGCGCATGATTAATCTGTGTCATTACATCGCCCTATGTAATGTAATTTGTACAAAGTGGATAAATAAATAAAATCTGTAATAGATTTAAGAGCTGAGCTAAAGCAGAGATCGAGCATAGTATTGCCAAAACAACAAAGTCTAAAGATGTAAGTCATAAATCAGGTCGATTTACAATTCCCACAAACAAGGCCACCCACACTGTCACATGTGGTGGAATGCAGAGACCCCTCTAACACCTGGACAGGTAAAGGCGCCCTTTCTCAAACGCCCCTGTCACATAAGGTCGCCCCGTCTTTAACCTATAAATACATCACCTTACAGTGACTTGACAGCTCAGTTCAGTACAGTTCAGTACAGTTTAGTTCGTCCTCGACGCAAGCTCACGTCGGTTGTCACCAAGGTCCTCCTCATTCACCATGTAGACTTGTAAGGACTCGTCTATCTCCATCTTTTCGCTCCTAGCTCAGCTTTTATCTGTTAACGGGACTTTCTTAGTGCAACTGTGTCTTCGTTTTTTGTGTGGATATCCCCAGCTTTCCACTCTGCCTCGACCACGACTGCCTGTATTTTGTGAGAACTTTTAAAGGTCTTCCAAGGTGCAGAGAGGTACTGGAAAACTCTACATCCTGACTGTTCCTCTCGGTCAACACAGTACAACAAGAGCTACCAGGACTTCAACATTATTTCATATATATATATTTATATAAAGAGACAAGGGTCGAAGAGTGTCTTATTTATAATTGCCTCATTAGTCCAAACTTTGACTATCCCCACCAGTGAGTGCACGTAACCAAATGAGGCTGTGGGAAACATATATCTCACATGAAAGCTCGTAACTTTGGAGTGAAAAATAAATTATAATTTTAATATTATTTTTTTTGGTAAATTAATAACACCATTATCATTAATGAAGAATACGAAGCTGGTAAAGAATTAATTTTATTTTGGTTATTTACAATACAATATAATGCGGCTTATAATTGTAGAACGACATTTGAAAATTATCCCGCATGTGTTTCTTTTGAACGAAAAATCGAAATTTATTTTAAGGAGAAATAACGATTATTTCTAACCTTAGAGATGAAGTATGGAAGGATGAATTGTGAAGAGTAATGATAAACGGAAAAATAAAAGTGTCCAGGGATGGGAATATAGGTTATGTTATAATAGACTTTCTAGCATCTACAGGTGTGAGTCTGGTGAACATTGGTAGAGTGAATAGACTGGATTCATGAAGCGTCTACCACCCGCGCTGTCCTGTAGTCAAGTATAAAGTTGTAGTCACCACCTGTGAGGGTCACAGAGCTGAACCAGTTGATTAGGAAGTTCCAGGCTGGAATCTGGCCAACAGTACGGGGTCAAGGTTGTCAGTAGACTGCGTCCTATATACTTGAGATCGTATTTACATATTTACATAACATATACAGTTTTGTGGGAGATTGGGATTCATGTATCAAAAGTGGAACCTCTGAATTTGCCAAAACTGATGTTAAGGCACATTCTTCATCACTACAATTATGTACCGGAGTGATGAGCTGATTGTATTGTTTTATATGTTAAATATGTATATATATGGTATAATAATAAGGTGGGGAAAGAGAAATAATCACACCACAAGTTGGAAGAGAAGGAACCCAGGCAACCAGCGAGAGAGAGACGGCCCGGCCACCGCTGAGCGGCCGGCCGTTCGTATCGCACACAATCACCAACTGTCCTAATTAGTCCTGAGGTTCCAAGTAACGGGGCCCCAGTTGTCGCCCCTTGGAATGTCGCTGCTGTCTCAAGTGACCGATCCTTACCCGGCTTCTCTCTCTGGGTTGACTGTAGGTTTTCTTTATTATTCCTGGAAGAGCATATATTATGGCATATATATATATCTATATATATAAAAATGAATGTATGTGTGTGTCCTTTATGTCTGACCAAACCACTCATTGGAACGCCATGAAACTTTGGGAAGTTATTTAATATATTACTGGGAAGGTTTCTAGCAAATAAATTTTTTGAAATAACTTTTCGCCTAAAAATAATCAAGATAAAATTCTAATTTATCTGTTATAATTCAACAATCTGCTCTAAATATTATCATGATGATACGATAATTTTGTAATGTAGAAAATTAGGAAAGACAAAATTCAGGATGACACGGCAATTTATTTGAGACAAGAATAATGATACAATTCCAAGGCAAGATACTATTCCTTTAACTTCTAATTAGCGAGGGAACCAATTAATATCTATTTTATTCAACTTATCGAGTATTATTCAAGGGACCGGGAAAAAAAATGTTTACTTTATCGAGAGATTCGTTAGACAAACCTTTACTCGGGTAAAACCCGGGCGAAGCCGGGTACCTCCATACAAGAATAATGATACAATTCCAAGGCAAGATACTATTCCTTTAACTTCCAATTACCGAGGGAACCAATTAATATTGATTTTATTCAACTTATCGAGTATTTTTCAAGGGACCGGGGGAAAATGTTCACTTTATCGAGAGATTCGTTAGACAAACCTTTACTCGGGTAAAACCCGGGCGAAGCCGGGTACATCCGCTAGTATATATATATGGAAGAGGAATCCCAGACAACCGGGCGGCCGTTCGTGTCGCATACAATCCCCAACTGTCTTAAAATATGTTAACTGACGGGCCCCAGTTGCCGCCCCTTGGAATGTCACTACTGTCTCAAGTGACCGGACTTTACATCCCGTCTCTCTCTGGGCTGGCTCTAGGTTTACTTTATTATTCCTGGAAGAGCATATATTATGACATATATATATATTATATGTAAAATAAGAATCTGAAGGTGCAGTCGTGTTAAAAGAAAAGCAGAAGAATAATTATTTACTATCAAGTAGTTTTATTTTAATTATATATATTAGAAGAAAAATACAATAAAAACATTTTATACAGTCATATCGAATTTATACAATTAATTCTTTATTAGAGAATTTTTAAAATATCTAAGTTATAACTATACATATTTACAACAAATATTAAAAGTCGGAATATTCTGAAAAATAGTCAAAAATGTTTTATTATCAATGAATTAAAATAAAGAGAGAGAGGGGCTACTTTTGGTAACATATATATTTTTTATTAAAAAGGCATATATTGGATCAAATTATCATTTATTTTACCAATATTTCAGTTGGCTGAAAGCCAACCTTTATTAAGGTATTATAGCATATTAACATGTTATAATACCTTAATAAAGATTGGCGTTCAGCCAATTGAAATATTGGTAAAATAAATGATAATTTGATCCAATATATGCCTTTTTAATTGAATATTTATTTATGGATTGCTCTATTTTCAAAACGATATATATATAGTAATTTCTTTGGTTCTGAGACGTCCTTAACTCAAATTGTTCTCCATTCTGGAGTCGAGAGAGTCACAGATTTTTAAGTTTTCAATTGTCACAAGTTATACAACAATTAGATAATTTAAACAATTCTATATTGATTCTTCTAATCAATTGTTACAGAAAGAAAAATTAAGATCAAATAAAGGATAATAAAGGAGTAAATAAAGGGAAGATGATATGTAGGGAAATATATATAGCTGTATATTAAAAATAAAGAAGGCATCTCCTGACCACGAGCACATGTGATCACATGGTCAGGAGATGCCTTCTTTATTTTTAATATCAACACCTGACCCACTTTTTTTTCTATTGTTTTTTCATAGTTGTATATGTACAAATTTCTTCAGCAAAGAAGGCTTCCCCACCTTGATTATCTAGCACAAGGCAACATGGTCAACTATACATATATGTATAGTGTTTGTGTAGCCATACCGCTGCCAACAGTACATTTCTCCACATTACACTCATGGACAGAACTTAAGGAAGTTATGAAAGAAACACTCGCGTCTTATAATGTTTTCATTTGTTATATATAGACAACGCGTTATTGCTTTGTATTAACTTATTTTATTTATGGTACTGATAATGGTTTGCGTGCTGCCAATCGAAATATTGGTTAATAAACTCTTTTTTTATATATAAATACAAAAAAAAAATGATATGTTAAACGTTTTTGTTTTATTTTTATAAAAATTAAATACACTCTCATAGACAAAACTTTAGGAATTTTTACCTTTTAGCATATATATACTAATGTACCTTTTAGTATGTATATCAGGATTCAGACAATAACTCTGAAAGATATTTGATACACAGTGACCTTTATTGAAGACACCCAAGATAACCAAGTGTTAACAAAATTTCTTCTGTCTCCTTCAATAAAAAAGATGAGCGGCGACATTTAGATTTTCCACTTCTTTAAGTTTTGTTTATGAGTTTATTCCCTAGACGTCAAACGATGTCTTTTACCTCGCAAAGTTAGTACAAGGTTGTGAAAAGTGTGTTGAGCATCACCTTTGAAATTTTAATTTATTATTTTTCAACTCTGAAAACAATTAAAAGTGTGGTCAAATAACATAAAGTTCTAGAGAGTGTGATAGACTTATTATTTGATATAAAAATTCAAACTACAAAATTTTAACTTCAAATTAACTACACAAATGCAGAACAAGTTTTTCAAATGTTACTCAAAATTTTATCTTCTAACCATATATATAACAATTTGTGTGCACCTATAATTTTAAAACTGCCTTTTGATAAAATGTAAAATAATATCCCCTATAATTAAATAATATTTTAAACAGACTAATTTTAAATGTTCAAAACTCCATGTTTCAAATGTTCAAAACCCCATGTTTCAAATGTTCACAACCCCACAACATCAATTTGTTTAGATGAAATGTAATTCTCGCAAAAGCGCTAAGCGAGTTATTAAAAAAATACGATGTAATTAAAATAATA
Organism: Cordylochernes scorpioides; assembly: GCA_030710605.1. Lineage (NCBI taxonomy): Eukaryota > Metazoa > Arthropoda > Arachnida > Pseudoscorpiones > Chernetidae > Cordylochernes > Cordylochernes scorpioides. The sequence continues at coordinate 41,112,714 of CP092866.1, read as the reverse complement.
CAGCAGAGCGAAGATTTCGCCATATAATTTCAACAATAGATAAGAAAAACATGACCAAAATACCATTTAGGACCATTTGGAGAAAATGCTATAGAAATAATCATATATATATATATCATAAATATGTTTTTTAAACAAAGCAATATGAGGTATACAAAGTTTAATACGTATGCTTAAAGAGGCATACATAAAAATTTATTAATATAATTTCATTAAATTTGGTTTTATATATGACCTTTAATTATTCTTTTTTGAGGGTTTATATATGTGAAATTATGCCTCACTTAAACAATAATATATGCGTCTCAAATAGGGCTCTACAAAAATTCTATAAAGTTCAAAATGTAATTCCATAATTAGAGCAGAAGATATCGACAGAATTTAACCAATAGCTAAGCCTAAACATGACCAAAAGACATAAGTTGACTGGTAACAACGCCTTCTAAAATCGATGGCAAGTTAAACCGGAATTTTTAGTTTTGGAACAAGCCTCGAGTGGATCAATTGCAGAATACATTATGTGGAGGAGGAGGACGCATGCGCACTGGACAAATAAAAAGAAAAGAAGATCGATTATGGTCAGCCATCTTGGCCGACGGCCATCTTGGTCCAGTGGTCAAATAATCAATAGATGCTATGCGAGTCCACCATACGTTGCAAAATATTTGGGAAATGTGCATTTCCGTGTTTAATTAAATCGTATTTTATTTATATTTTTATTTTATTTAGGAGATGAATAAAATAGTTCTCGATACAATTTGATTGACATTAAATATAATAATTATTTTATTTGATTTCATGTTTTTAAATAATCGTAATTCTAACAATTATCGTATTTTATATTTCATAAAAATTAATTTAAAAAAAGTCATTTTAGGCATTAAGAGCATACTATATCCAGATATTAAATTATTAAGCATATTATCGAATTTCGAATATTTTATTATAATCAATATGTTTCGGTTGATACTCGGTCAAAAACTTCCTTAAGATATATTTAGCTAAATAAAACGAGATATCATATAAAAATATTTTTAAAATCTGTATCAATTAATTTTATATTTATTTTAAGAACTCAAATTTACATGAAATTTCTAGAAAAAAAATAGAGAATTAATTGTGCATTTGGATATAATATATATATATGAATCATTTATATATATTATATATATATCATATTCACATATAGTATATTCTATACAAATCGATATAATTATTTATTTTAAATGTTATTTGATAAGAAAACTATAATTGTCCATGTTTATATTATCTATCTGTCTATGATTAAAATAATAAAATCAAATTTAATTCGCTAATTAAAATCCTATTTACATTTAGTCCGATTATTGGAGATTTTAAATTATAATAGTTTATTATGAAAGTTATATAATTGGGTTATATTAAGATTAATTGTCTGATTTTTAAGTTCGACTTAGTTATAAATCTCCCTTGATTAATCCAATCAAACTTAGTTTAAAAGCTCATCACAGTTTCCCAGCAGGTAATTTATCCCAGACGAGGTTTTTGACGCCCTTCTTCCCAGGATTACAGCCAATTAGGGGTGAATCGTCTGACCATCTAACGAGCAGCGTCATAACGAGGCTAATCTTGTAATCTGACTCACTAGAAATCAGAAGAAAATTCCTTTGCTTGCTTGGCACAAATTCCGTGAAAATTCAATACGTTAGTCCAATTATACAGATTATTCCTAAATAAAATTTAATGATTTTTATATAGAAATATATATTTAAAATATATTTATGTAATTTTTACTTATTAATAGAAAATTTAAATGTAGATAAGAGAGTGAATTTTATACTTATTGAAAATATATTAGATATTACAAAAAGAATATGTACATATTTTTAAATATAAAAAATAATATTTTGCATGAAATATATATGCTTTGTATTCAGAGCGAAATATAGAAAACTCGAGTTCCAGAAATACAGAAATGATACAAGCATTCAAGGCTCATAAGACTAAGAGAAATAGATAAGTAGTCATATTTAGACATTTTAAAGTAAATATAAATATGTAAATATAAATAAATATTTTGTAACATTTTCCTAACATTTATATTTTTTCAAGAAAATGTCGCTCTTCTCTTTCTTTTTCATTTTTAAATATATTTATATATACATATGATTTTTCATATATTAAATCATTAAAATAGATTATAAGTTATATAGAAAATTGAAAATACAGCTTAATTTCTCAATTAATATTTTAAATAATGGAAATTTTTCTTTTGCATTTTATATTAAATTTTCTCGAAAATTTTATATTGAGCTAAAGGAGGAGCAGTTTTAAAACCATAAAAATATTTGAAAGCGATATCTTCAGTGTAATTAAAAATATTTTTACATTTTTTAATATTAATATCAAAATTGTATTTGTTGCCATATTATATACTTATATATTTTTATTTGATATCTCTATCTAACAATTTATTGTATTCCGCGATATTAAACTTTTTTTCGTAAGTAGATATAATATTTTGTCATAAATATATCAATGTATAAAAATATAAATATATATAAATAATATATATAGTGTACTTTATGCTAAAAATGCTTCAAAAGGATGTAAATCTATCCTGTACCGGGATACCAGACCTTTAGTAAGGATTTAATAATTGTTTCAAGGCAATTAGCCCAATTTGGCGGGAATTCTGACAGGTTCGTCTGCAACCCCTCTCAGATTATCTGCTGCCTCTTATATTACTTCCTCTTTGATCGTATTTCTTTGCACTTATTTGCAACTAACTTTTCAATAAATTTATTTTATATGATTTCTTTATAAAGTTATATACCTTTTTTAAATGTTATTAATGATATTTTGATTCATTAAGGGCATTTATTTTATTTTAAAAAGGGAGAATTTTTTAATCTTTGTGCATTAATTAATATCGTTATTTCAAGATTTAAAAACAGTCTTTTAAATTTTAAAAACAACATTTTGTGGTTTTCCAAATTTAAACCTAATTTAAAATTTAACGCAAATGATGACATCTTTAATTAGAATGAGAAAATACAAAATTATATAATATCGTATCAAATTCAACGTAGATTAAATATGTAAAGGAGTTTTGTGGAATAAAATATTTAAAATCTTACAAAAAATAGGAAGGTCTCAATGCGAAAAATCTCAATTTAAATCGAAAATGTCATTATATTTAATTTTTATTTAATCTCATAACGTTATTACTAAAACAACTGAATAAATATATAGTAAAATTTTATTAAATTAAAATATTTCTCTAAATTTGAGATACGTTTTTTTTTTTCAGATTTTTTTTCGTCTGTATTAAGTTATTTCACGCCGTTCTTGGTATTTTATGTGCATTACATGTCGCGTTAATATATATATTAAAATAAAATAATAATGATGGATATTTTTCTTAAAATTAATTAAACCACGTTCATATATAAATATGCCATAATACCTATAATATTATTTTTAAACTACATGCTAGTACTTACCCATGTATTTAGATTATAGAATAAATATTAATAAATAGAAAGTTAATGGGTGAAATGACATTTGATGGATTTTATAACATTCCATTAGGTCTGAACGACATGAAAACAAAATTGTATAAACTATTTTAATATAAAATAAGGCACGCCTCTGTGTGAAAATAAATACATACTTAAGTCTGGGATAAGAATTCAATCCTCAATATGTAGTATGTCTACCCCTTGTATTTGTAAGATTTAGTAATAATGTGATATTTTCCTTAATTTATGTAAAATCGTTTCATATTCATAGTATCTACTTTGTATTATATGACTGGGTTTTCCAACAAAACTTGTATAGCAAATTGGTCTCACTTGTAGCAGTTAAACGCGTGAGGAACACATCAAATAAACAAATATTTTAGGAAAGTGGGGCAAGTTAGCCTTTTAAATATTAATATACTATTTTTTAATATTCCATATAATAATTATTTAAACTAATACAGATGTGGATCAAAAAGATGAGTGAAGGATTGTTTCAAATATATTTAAAAAATGTATTTCATCTTTTAGCTTACCCTATATATGTTTGAAAATAACCCTTTTAAAAATAGAAATACAGTAGAACCTCCATGAGAAGAGACTCACGCTAAAGGACACCTCTATAAAGGAAAGTTTTCATCGCCAAAAATACCATTTTTGCTATTTAGCAACTCTCCGGTAAGAGGATACCTCTCTCTCTAAAGGACACTTTGGCTCTGCAATTAGGTGTCCTTTACAGAGAGGTTCTACTGTATATTGTAAATATTTATATGTATAGTAGGACCACTTCGTAATCTCAGACGTTATGAAGCCGTTCCTGTGCTGATGAGGGTCATAACTCAAACCATGGTTATACGGATTGACTTTTGTTCTAATTTGTCTAAAGCATGTTTTTACAAGTTATTAATTCATTTGAATCTGTGTAAAAGTAATAAAAAATGAATACTTGGATATGAATTTAAAAAAAAAATGTTAAAATGTTTCAAGGTATTACTTCTCATTTTTGTTATTTTATTTTACTTATAAAATGATCAAAACTTTTCCTGTCACGTGGTAATTGTATTCAACAATGGTCAAAATGATTATTTTTTTATTCCCAGAGATTCAGGTAAGCCTATTATTGCTTTTTGAATTAATTTTACCTTAATGTGAATCTCCTTATTTTTAACAAATAAGATTATAAAATTTAAAACCTTCATATTTACACTTCAGATCATACAATCCAATAAGACATAAAATAACAGTTGTCAAAACGCTTACTAAAAGAATCCAATCCCATTGCTCCCTGCCTGTTTTTAAGAAGCTGGAAAAAGAAAATATCCTCAAAACCTTAGCCTGAGAGGTTATTCTTCACAATTTATCAATAAACACAGTTTTAACGCCTCGCCACATAGAGCAGCTAAAATATATAGAAACAAATGCATTCTCCCTTATTTAAAATGTAATGAAAAAATAGCCCATATTCTTCGCAGACAAGGAATTCAAACGTATTTTAGTAACCAACAATCCATAGGTCAACTTCTTAGAAATCCCATAACTAAATCGGAAAAACAACTGGAACCTAAAATTCAAACCAATGCAATTTACTCAATTCAATGCCAAGACTGCAATGCTACCTACATAGGTGAGACAGGAAGATCGATACAAGTTAGACTAAACGAACATAACAGAAATATCAGAACAAAAGATCAACGTTCTATGATCTATCAACATATTGCACAAACCGGTCACCAATTTAACATAACACAAACGAAATGCCACTACAAAGACATTAAGAGCAAATTTCAACGATTACTATTAGAATCTCTGGCTTCCAATGAATACAACAGCATAAACAGAAAAATAGATTTACCACCACAATACCGATATCTCAGAAGAAATCAATAGATTAATTTTATATGTTCTGGATGCCCTAAAAATTGAAATAGATATATTCCATAAAATATTTAAAATAGTTAAATTACAAACCAATTCAAAATTATCAGTTATAAATATCCACGCGGCGCGCGTTCGTTTGTTTTTTGTTTTTGTAAATATTTCTAGTGGGATTAAGTCGATATTATTGTAAGCCCGTTGAAGAGCGAATAACGCTTGAAAGCTAGCATTTTTAAATAAAAAAGATACTCATTGTGAGAATATAATTGTAATTATAATACTTTTTCACAATTTCATCATGAATAAAAATGTCTTTTGTATCTCTCGTAACTTTGGTTCTTCTTTTCCAGGGGAATTTAATTATCACGCAAACCGAAAAGTCAACTTTAGAACATGGCTTTATACATGTTTAATATACGTATATTTACATTACATAAGATTGAATATGAAAAGGATAAAAATTGCGAACTAAAATCAAAATTTTCGAAATCAATTTTACAAGTTTATTTGCGCTGAAATAATTATCTTCATCATCTAAAATGCTTCATAATAACTCAAAATTTCATTGAAAAACAATAAAAGTATAAATTATAAGTATAAATCAAATAATTCTAGCTTTGAAAAGTATTTGGCCATAATTTAGATGGCCTTTTTAAATATTGCGCGCGTGCCAATATTTCTTCATCTCATTACTAATTTCGCGTTTGATTGAACTATTGATTTATCTTCCGACTTATTTTGGGCAGTTAATTCACATTTTTGTTGCTTTCTCTTTGCGGTGTTTTTTTTTTATTAATTCTTTTTAAAATTTAACTGTGTTTATTATATTGTTTTAAATAATATATATGTTTCATTTTGACATAATTTATAAGTAAAATTATTTGTATATTTATGTCAAAAAATTCAGAAAATAAATCAACAACTTAAAATCCAAAATTAGTAATGAAGGAAGGTTGACAACAATAATTTATAAGTATGGCTAAAATTTATTTTATACATTATATTGATTATATACACATGTATGGGTGAAAACTTTTAACCATTGATTATACATATCTATTTCATATTTTATCTCATTATGTGTGTTATTTCTCATTATTATATCGTCATATTGGCTGCCTATATTTATTTTATTTTATTTAACAATTGCAGAATACACGCTATATCCACAAATCGGATATTTGCGTGTGAAATATATACATTTGAATGAAAGAAAAAGTAGTTTAAAGGGGATATATACATATCTACATATCAGTATTGATTACATTAGTAGTCACTTATTTAGTTAAGTACATTCTGCAGAATTTGTTGAATCTTTGGTGTATGTCCTTAGTGTAGACCAGATGCTGCATAGTTGTTATGGGAAGTTGATTTAGTTCCCTTAGGTCAGCGGGCAGTCAGTTAATAAGTGTCTGGGGTTCTGTTCTTCGCCTCCACACGAGCATCCAGGTGATTCAGCTTTGCCAATTTTAAACAGCCTATATAAAAATATTTTATATCATTTATTTGACTAATATTTCAGTTGGCTGAACGCCAACCTTTAACAAGGTATTATAACATTTTTTAGGACCCACTTTAAAATGTTATAATACTTTGATAAAGGTTAGCGTTCAGCCAACTGAAATATTGTCGCGAAATTATGTCCATAGTTCACTAAACACCATTTAGCTGCCTTCCATAGAAAATGCAGGGTATATAACAAAACCAGTCCAATACAATAGTAGAGCGGTCTAGAGATTAATTTGGCGAAACCGCTGAGAGGGTTCACTACTGATGAGCCAAGCCCTCTCATTCATTGAATCATATCATTGCAGTAAGGTCTGTAGAGATTTAAAAAAAAAAATAAAAAAATAAAAATAATAATAAAAAAAAAAAAAAAAGAAACGCATTGCCAGTAAATTTACATATTTTAATTGTTCGATGTTATGTAAATTTTGTAGCTGTATATATTTCCTTATTTTTATTTAGATAAAAGGTGAGAAAGATATCACTCAATTTTTGAGCCTTAAATTAATAATAAAACCTGCTGAAATAGCTCTGTGTACCTCTATTCATTCAATTGCGACAATATTGGTAAAATAAATGATATTTTGATCCAATATATGCTTTTTTTATTTAAAGATTTATTTATGGATTGCTCTTTTTCAAAAAATAGAAAAATATATATTTAAATAAAATTAATTATAAAGCTCCTTTTGAATATTTATAAGAAACAAGCCTAATCATCGCATGGATTATTACATATATTTATGTTTTCTATTTAGAAATATATTTTAATGATTGTATATGTGAATATTCTAATACCAAGGCTCTTAAATGCCGTTTTAAAATCTAAACCAAACGATAAATTTGGTAATTAAATGTTTCCAGTCATAAAATATGTTATATCTACATTTATGATGATAATCATTTCTGAAAATTCGCTGATATATATTTATACGTCTGTAATATAATATAAAAATTAAAAAATAAACATTTTAAAGTTCCTAACGATATATGACAAATTTGAAGCGCCCCTTTTTTATAAATTTAAAAGTATATATGATTTACATACCTTATTGCAAATTAGAAAATTCATAAACGATAGAGGGAGCTATGATAAGAAATATTATATCATATATATTCAATATATGGACTTGCGTTGAACCTGGAGGCTGTTGTTGGGTGCTGCGCTGCCTGAGGTATAGGAGCTCCATCTATGATTCCTTTCTTCCTGTGGTGAATCTGTATAAGACCGGTTGTCTTAAAAAAGCTTTGTGTATGTATATATTTAATATATTAAGAAAACAATTCCTACTGCCTTTACTGTAATAAGAAAAACATAGATGGAGCCTGTCAGCCATCAGTGGCGAACCCTTCCTCTGTGATTCCAGTTTATTCTACAAGACCGTTCTACTGTTGTATTGGACTGGTCAGCATTATCCAACTATCACAAAATATTTTATTAAGACATATAATCTTATATATGTATTTACCACGGAGTCTTCAAATGATAAGAATAAAAAGGTAAAAGCAAATCACATTTGATAATGAAATTTATATACAGGGAAAAACTTAAGACAATCAAGCTTATATAGATTAGTCTGGCTAAATCCAAAGAGAAGAAATTTATCCAACTCTTCGTTGATTTTTTTAAATTTATTTTTTTAGAATTATAATATTATTATATAAGAGACCCCTGGAAGAGATTGTTTTAATGTGGCAATAAATAAAAACTGTTTTCTATATAAACCGTTATATAAATGACAACTAAGCAAATTTAAATAGTGAACGCGTTCAATGTAGTAATAAATAAAAACTGTTTTCTATATAAACTGTTATATAAATGACAACTAAGCAAATTTAAATAGTGAACGCGTTCAATGTAGTAATAAATAAAAACTGTTTTCTATATAAACCGTTATATAAATGACAACTATGCAAATTTAAATAGTGAACGCGTTCAATGTAGTAATAAATAAAAACTGTTTTCTATATAAACCGTTATATAAATGACAACTATGCAAATTTAAATAGTGAACGCGTTCAATGTGGTAATAAATAAAAACTGTTTTCTATATAAACCGTTATATAAATGACAACTATGCAAATTTAAATAGTGAACGCGTTCAATATGGTTCTAAAATAATGAAGGAATTATAACTATGTAAATAAAAATGTGATCTTGAACTGTTGTAGAAATGTTTCAACTATGCAAATAGAATTATTGGACGCTTATAAACAGTCCGACAACAAAATAGAAAAAACAGCTATATAAATAAAAGTGAAAAAATAGTACAAATGTAATATTGTACTGGGATAAGGTGCATAAATTAAGAAAAAGGCTTCTTCTTATCGAGCAACTGAAAGTTGCTGATGGCTTGCGCCATATATCGGAATAAATATCAACTATTCTCGTTGATTTTTAATTATTCCAGAATTGGCCAAATACCCATTCTTGATTAATCAAGAAAAGCTAACCACGGACGCGTTTCGGGCTGTTGGCCCTCATCAGCGTGGTGCAAGCTGTACCTCAACGACCAAAATAATTGGTCATTAAGGCATCCTGAAAAATCATGAAACGGGTAGTTAAGGCCAGAATTGCGTGAGAACGCTACACAATGTGAAAAAATAGTACAAATGTTTTCTATATAAACCGTTATATAAATGACAATATCCCAGTACAATATTACATTTGTACTATTTTTTCACATTGTGTAGCGTTCTCACGCAATTCTGGCCTTAACTACCCGTTTCATGATTTTTCAGGATGCCTTAATGACCAATTATTTTGGTCGTTGAGGTACAGCTTGCACCACGCTGATGAGGGCCAACAGCCCGAAACGCGTCCGTGGTTAGCTTTTCTTGATTAATCAAGAATGGGTATTTGGCCAATTCTGAAATAATTAAAAATCAACGAGAATAGTTGATATTTATTCCGATAGATGGCGCAAGCCATCAGCAACTTTCAGTTGCTCGATAAGAAGAAGCCTTTTTCTTAATAAATAAAAGTATTAAACTCAAGTGTCATTCCAAAGGTTTTTGCAATCACTTATTTTTATTAAAGCTACAACTTTCAAATTCTCAGAGTTTCTAAAAGTGCTTACCCTCTCAGCATCTATGCAAGATTACATCCGTGAAAACCGGACAAAATATAGAAATGACAACTGTATAAATAAAAACATTAAACTCATATACAAGTAACTCATATACTTGTAATACTGTCCTGAAATGTCACAACTATATATATGTAAAATAAAATACTGAAGGCGTAATACACGGTCTAAAATGTAGAAATAACAGAACAATGTAAATAAAAATACCGAATACGTATAATACAGCTCTAAAATGTAGAAATGACAACTATGCAAATCAAATATGGAACATATATAACACGGTTATGAAGCAGAGGAAGGAACAAAGCAGAAAGCAGGGCCCTCATTTTTGCTAACAAGATAGTTGACTTTTCGTCTGAAAGAGAATCGATGGGCTACGCTGATTGGCTAGCGCGTTTTTGCCTGACCATCGGCTGCAATTGATTGGGCGCCATGTTGGAAGTCCAGGAATATCTTGTAAGGGTAAATTGGATCAATACCCTTGCTATGTGGAGGCCATCGTTTCTATTGGATTCTCTGTCGGATCCCTAAGAATTCTTTTGATCTCTAAAATGACATTTTTTATAACTCCTCTCTCTCTCTACATTGCCATTATATACGCATATATATATACACTATAACTTTCTATTTAAAATAAATATATTGTTTATATATAAGGTAGGTTTGGACTATATGGGATTCAAACCTTTGGAGTTTTACGTGTGATGATTAATTGTAAGTCATTCAGACGATTGATGTTCAAGATTTACGATGATGAGCTGGACCCTTTCTCTATTTTCCTCATTGCAATGAAGCAAGAAGGAAATTGTTTCTAAATATAAAAATAAACGTAAAAATAAATTCAATTCATAGTTATAGGTGGCCCGCTGTAATGCCGTATAGATAATAAACGATTGGAAATACAGAGTATTAAAAACTTACTCAGTGAGTAGATTTTTGCAGAGTGGTGTGAGTATTTAATTAATATTTGAACATATAAGCAATCAAATATTGTATCTTTTATTTTGTTGAAGTTTCAACCACATCATTTAAGTTTGTTATGGGAATAACGCAACAATTGTACTTCCCAAACTTTTTTAAAATAAATATCTTAACTTTGAGGGGACTTGGCTAAAATTGGTGGATGAAGAAAATAATTAATTCTTTTAAAGGATAGCTTGTAGTAACAAATATCTGACGGTTTCGAAGACTTTCGGTGTCACACCTTTATCAAGAATTCAAAAAATATTTACAAAATGTGTAAATATGTTTTGTTTTCTTTGCAAAGCACGCTCTCTTCATATCTAACTCTCACTTAATTCTTGAGCAACTAGCATAACAACTCTTGATAATGGCGGCAGAGCGTGTTATAAAAATACTAAGAAATGTATATTATTTGGAAACAGAGCGCCATCTGTATATGAAAATTTTAATTATTCATCGGGATTTTTTTTAGTCTTTTTACATATATTTCGCATTAATTTAATTTTATTTTTTTTTTCAGATTTAATATATTCCTCTTTTTTATTGATATATGTCAAAATAGTATCTTATAATCTATAGAATTGATTTCAGTGATATGGATGTTTTTACGTACCAAGTCTATATAGCAAATGTATGAGATATATGAAAAAAGATAAAAATATAAAATCGGTCAAGTGTTGATATTAAAAACAAAAAAGGCATATTCTGACCGTTCACGTGAGCATTTTGGATGGCAGAGCGCCATCTAGTGGAACAAAAATAAACTAAACCTTGATTTAGACTTGTTTTCTGATATTTACCCAACCCAATTTCTTGATAATTCAAGAAAAATTAACAACGAAAATACATTTCGGGCTTCTGGTCCTCATCAGCGTGATTCAGGCTGTACCTCAACGACCAAAAATTTGTTCCAAGAGGCTTCCTGAGAAATAAAAAAATATTGATGGTTAAATTTGCGTAAATACGCTGATCGTGTAAAAACTAAATGTTTAAAAAATATTTGATATTTTCTTCCAAACTTCAAATAAATCCATACACACGATGGATGTTTAACAATGTTCAGTCTTGAATTAAAAGTCGATTCTATGGATTATAGAAAGAGTGAATGAATCAAAATCACATCAGACACTGAGATTTACAAGATATTTATAAAAAATTATCTTTTTTTCTATCAATAAAGGAAATATTTATACAGAGAGAGAAATAACAAAAAAACTCTATAAAATGGGATCATTTTGTTAGTTTTAAAACTTACTCAAAATGTGGGTTTTGGATTGGTGCATTGGTTTTGGAGAATTCAACAATTCATCCATTACTTTTACATATCAAATCTTATATGTTTGATCGCGTTATATTTCGGATCAAATAAGAACCACTGAAAGAGCTGGAGATATCGGTTTTGCTCTTCATTGGAAAATGGGTGCCGTTGCCACGTTATTCACCTTGGACCAGAATTTGGTCAAATATTCCAAGGGTCCACTGGTGTGGTCGGACTTCTCCCCCCCCCCCCCCCCTCATGCCCAGCAATGGCTCAGCCTTGCAGAAAATTGACATAGACCCAGAGCAGCAGCTTTATACACCTAAGATAATGGACATTGCTGATGCTGTGATAGAGATGCATGGAGACATCTGAGGTTTTTCATTGGACACGACAACAACAACTGAAAGAGCAATAATGGACAACAATAATACAATTTGTTAAATGTTTCTAACCATTAATTGATACTTTCCTAGCTAGTGTAAAGCCACAGATTGCCACGTGGACTTTTAAAAAGATGGATTAAGTTTATAATATTAAAATCAAAAAAAGACATTTCCTGACCACGTTCACATGAACTTTTAGATAGGCGCTCTGCCATCTAAAAATTCATGTGAACATGGTCAGAATATGCCTTTTTTGATTTTAATAACAAACACCTGACCTTTTTTTATTATTTTATTTTTATTATTTTTTCCACAATTATAATATTGTAACAAAGTATTTATTATTTTATTAACAGAATATTTTAATTTTGAGGTTTATATATATTTTTTTATTACTCTGTATAAACTTCCCTCATTGTTTCTCTTGTATTTTATCTATGTATGCTTGTGACTTAAATAAATTGCCGTGTCATCCTGAAGTTTGTCTTTCCTAATTTTCTACGTGATAATATCTGTGTTTTTATTATGTCTTTTTTTCTTCGTATAGCATTCAAATAAATCTCTCTCGCATATTTTTATACGTTTTATATAAAAAATACTTAAGTTGGAATAAAAAAATATTGATTTACCAATATTTCAGTTGGCTGAACGCCAAATATTTGTATATAATATATGAAATATTGGTAAATAACTTTTTCTTGCTCTAAAGTATGCCTTTTTGAGTCAAAAGGCGATCCATTTGATATAATTATATATTTAAAGAATTATATATTTATTAAAGAATCTCTGTGAATGAATTTTTTTACTCTAAATATTTCGAGAGATTGTGGTCTCTCTTTATCAATTTATTGCCCAATACAATTTCAAGTTTATTGTGCATTAAATTGATAAAGAGAGAAAAATCCCTCGAAATATTTTGAGAAAAGTTTCTTTTTCTTTCACAGATCCAAGTGAGTATTTTTTTATATATAAATGAATGCATTTTTATATTTAGATTTATAAATGGATTGATTTGTTTTCAAAACTGATTATTAAATATATCTTTTAAATCCCATTGTACAATTCTACAAGGTCATGGGGACTATATTTATGGATTAAGACAATATATATGGTTGACCGGGGAATTCACTCTAATACCACAACATTTCAGTCAACAACCAAAATATCCAATATCACACCTGCTTGTTGTTATCCCTAAAAATAAAATAAGTATTTTTTTTTTTTTGTGAGCAGATAAACATATTTTATTTGGAAGAATTCTTTCAGAAATAATTGTTATTTTTCAAAACTGTGTCTGAAATTTTGAAATATACTTGAATTTCCTGATTATAAAGTTTTTAATATCAAAATGAGCATAATTCTTTATTGAGTTAAAAAATATATATATATATAAATATATATAAAACGTACAGCCTGCTCCACGCTGACGAGAGCCAACAGCCCGAAACGCATTCGTGGATGGCTTTTCTTGATTTATCAAGAAAATGGGTTGGCCAAATATCAGGGAACAGGCTAAATCAACGTTTAGTTGATTTCTGTTCCACTAGATGGCGCTTGTTTTCAATATATATATATATATAGGTTTTATAATGATTGAAGAATGTTTTCGAAGAAATTGGTATGGCAGTCAAGTAAAATAGTTGAAACTGTCGCCAGGCTTACTTTTGACAAGACCCGGCCTGGTACCAATCTCTTTCCATCCCGGTTGAATCATTATGGTTTCCATTAACACAAAACATAAACAAATTGACACCAATTTGTACTAGAAATTTAACAAAAGTTATATTATATTAACAAAAAAAAATCATAAAGTTTTCAAAAAATAAATTTAAAAAATTATTATTCTTTTTTACTTAAAAGTTTGATAAAAGGTTAATATGGTTCTGTTTTTTTTTTATATCTTTTTCCTATCTTCTATCTTCAATCCTTCCTTTTTCCCCATGTTCCACTCATACGACACGTAACTGCCGAAGCTACAGCGTAATTTGTTATAGCCTTAACTTATTACAAAAAATACAAAGCCCTTTAATACCTTAATTTTTTTAACGCCTTGCCAAATGCTCTTTTTTTATTTATTTCTCCAGACGAAGACAAAATATTTTGGTTGAAACGTTGTGAAAATAAAACGTTAACTGGCTGAAGTGTCTATTTTATAAAAAAATTTATCAGAATGTCAGGGAACTGGTAGCGAATAGAAAATCCAAGGTAAAGATCTAATGTCAATTGGTAGGAAAATATTAGCTTGGGTTTCTCTCAATCATTGGTCCACAGATTTCGACATAAACTTTGAAATTCAGGAAAGATCGTTGCACTTATTTGGCCACAACACTATCCTTTAGCTTTGGTACTGACGGGAGCACGTGAAGCTCTAAGAGACCTGAAATAAACCCTAAAAAATAAATTATTTATTCTAATAAAAAAGAACTTCTATAATATTTTGACGCCTAACGTAAATAAAAGGACAATGTTTGATACCATTAGATGTAATCCTGGACAATTGATGTCAATTGATTTTGAAAAGCCAACTACGAACGCGTTTTTATCACATGAACAGCGTATTTATGCAAATTTGGCCTTAAATACTCATTTCTTGATTTATCGATTTGGTCGTTGAGTTGAAACCTGCACCACGCTGACGAGAGCCAACAGCTTGAAGCACGTTCATGGTTGTCTTTTCTTGATTTATCAAGAAAATAGGTTGGCCAAATATCAGGGAACAGGTTAAATCAATGTTTAGTTGATATTTGTCCCACTAGATGGCGCTCTACTATCTAAAAATGCTCATGTGAGCTGTCAGGATATGTTATTTTTTGTTTTTAATATATATATGTATATATGTTATAAATATTTTGTTTTGTTGTTGAAAAAAAGAGAATTGGAGGTGCAGTCGTGAAAAATAGGAAATAAATTATTTACCCACACACACATCAAGTAGTTTTTATTTTGAATTACTTGAAGCAAATTATACCTAATATTATTTGTCACAGTAATATAGAATTTATAAAATGAATCCTATATTCGTGATTTGAAAAAAAAGGTAGGGTTAACTATACATATTTACAACAACTATTCAAAAAAGTGGTATCTTCTAAATCTATGGTCAAAAATGTAGAACAGTCAATGATGAAAATAAAATACATGTTTTAAAAAAAAAAATCTATATATATGTTATATTGGAATATTATTTGAAATGTTATATTGGGATATTATTTGAAATGTTATATTGAAATATTTTATTTAAAATTATAATTTCGTAGATATAAATACTCTGTATAAATCGACCGCCAGAGGTCACGCTTTCTCTATAAATACTCATTGTTGTTGTTCCCCGTTGGCCGACCCAAAACATTTGTACATTATGTAAATAAGCTTTTGTTTTATTTATTCTTACGCCTTGCGCCAGGCATTACTTTCATCAAATTATGTTTTTCATATGTATTCATTCCTCAGCTCAATAAAGAAATCACTAATCAAGACATTATATTTTATCAAGACTATTATTCAGCCACGACTGCACCACCATAGTATAATCACCAAGATGATCAAAATCAACAGAAATCTTATCTTTTTTAAATTTTAAATGTAATATTAGTCGACAGGATTTTTACCTGTTTATTTTTTTCAAAATCACAAAAGCAAAATTTTCAATTTCAAATATGCAAATCTTCCAATCAAAAATAGTTTTCTCAATCAAAAATAGCCCAATTCAAGTAAACATAGCCATCTCCAAACAAACATAGCCATCTCCAAGCAAACATCTCCAGATAACTCCGGGTGTCTCCAACTTTCACATCACCCGCTTCCACGCAACAAACAGTTTTCAAGCATCTAATCTCTCTTTATATATATATATATATATATATATATATATATATATATATATATATATATATGAGAAAACAATAGAAAAAAATAAAAGATAAGTGGGTCAGGTGTTGATATTAAAAATAAAGAAGGCATCTCCTGACCACGTGCACATGTGCTTTTTAGATGGCAGAGCGCCATCTAGTGGAGCAAGAATAAACTAAACGTTTATTTAGCTTGCTCCGTGATATTTGGCCAACCCAATTTCTTGATAAATCAAGAAAAGCCATCCACGAACGCGTTTCGCGCTGTTGGCGCTCGTCAGCGTGGAGTAGGCTGTAACCACTGCATCCAAAAAGATTTTTTGGACCCAATGGCTTCTTGAGAATGGCGCTCTGCCATCTAAAAGCACATGTGCTCGTGGTCAGGAGATGCCTTCTTTATTTTTAATATATATATATATATTTGCATTTTAGATTATATAATATATATATATAAATTATTGTAAGAATACTATATTCACGAGATCATATTTGAAGTAGATTGATAAATATAACAGAATGCAATTAAAATCTTTAGATACCATAGTCTCTCACATAAGAAATTATAGCCTAAAAACAACTCTGGTCTCTCCTGGAACGCTTCACGGTTTTGCGTGTCATCCTTGCGCAGGGGCCATGCTAATCTTCTCTGTATCGTTCCTATTGTAGTATATGTACCGCCGAACAAGCGTTTACGGAAGGCTTGTACGGAGCTGTGTATCTTTTCAGAGACTGTGTCATGTCGAGTCATGAGGAGTCTTTCAACCGAAACAGAATGTCTGGTAAGAGACCACTACCTCCAGGAAAGACTGTGTTTAACCATGTTTTTAGGCTATGGTCTGTCATCGGAGTTTGGATTAAAACACAAAACGTCATTTTTCAATTTTATCAAAGTGGTTGCTTCACACATCAGATAATGGCTCATGGAAGGTCTTACTGCTTTTTGATTTAGAAATATTGAGTACAAACATATCAGGCCTCCAGGGAAAGGTATCCTTTCAAAAATATATTTATTCTCTAGTTTTCAAGCACGGACGCCTTTCTACAGGAGAAGGTAGATTAATTATATAAATTATACCATGTTTTCATGTAGAAGGGCGTTCGTGCCCGAAAGCTAGAGAATAAAAATGTTTTTGAAAAGATACTTTTCCCTGGAGGAATGATATAATTTTACTCCATTCTGATACAAGGGAATATTTAATTGAATTTAAAGAAATATATAACACATAGTGTGCCATTTGAATGTAATTATACTGTCCTATAAGCTTATGTCCATAGTTTTCTTGAAAACCATTTCTGAGATTCCACACTTCAGAGTTGCGTATATAAGCAGAATCGTCCAATACAGTATTAGAGTTCTGAGAAGCGGTCTGGTGGATTAAATTGGCGAAACCGATGGGAGGGTTCACCATTAATGAGCCAAGTCCTCCCAATATATTTTTTCATCGCAGTAAGGACAGTAGAAGTTTGTATTATGTATAAAAGAAACATTCGTGCTTTTAAATCCTATCATTTTATACATAGTGTCATCTATCATCCTAAAACCTAACTACTAAACTTTAAAATAATAAAACAAATAGTATTTTTTTATTTCGGTTTATTCATTTTACCAACTAAAATCTATTTTTAGAAATTACTCTTTCATTCAAACAATAATTAAAATATATTTCAAAATCTAATCATTTTTATTCTCTCTCTCTATTTTAATATATTCCTTAAAATAATCTCTACGTATATTACCGTTAGACCAATGAGATTCCTTTGTTCAAATGGGTTGTGACATTAAGTAGCCAATCAAAATAAAGCATTACGATGACGTCATACCTAAATAGCCAATAAGATAATGCGGAGACATTAAATTTGTATAACAATAAAGCGCCTGGAATTTAATTAATACGTAAGCATTTAATAATTTTTTGAGGTACTGTTTCAGTAATCCATTCTCGTCTGCTCCCAAGGGGCTGCAAGGCTTAAAGGATATTGATGGAGGAGGAACGTCGTTTGTCTTGTACTCCTCGAGTCACTTGCCTGGAAAAATCCCATTTGAATTTTACTGAAAGGAAGATTTCCTCAAATATTTGCATACCTTTCCAAAAAGATTAAAAGCCTTTATTTGAGATGTTATCACAGATTCCAAATGGGAATTGATAAGGTATCAAAGAGAATTCTGAATCTCTTTGAGATATTCTCTCTATGTAGATATTAAAATGAAAATGTATTTCGGATGAATAATTTTGAAATTAAAGTTTGCTGAGAGACTTGGTCCATAAAATGAGGGCGGTTTTCTAAATGGCTGTTTTAGAATATGGTGGTAATGAGAATTATATATTATCTGTATATCTTAATAACAGATATTAATTTTTAGAATAGCATAGTGAATATTATTCTTTGATATATATATGTGTGTGGTATCTAACCCCTTTCAACCGTTCTTTCCAATCTACCAGCAGTTATATACACGTAGATATGCAAATATTTCACTATATTGGATCACGATATTGGATCAAAATATCATTTATTTTACCAATATTTCAGTTGGCTGAACGCCAACCTTTATCAAGGTATTATAACATATTAATGTGTGAAAAAATAGTACAAATGTGATATTGTACTGGGATAAGGTTCATAAATTATGAAAAAAGGAATCTCCTTGGTCCGTGGTTAGCTTTTATTGATTAATCAAGAATGGGTATTTGGCCAATTCTGGAATAATTAGAAATCAACGAGAATAGTTGATATTTATTCCGATAGATGGCACAAGTCATCAGCAACTTTCAGTTGCACGATAAGGAGATGCCTTTTTCATAATATTTATGTGTGTTTTATTAATATGTTATATTACCTTGATAAAGGTTGGCGTTCAGCCAACTGAAATATTGGTAAAATAAATGATATTTTGAACAAATATATGTCTTTTTAATTAAAGATTTATTTATGGATTGCTCTATTTTCAAAATGATTTCACTATATGTTGGGGTATCTAAGCCCCTGAAACCACTCCAGCAGATTTTGATACGAAGGTATTTCACGTATAATTTTCTAGTTTCAAATTATATTGACAAATATTTGCACTTTTATCTTATCTCAGGTTTTAGTGGAGAGAATTTTGTTTTCGTTTGTTAGTGAACCAATCTCTCCCGCCTACTCATTGGACGAATGTGGCCATGTCTGTATATATAAGGGGGCGTATTGCGAGAGGAGTGTGGTGGATATTTGTGTAGACGCTTAAAGTGTTCTCTGCATGATTTGTCCCGTGTCTGGTGATCTCCTCGCATACCTGTGTGACCCCGGTCTGATCCCTACCAACGCTACAATAAAGGATTATTTTTTTTTTGTTTTTGCTCCTTTTTATTGTTTCTGTTGTACGCTTTTCTGTGTGTTATTTACTCTTACGGTAGGCCCTAGTTTATTGAAACTTTTTGTGTTAACCTGTAATAGTAACTTTTGCCACTAGGCTTAGAAAGATGCGATAATAACAAGACGGCAACTTGGTGAAAGAGCATCTCTCAATCATACAGTTGAATATCCTTCGTACATCTGGTTGTAGATCGTCTCTTTTGTCCGATGTCGTCATTCTGGGTGGTGTTGTAGTTGGGGATGCTGATCCTGTGGCCAAGGTTGTTCCCAAGGATTGTTTTCCCAACAAACTAGTGTGCGTCTGTAATTTTTCTGATCATTTTGTTCTCCAATGTTTCTAATCCCTCTTTACATGTTTTCGTGTGGTATCATGAAACTTGGATGGTCATAGATGGTAGATTAAATTGGAGAAATGAGCTTGGAGGATTCACCACTGATTATCCAAGCCCTCCCAACATATTTTCCATCGCAGTAAGGACAGTAGTTGTTTTATGTGTAAAAGAAACGTTCGTACTTTATTCGTGTTATTGCTTTGTATTAATTTATACCTAACTGGTCTTGTTCATGTTGTTTGCGAAAGAGCATTGATCGATGAAAATATTTATATGTAATTCTACTGTCCTAAAAGCTTATATCTATATACCATTTCTGAGATTCCACCCTTCAGTGTAGCATATATAGGTAGAATCAGTATTAGGGTTATAATCTGGTAGATTAATTTGGCGAAACAGCTGGGAGGGTTAACCACTGATGAGCCAAGCTCTCCAATATATTTTCATCGCAGTGAAGATAGTAGAGAAGTTGTTTTATGTGTAAAAGAGATATTCGTGTTTAATTCTCTTTCATTTCCTATATATTTTATTTCTTGCCGTGTATAATCAGTTCCCCTGGTCTAAAAGTAGGGCTAAACTAGGTTGTTCTTCTTTTCATAGATTTATTCTGTTTTCGCGATGTGTGTTTTGGAAGGTATTTAAACTGTTAGAATATTTTAATCCTTATTTATTAATAAACAAAATAATTCTTAAATAAATTCATTATATTCAATAGGGGGTCTGTGGAAGGATGGTCTAAACCGTTGGTTTTCGACCGCTACGACCCGGGTTCGATTCCCGCATTGGGCGCCTTTTTCTGTTTAAAAAAAAAAATACACCAATGGCCCCCGATTCTTGCAAAAGTTCAACCCCACCAGGGAGTTCAAGTAACCAAACGGGGCTCTGTCAGATTTGTAAGTGCAAAGTCGAACTGCTTTTCACATGTGTAGACATGTGGTGTACTTACAGTAAAAGCAGTCGCCTACCTCTACCCAACATTATTATCATGGCCTGTACCACACGTGTACTAGGAATAAACAAAAAAAAATTATCCAATACTACCTCGCTTCTGGTTAACTCTTTCATATGTATGCAAATATACACTATACACTATACAATATATACTATGTATATAGTTACCTACTTTGTTTATTACAATGAAAATTAACTCCGCCTTTGCCGGTCCCAAGCCCGGATGAAAAAGAAGGAAGGGGAGCAGTAACAAGCTCGCTAAAAAACCTAGGCTCAGCTGGCCCGGCTGATAGTACCCTGTAAGAGCTCCTGATCCAGGTATACAGAATGAGCAGCGTTTTTACTCCATGTTAGGAGCGGCTGCACATGGCGTCTGTTCCTCATGTCAGAGGCAGCCATTTCTTTTGGAGCTAAGTCGGCCTGCCACTGAGTAGTGCTCCCAGTCTTAATGACAAAGGCAGACACATTCTACTTCACCCAGTCATGATGGTTGTCAAGTCTCAAGCTCTACAAGCTTGATACCCTAATATGATTGAGTGGAGATAAGAAAGAAGAAGAAGACAATGAGAATTATCAAAAACTAAGATACCTATAATTTCTTTTTCTCAAACTGTAGAGCCTACTACATCAACTCCCCCCTTTTTATTTAAGTTTGAACACTCCGCGTATTAAGGAATATCTGGGGGTCTCCGTTTAGGCAAGGTCTATCCACAGGCTGGTGAATCCACAGGTTGTCATTGATGTCTGGGTCATCGAAGGTCTAGAGTTCTTCTTCAGATGAAACATCTTTGCATACTCCTGTGGAAAGGTTTGTAATACCCGAAAGCTTGAGATGAATATACAATAAAGGAAAAAAACTCATCCTCAGGAGCTGTTTAGCTTATTGTACGCGGCTGATTCCACACTCGCCTGTTCAGTGATTCGCTAACCATGACGTATGCACGAAGGAACGTGTGGCCATTGGACATGCGTCGGACCAGGAGGCTGTTGTTGGGTGCTGCGCTGCTTGGAGTATAGGAGCTCCATCTATTATTTCTTGCTGTGGCGAATCTGTATAAAACCGCTGGTCTTAATAAAGCTTTGTTTGTGTGTGTTTAGCTTATTGTTTATATATTTGCATACTTCTCTTTCTTTCTCTAATCACATAATTTGCATCAACTTTCTTTTTAACTCTATCAGTTTCTATCAATAAACTGTTACACTTAAATATACCATGACAATTCCCAACATCCATTTTGGATTTCTCTCCACCTATGTCATTTGTTTTGTATTTATTTTCTTGCTTATTATATCTTAAAATCTCACAGTTGATACTTATATTTTATTTAATGAGGATATTTTTTATCTGAAATATCTCGGTGTAGATATATTTCAGCAGAGGATTATTTATTTCTAGTTAACAGAAATATTTCCTTTAAAATAGAGATTGTCTAGATGATGAATTCTTTCCCAAACCTTAGTCGGTGGAGTTCACTCAGTGTCTTTCTAATGTTTTTTTCATGTAAAGGCTACATCTTTCAACTTCTTTTCTGGACCATCCCTGGACACTTTTATTTTTCCGTTCGTCATTACTCTTCATAATTCATCCTTTCATACCTCATCCAAAAGGTTAGAAATTGTCGATATTTCACCTTAAAATAAAATTTTAATTTGTCGTTGAAAAGAAACTCATGCGGTTAAACTTGCAAGTGTCGTTTTTTCTTTTCTATATATTTATCCTTTTTGGTCAATATACTTAACCTTTGGCCAGTGTCTTCATTTTGTTTATTTCAATATGATTTTTATTAATTTTATTCATACCATGTTCTATGTTAGAATTATTTTTATATGTAGTATACTTGATCCGTTCACATAAAATTTTCTAGGAGTAGATCTTCTTTTGTTCCGTCAGCCCCCAAGACCTGATGTATACTACCGAATTGTTTATTACCATTATAAACTCCTCCCCTTACCTTTTTCTTCACCTACCTCTTCTTAAGTTTTACAAATCTTGAAATCGTCATTTATGGTGTATTTTATTTTAATTAGAATTTTATATAGAAGGTGATCTCTCATCTTATGTAGTCTCTGTTTAGAATTAAGATCGGTAAGTTTTATATTTATCACCAAAAATGGCGAGTGAGAATTTGTGATTCTTTATAATAGTAAAGTACCTACTGTACAGAAATTATATAAGTCTGACCCTAGTTAGACTATTTGCCAGACCTTCTTTTTCTATATATAACACTAGCCGAATGACCCGGGCAACGCCCGGGTTTTACCCGATTAAATGCTTTTTTTTCAAATACTATTCGTTACAATTATAAATTGGCGCCGTGGATGTCATTCTTGTGAAACGTCCCGCTCCAAACTTTGTGTCTGAGAAGCGATATTTTTATAAAGAGATGATCTGGCTTTGTGTCTTCTGCTCGAATGAATGTTTTTCTGTTAGAATTTTGTTCCTGCCTACTAAAAATGAACTGGCTTCACCCGTGGTCTCTGCTTTTTGGAATTTTTCCGGATATAATTTTGTATCTGATAATCAAATATGATACAGCAATATTGTCATCATCATTTTCTGAATAAAAAACAACTACTTTTCCCCCAGAACCTGTCAATTTATTTTTCTTGACTAAAAATCCGAAAAATATATTTTCCAGATTTTACTCTATGTCCTGTTAAAACACGTTTTACATGTCCATTAGGTCAGCTGATATTACCTCCCATCTTCACCGCTAGAGGCGCTGCTTGCGAGCGAAAGGGCAAATTTGCAACGCAATTTGCAAATAACTTGTATACATACTTGTAAACTTGTGTACATAGACCATGAATCTGTACATAGACAGGAAAAGCACATATATTTTAATAATATAAATGAGTTTTAAAAATTGTAAAAAAAAATTCATCGGCCGGGAATCGAACCCGGGGCGCCATCGTGGTAGACGAGCATTCTACCACTGAACCAAAAGCAAACGGTGACAGAATTGTTGATGACTCTGATACTTGTATTTTTGTATATTTTTTGTCTCATTTAGTGTTCTTAACACAAACGGTAAACTGGTAATTTCCTGAAGTTACAGATTTGGATCAATATTGATGCTATTTTTGGTAATTTTCTAAAGTTCGTATTTGTTCCAATATTGACGTTATTTGGCCGAATTTCTAAAGTTCAGATTTGGAGCAATTTTAACTATATTTGTCCAACTTTCTAATTTTCATATTTGTATTCATTTTAACGCTATTTGTGTGATCACCTCTCTAAAGTTCAAAATTGGGCTAATATTGGCGCTATTTGTTCAACTCTCTAAAGTTCAGATTTGGGCCAATATTGACGCTATTTGTGGTCAACTCTCTAAAGTTCAGACTTGGATCAATATTGACGCTATTTGTGGTCAACTCTCTAAAGTTCAGATTTGGACCAATATTGACGCTATTTGTGGTCAGCTCTCTAAAGTTCAGACTTGGACCAATATTGACGCCATTTGGTCAACTCTCTAAAGTTCAGACTTGGATCAATATTGACACTGTTTGGTCAACTCTCTAAGTTCAGACATGGACCAATATTGACGCTATTTGTGGTCAACTCTTTAAAGTTCAGATTTGGACCAATATTGACACTATTTGTGGTCGACTCTCTAAAGTTCAGACTTGGACTAATATTGACGCTATTTGTGGTCAACCCTCTAAAGTTTCAGATTTGGACCAATATTGACGCTATTTGTGGTCAACTCTCTAAAGTTCAGACTTGGACCAATATTGACGCTATTTGTGGTCAACTCTCTAAAGTTCAGATTTGGGCCAATATTGACGTTATTTGTGGTCAACTCTCTAAATTTCAGACTTAGGCCAATATTGACGCTATTTGTGGTCAACTCTCTAAAGTTCAGACTTGGACCAATATTGACGCTATTTGTGGTCAACTCTCTAAAGTTCAGACTTGGACTAATATTGACGCTAATTGTGGTCAACTCTCTAAAGTTTCAGATTTGGGCCAATATTGACGCTATTTGTGGTCAACTCTCTAAAGTTCAGACTTGGACCAATATTGACGCTATTTGTGGTCAACTCTTTAAAGTTCAGACTTGGACCAATATTGACGCTATTTGTGGTCAACTCTCTAAAGTTCAGATTTGGGCCAATATTGACGTTATTTGTGGTCAACTCTCTAAAGTTCAGACTTAGGCCAATATTGACGCTATTTGTGGTCAACTCTCTAAAGTTCAGACTTGGACCAATATTGACGCTATTTGAGGTCAACTCTCTAAAGTTCAGACTTAGGCCAATATTGGCGCTATTTGTGGTCAACTCTCTAAAGTTCAGACTCGGACCAATATTGACGCTATTTGTGGTCAACTCTCTAAAGTTCAGAGTTGGACCAATATTGACGTTATTTGGTTAACTCTCTAAAGTTCATATTTTGGACCAATATTGACGCTATTTGTGGTCGACTCTCTAAAGTTCAGACTTGGATCAATATTGACGCTATTTGTGGGCAACTCCCTAAAGTTCAGATTTGGGCCACTATTGACGCTATTTGTGGTCAACTCTCTAAAGTTCAGAGTTGGACCAATATTGACGTTATTTGGTTAAATCTCTAAAGTTCATATTTTGGACTAATATTGACGCTATTTGTGGTCGACTCTCTAAAGTTCAGACTTGGATCAATATTGACGCTATTTGTGGTCAACTCTCTAAAGTTCAGACTTAGGCCAATATTGACACTATTTGAACAACTCTCTAAAGTTCAGACTTGGACAAATATTGACGCTTTTTGGTCAAATTTCTAAAGTTCATATTTGTGTCAATATTGATGCTATTTGGTCAATTCTCTAATGTTCAATGTTGGGTCAATATTGACGCTATATGGTCAACTCTCTAAAGTTTAGATTTGGGCAAATATTGACGAGTAGACGAATGGCCCGGGCAACGCCCGGGTTTTACCCAAGTGCGAATATATTTTTAAAACGTTGTCTTGGGTGGTCGCTATAGACAGGGTGGTCTGTATAGACAGGTGTATGTATCACACAGCCGATAACAGGGTTGTCTAGAGTGGCCGCTATAGACAGGGTGGTCTGTATAGACAGGTGTATGTATCACACTGCTGATAACAGGGTTGCCTAAAGTGACCGCTATAGACAGGGTGGTCTGTATAGACAGGTGAATGTAACACACTGATGATAACAGGGTTGCCTAAAGTGACCGCTATAGACAGGGTGGTCTGTATAGACAGGTGGATGTATCACACAGCTGATAACAGGGTTGTCTAGAGTGGCCGCTATAGACAGGTGTATGTATCACACAGCTGATAACAGGGTTATCTAGAATGGCCGCTATTAACAGGGTGGTCTGTATAGACAGGTGGATGTATCACAGCTGATAACAGGGTTGTCTAGAGTGGTCGCTATAGACAGGGTGGTCTGTATAGACAGGTGGATGTAACACACTGCTGATTACAGGGTTGCCTAAAGTGACCGCTATAGGCAGGGTGGTCTGTATAGACAGGTGGATGTAACACACTGCTGATAACAGGGTTGTCTAGAGGGGGACAGGGAGGACACGTGTTCGCCGGCAGCCAATGGGCGCGCATTCTATCCGTGAGCTTCAGACAGAATAAGGCAATTATATATATAGATATTGTCGCGTTTTGAATGTCAAAAGAAGAGAACTCGTCGAAAAAGGTACTCTAGCTAAGCTAAGGGACAATAAATTATTAATTAATGGCATAGCATATAAGGTCTGTGATGGACAAATTGTAGATGCCAATGGACATTCATTGTAGCAAGCAGTTAGGAAACAATCACTTGTAAATAGTCAATCCAACGATACCTTTTCACTGACCTGCTGGCAGAGACTATCAATAGATCATCCAATCTTTCCGCCAAATAGGAAAACCCGAAATACATGCTCAGTTAATCATCGCCACTCAAATTACCCTACAAATAATAGTGTCTTAATAAAGGTTTTTGTTGTTGTTTATTACCTTCTCCTTTTGCTTTTCTCACTTTCTACGTCTCTTTGATACGTTTTCTTTAATTAAATTTCTCTTCTCTAGGTGGTTCAACACGAATCTTCCCAGGACTTTTATTTGTCTTTCAGTAAAGAAGGTCAGGAATGTTATCTGTGTATAAACAACCGCCCTAAGGGAGTTGTCATTATCTCGACTGTCAATCTTTTACAGGGGAAAAGGAAAATTCTCTTGGAAAATCTTACAACTGTTATCTGACATTAGTCGTTATCGGCGAGATAAGAGCGAACCCCCTGGTGCAAAAAGATTGTTCGATTGTCTCAGAGCTGCTACCGAATAATTCAACAAGACCTGACATGATATAATGTTTATTCCTTCCTTGCTTTAATTTCTTATATATTTCGCTTTCTATGAATGAAAATATTGTTTAAAAAATCTACGCTTCAAATTTTTATAACCTTCATTCATCAGCTGAGAAATTATTTTATTGAGACGAAAAATCTTGGTGTATGTATCATATGTAAATTCCAGTGTTTTTTTTTTTTTTTTTTCATTTTTTTTTTGTATCTTTTTTTTTCCTCTCGGATTTACCCTTTTAAATATGTTAATGAGCTCAATTGTCTTAATTATAATGTATAAATTTCATTATCTCAATATTGATTGTGATTAGCTTTTGCTTTTTTATCTTCATTTGCGGTGAATCCGTGGCAAATCCATGTATAATAAATTTCTTTTCCTCCAATTTACCCAGACTAATCTATTAGCTTGATTGTTTTATAAAATGTTTCCACTATAATGTACCATTAAGGTACTATTATTATTTTTTTTTCCTGTATGTATCCTACATTTCTGCTTGGAGAATCTGTATAAGACTGAAAGGTCTTAATAGGGTTTTTGTTGTTGTTGTTGTTGTATAATAAATTTATTTTCCTCCAATTTACTCAGACTAATCTATCAGCTTGATTGATTTATATAATGTTTCCTGTATATACCATCCATATTTCCAAAAATTTTTTATTTTATTTATTTATTTTTTAAAATTCTTCTTATTTCTTTATTATTTCTTATAATCTGTATATATTTACCATATGTATATATTCTTTCACCATTTTTATTTCCCACTTTCTCCGTTTTGTAACCCCAAGGAGAATCCTCTGTAAGACCTGTGTGTCTTAATAAAGGCTTTTGTGTGTGTGTGTGTGTGTATATAGATATTGTGGTCAACTCTCTAAAGTTCAGATTTGGACCAATATTGTCGCTATTTGTTGTCAACTCTCTAAAGTTCAAATTTGGGTCAATATTGACGTTATTTTTCAACTCTCTAATGTTTAGACTTGGGACAATATTGACGTTATTTGGTCATCTCTCTAAAGTTCAGACTTGGACTAAAATTGACGTTATTTGGTCAACTCTCTAAAATACAGACTTGGACTAAAATTGACGTTATTTGGTCAACTCTCTAAAGTTCAGACTTGGATCAATATTGAAGCTATTTGGTCAACTCTTTAAAGTTCAGATTTGGGTCAATATTGACGCTATTTGTGGTCAACTCTCTAAAGTTCAGATTTGGGCCAATATTGACGCTATTTGTGGTCAACCCTTTAAAGTTCAGATTTGGGTCAATATTTTCGCTATTTGTGGTCAACTCTCTAAAGTTCAGAGTTGGACCAATATTGACGTTATATTTGGTTAAATCTCTAAAGTTCAGATTTGGGCCAATATTGACGCTATTTGTGGTCAACTCTCTAAAGTTCAGATTTGGGCCAATATTGACGCTATTTGTGGTCAACCCTTTAAAGTTCAGATTTGGACCAATATTTTCGCTATTTGTGGTCAACTCTCTAAAGTTCAGAGTTGGACCAATATTGACGTTATATTTGGTTAAATCTCTAAAGTTCAGATTTGGGCCAATATTGACGCTATTTGTGGTCAACTCTCTAAAGTTCAGATTTGGGCCAATATTGACGCTATTTGTGGTCAACCCTTTAAAGTTCAGATTTGGGTCAATATTTTCGCTATTTGTGGTCAACTCTCTAAAGTTCAGAGTTGGACCAATATTGACGTTATATTTGGTTAAATCTCTAAAGTTCAGATTTGGACCAATATTGACACTATTTGTGGTCGACTCTCTAAAGTTCAGATTTGGGTCAATATTGACGCTATTTGTGGTCAACTCTCTAAAGTTCAGATTTGGGCCAATATTGACGCTATTTGTGGTCAACTCTCTAAAGTTCAGATTTGGGCCAATATTGACGCTATTTTAACACAAAGCAATAACGCGCCATCTATACATATAAAATAAAAGGATTTAAAAGCGCGAATGTTTCTTTTATACATAAAACGAACTTCTAGTTCGTTTTATGTATAAAAGAAACATTCGCGCTTTTAAATCATTTTATTTTATATGTATAGATGGAAAAAACCCAATATATTTTTTCATCGCAGTAAGGACAGTAGAAGTTCGTTTTATGTATAAAAGAAACATTCGCGCTTTTAAATCCTTTTATTTTATATGTATAGATGGAACCCAATATATTTTTTCATCGCAGTAAGGACAGTAGAAGTTCGTTTTATGTATAAAAGAAACATTCGCGCTTTTAAATCCTTTTATTTTATTGACGCTATTTGTGGTCAACTCTTCAAAGTTCAGATTTGGGCCAAAATTGACGCTATTTGTGGTCAACTCTTTAAAGTTCAGATTTGGGCGAATATTTTGACGAGATATATTTATAAAACTCGCTAATGTACAGATTTGGGCGAATATTTTGACGAGATATATTTATAAAACTCGCTAATGTACAGATTTGGGCGAATATTTTGACGAGATATATTTATAAAACTCGCTAATGTACAGATTTGGGCGAATATTTTGACGAGATATATTTATAAAACTCGCTAATGTACAGAATTGGACAAAATTTGACGATATCTGATAAAATTCATAAAATTATAGATTTGGACCAATATTGATAATACAAGTACTACTACCTGTACTAACACTTGTACCTGCTGATATCTCCATTGTTGTAAATATGAACCAAAATTGATTTGTTGAACTACTTACTATTTACTTTAGAATAATTTTTTTCTCCAATACACATCAGCCCATTATTGTAAGACCAATTTTTCGATTTTTTCTTGTTACAAATAAGCATTTATATTTCTCACTCACACAAAAAGTTTGTTTATTCGAAGCTATTAATAAAGCTCATTTTTTCCCAACCTTACAGCAGTCTCTACACCCTAGAACCTTTTGGTCTTAATCTCTTTGGCCAAAGCTAAGTTTTGAACTTTCTAACGTGCTTCTCTTTTTATTTAACATACAATAATTCTCATTTAAATGTTTCTTTCTTAACACACGATGACGTCAATCGGTCAAACATTACAACATGTATCTAATTAAGCCTTTTATCTTCTATAGTTTAGTGTTTTTTTTTTTTGTGATAAATGGCAATGTTTTTGGAGTTCCTCTGTTAACAGTTAGATGTACGACGGTCATCTCTAGAAATTAGAAGTCTACCAAACGATCTAAACATAAGGCTTGAGTACATTCTTGTCGCTGCGAAATGGCCAAGCTTGGCCTCCCCGAATCCTCCCTCCTGTCCAGTTGACCGGTGCTGACCGCCATGCGCGAAGGCTTCCAATATGGCGGCATGGGGGCAGTTGACGGCTATTTTTGCAGCAGAAGAGGCGGTCAATCGTTAGCTAGGCCTACTCCCCTCCTATTGATCGCCACTGTCCACGCCACTGGACGCCACCCCTGCTTTGCCATTGGTCGCTGAGATGGGGGAGGGGGGATGTTCTTTTCCCTCCACAGAGAGGTCCCCTTCTCAATTTAACCGATTGATTTCCGTCCGACCGTTTTAATTGGGTGGCCCTTGTTGTTCTTCTGGGGATATATGCAAATCTTCCATATATATAGGAAATATGCAAATATAGATTTTTAGTGAGTTCAACCCTTCTCTAGGAACCCATTTCTAACACGATGGGGAATGTGTAAATATAAAGCATATTTTTAAATACAAATATTTTTTTAAAAATAGATTTGAATGGAATAGTTAGAATTAAAATTTGGTTGAGTTAGGCTTGTAAATCGGCAATTGCGATTCTCTGGAAATCTTTCAATCTTGAAGCAACTTCGAGCCGAAGGTCTGGATAGGATGGCGAGAATTTTCAATACTTGCTTTGTCCGAGTGGCCAAGGACATCAGAAGTGGAGCAAAGGTCACAACTTTCAAATCTTCTGGGATATATATTGTAGGATTATAAGGTGGGAAGATAAATAATCACATCACAATTAGAAAGAGGGCCCAAGACAACCAGGAGAGAGAGACGGGACCGGCACAGCCGGGCGTCCGTTCATGTCGCACACAATCCCCAACTGTCTTAAAAGTCCCGAGGTGTTAACTGACAGGCCCCAGTGGTCGCCCCTTGGAATGTCGCTGGTATCTTAAGTGACAGGACTATACATTCCCGTCTCTCTCTGGGTTGTCTGTAGGCTGGCTTTATTATTCCTTGAAGTGTATATATTATGACATATATATAGCTGAACTGTGTCCGTCGTATAGTGTGTGCTTGTATTATACCAATTGATGTAGCTGACGTGATGGGGGAGGTTGGCTATTGTACGTCGCACTGAACCGAAGGAATACAATAAGTGGGACTTGCCTTCAACTTTCCCGTCGGAAGGATCCTCGGCGCCGTGGATGTCACTCTTGGGAAACGTCCCGCTCCACACTGTACATGACCAGCCTGGACTACACCGCCTTGTAGGCCGCTCGACGTCAGGTTCTCCTGGCACCGTCTTGCAGGATCATCCACACACCCGGAGGCAACTCCCCACGTCTTCTACCCGCCGAAGATGTTCCTAGACTTCCCTTGTCACCCACCAGTTGTTGTTTTTGTCGTGTCCAATGAAGAGCCTCAGATGTCTCCATGCATTTCTATCACAGCAGACGTAATGTCCACTATCTTGACTGTGTAAAGCTGCTGCTCTGGGCCTATATCAATTTTCTGCATGGTTGCGGCCATTGCTGGGCATGAGAATATGTGGGTAGGTGTTAGTTCCACAATAGGGCAGTTGTTACATGTCCTATAGGTCCTTGTGCCATCTGGATTAATTGTTATTACTTTGTAGTGTTTCGTTCTGAGTCTTTTTATAGTTTTTGTAATTCTTCTTTCATAGTTTATATCGCATATTTGATTTTTTCTTATTTTTTGTTCAATTATCTTGTATTTTTCCAAAGAATCAGCGTTAAATACTGACATTTGTTCTTTCCCTTTGCTCCACTTTCTGCCTTCTTTGCTAATTCATCTGCCATCTCATTACCCCCGATCCCAACATGAGCAGGAATCCATTGTAGAATGCAGTTCTTCTCCAATGGTTCCAGTTGGGTAAGTAATGAGTGTATTTTCTGCGTGATTTTAGTATTGCCCTTCTGAATTATCAAATTACATTGACAAACATTTGCACTTTTATCTTATCTCAGTTTCAGTGAGAAGAATGTTGTTTTTGTTTGTTAGTGAACCAATCTCTCCCGCCTTCTCATTGGACGAATGTGGCCATGTTTGTATATAAAGGGGGCTATGGTATTGCGAGGAGGCCAGTGTGGGGATATTTGTGTGGAGACGTTTAAAGTGTTATCTGCGTGCTTTATCCGTGTCTGGTGATCTCCTCGCATACCTGTGTGACCCCGGTCTGATCCCTACCAACGCTACAATAAAGGATAAGTACTGTTTTGTTTTTTATAGCAAA
>CP092866.1:41021913-41079851 GCA_030710605.1 Cordylochernes scorpioides | reverse complement strand
GTTTTGTGGAATAAAATATTTAAAATCTTACAAAAAATAGGAAGGTCTCAATGCGAAAAATCTCAATTTAAATCGAAAATGTCATTATATTTAATTTTATTTAATCTCATAACGTTATTACTAAAACAACGGAATAAATATAAAATAAAATTTTATTAGTTTAAAATATTTCTCTAAATTTGAGATAAATATTTTTTTCCAGATTTTATTTTCGTCTGTATTAAGTTATTTCCACGCAGTTCTTTATATTTTATGTGCATTACATGTCGCGTTAATATATATTCAGAATAAATTAATAATGCTGGATATTTTTCATTAAATTAATTATACCACGTTCATATATAAATATGCCATAATACCTATAATATTATTTTTAAACTACATACTAGTACTTTCTCATGTATTTAGAGATATTGAATAAATATTAATAAATAGAAAGTTAATGGGTGAAATGACATTTGATGGATTTTATAACATTCCATTAGGTCTAAACGACACGAAAACAAAATTTTATAAACTATTTATTATAAAATAAGGCACGCTTCTGTGTGAAACTAAATACATACTTAAGTCTGGGATAAGAATTCAATCCTCAATATGGAGTATGACTACCCTTTCATTTGTAATATTTAGTAATAACGTGGTATTTTTCTTAATTTATGTAATATATAGTTTCATATTCATAGTATCTACTTTGTATTATATGACTGGGTTTTCCAACAAAACTTGGTCTCGCTTGTCGTAGTTAAACGCGTGTGTGAGGAACATATCATATAAACAAATATTTTAGTAAATTATGGGCAAGTTGACCTTTTGAATATGAATATACTTTTTTCAATATTCCCTATAATAGTTATTCAAACTAATACAGATGTGGATCAAAAAGATGGGAGAGGAATTGTTTCAAATATATTTTCAAAATGTATTTCATCTTTTAGCTTACCCTATATATGTGTGAAAATAACCTTTTTAAAATAGAAATATATGAATATTTTATATATTTATTTATTGTAGAAAAAAAAATTCAATTTATATTTTTTCAATTCACAATTTCAAAATATAAAATTCAAAAAGTAATCATATTTTCATTGAATGGTTTGGCCACACTAACCTACTTTATTCAAAACCTCGCCACTCGTGCATCACGTGGATGTTTACAGGGTTAGAATCCCCGAGGAAGATAGGCGAACAGCCTCATCGAAATATTGGATGTTTTAATAAATTATTTTGATTCAAAAGCGTTAATAATTCTTAATATTTATATGTATAGTAGGACAACTTTGTAATCTTAGGACGTTATGTAGCCGTTCCTGTATTGGTGAGGGTCAAACCCAAACCATGGTATACGGATTGATTTTTGTTCTAATTTGTCTTAAGCATGTTTTATAAGATATTCACTGATTTTAATCTGGGTGAATGTAATAAAAAAGGAATACTTGGATCTGAATTAAAAAAATAAATATGTTAAAATGTTTTAAGGTATTTTTTTTTACTTCTCCTTTTTGTCATTTTATTTTACTTATAAAATTATCATAATCTTTTCGTGTCACGTGGTAACTGCATTTAACAGTGGTCAAAAAATGATTATTTTTTATTCCCAGAGATTCAGGTAAGCCTATTATTGCTTTTCGATTTAATTTTGCCTCAAAATAAATCTCCTTATTTTTAACGAATAAGATTAGAAATGTCTTTTGTATCTTTTGCAACCTTAGTTCTCCTTTTCCAGGGGAATTTAATTCTCAAGCAAACCGGAAAGTCAACTATAGAACATGGCTTTATACATGTTTAATATACTTATGTTTACATTACATATAATGTTGAATATGAATAGGACAAAAAAATTGCGAACTAAAATCAAAATTTTCGAAATCAATTTTCCAAGTTTATTTACGCTGAAAGAATTATCTTCATCATCTAAAATGGTTCATAATAACTCAAAATATCATTGAAAAACAATAAAAGTATAAATATTAAGTATAAATCAAATAATTGTAGCTTTGAAAAGTATTTGGCCATAATTTAGATGGCCTTTTTAAATATTGCGCGCGTGCCAATATTTCTTCATCTCATTACTAATTTCGCGTTTGATTGAACTATTGATTTATCTTCTGACTTATTTTGGGTAGTTAATTCACATTTTCTTGTTTTCTCCTTGTGTTTTTTTATTATTAATTCTTTTTAAAATTTAACTGTATTAATTATATTGTTTTAAAGAACATATATGTTTTATTTTGACATAATTTATAAGTAAAATTATTGTATATTTATGTCAAAAAATTCAGAAAATAAATCAACAACTTAAAATCAAAATTAGTAATGAAGGAAGGTTGACAACAATAATTTATAAGTATGGCTAAAATATATTGTTGTGTATTAATTATCATTGATTTTTTATATTCTGTTTTATCATCATCATCCACGTGGTAATCAAAACATGCTTCGAGAATAAATTGTTTTTGTATTTGTGTGTAAACAAATGTCAGTAATTTAAATATTAAAGACATAACAATTATTGGCGACGAGGATGTCGATTCTTAATTGAATATGTAAGTAATTTTAAATATAAAATATTTAAAGTTTTTAAGTAAAAATATTTTTAAAAAATGGGCGAGTTTTGGCAAGCTTGAAAATTTCGATTTATCTAAGCCTGAAGGGTGGATTGCATATCTCGAAAGAATTAATTTTTATTTCGTGGCAAATGGCATTGAAAA
Source organism: Cordylochernes scorpioides (assembly GCA_030710605.1). Taxonomy (NCBI): domain Eukaryota; kingdom Metazoa; phylum Arthropoda; class Arachnida; order Pseudoscorpiones; family Chernetidae; genus Cordylochernes; species Cordylochernes scorpioides. Next base: position 41,077,140 of record CP092866.1, on the reverse strand, counting down.
AATTGAACAAAAGAAGGCAATATTATTGACTTTAATAGGTCCTGAAACTTTTTCTTTGGCAAGATCATTGGCCGCACCTAAGCCTTTAAATGATATTGATTATAGCGAATTGATCAAGCTATTGACTGGCCATTTCTGCCCTAAACCAAACGTAATTGTACAAAGATACCATTTCAATAAAAGAAATCAAGGCACAGAATCTGTATCCGCCTATGTGGCTGAACTAAGAAAATTAAGCGAAAACTGTGAATTTATTGATTTAGATGATCGCTTAAGAGATAGACTGGTATGTGGCCTGAGAAATGAATTTCTGGTTAAAAGACTATTGTCTGAAAAGGATTTAACCTTTGAAAAGGCTGTGAATTTGGCACTGTGTGATGAATCGGCTAGTGCAGATGCAAGTATTCTACAGGAAAAAATGCCAGAATTAAATGTAATTAGTAAATTAAATAAATTTGAATCGCCTAAGTTTAAGCCAAATAAAGTCAATTCTAATAGTTTTAAAAAAAGTGTAAACAAACTGGTTTGCATTCGTTGCAAGGGCAACCACTTGCCAAAAGTATGTAAATTCCAAAATGCTAAATGTTTTAAGTGTGGCAAAATAGGTCATTTACAAAAGGCTTGTTTAACAAAAGCAAATAACCTTACATATTTACATAATAAAAATAATAGTTTTAGTGATCCATCTTTGAATAACCTCAAAACAGATGATGAAATTTGTCCATTCTACATTACAGCAAATTTAGATGGAAATGAAATAGCAATGCTAATAGATTCAGGTAGTATGTATTCAATACTGAATAAAGAAACCTATTTAAAGTACTGGAAAATGACGCAACTTAGTAAATCTGATGTTTCTTTAAGAACATGGGCATCAGATAAAGTAAAAATTCTAGGAAAACTCAATGTGATGGCTAAAGTCGCAAATTGCACAAAAAGCATGACAATTTTGGTGGCTGATGGACTGGGTCCTAATATTCTAGGAAGACAATGGTTCGGAGCGTTCCATTTAAAAATAAATTTCTTGAATATAAATGGAAGTAATCCGATATCTCCTGAATTCGAGGAATTGTTCAAGGAAGAAATAGATGCTTACAATGGCCCTTTAATTCACATTGATCTCCCTGAAAATGCTGTGCCAAAATTTGTAAAGGCCAGGGCAGTGCCTTTTGCTCTAAGAGAGTTAGTGGATAAAAAGCTGAAATCCCTGGAAGAGCAAGGAATTATTGAACCAATAAAATTTTCTAAATGGGCATCACCAATTGTTACGGTTCTAAAAAATGATGGAACAATAAGGATTTGTCATGATTACAAGACAACAGTTAACTTATATACCAACCCAGATAAATATCCACTGCCCACAATTCCACAACTTTTGGACAGGCTAAGAGGTGGTAAGGTATTTACTAAATTAGATATGGCCCAAGCTTATCAACAATTAAAGGTGGATGATGAATCTTCTGAAATTCTTACCATTAATACGCCCAGAGGATTGTATAGAGTTAAACGTCTTCCCTTTGGATTGAATTCAGCAGTCGGAACCTTCCAAAGATTTATGGACACTCTTCTAATGGGGATTGATGGAGTAGCAGTTTATTTGGACGATGTCCTTATATCAGGAATAAATTGTGGTGACCTTAAAAAAAAAACAGAAAAAGTTCTTTTGCGTTTCAAGGAAGCAGGACTCAGACTTAAAAGAAATAAATGTAAATTTTATGTTCCAGAAATTGAATTTTTAGGAATGAAAATTGACGATAAAGGAATTCATCCATCCGAAGAAAAGTTGAGAGCAATTAAAGATGCCAGACCACCATCTAATAAAAAAGAATTGATGTCTTTTTTAGGACTTTTAAATTATTATGAGAGGTTTTTAAGAAATAAAGCCACAGTAGTTGAACCGCTTCATAGACTTTTAGACAGTAATAATCCTTGGAAATGGAACAGAGAGCATCAAAGAGCCTTTAAAGAAGCTAAAAGCTTAATCAGTTCTGAGTCTGTTCTAGCTCATTTTGATGATAATCTGCCTATTCTGGTCAGCTGTGATGCTTCTGAGTATGGCATTGGAGCCATATTGTCCCAAGTAGATCATGGAGTTGAAAGACCAGTTGTATTCGCCTCCCGGACCTTGAATAAAACTGAAAGAAGATATGCTGTGATTGATAGAGAAGCATTGGCAGTAATATTTGCTGTATCTAAATTTTATCAGTATCTTCTGGGGAGGAAATTCAAAATTTTGACAGACCATAAACCTCTAATTGGCCTTTTCAACCCTAGTAAACCGATACCTCAAGTTTTATCACCTCGCATGTTAAGATGGAGCCTAACTCTGTCTGCATATTCATACTCTATAGAATATAAACCAGGAAGAACAAATGGGAATGTAGATGCACTCAGTAGACTTCCATTGAATGAATCACCAAGTGAAGTTCCAAACCCACCCGAAGTATTTTTCATTGAGTCAGAAAATGCTGCTGTTAGTTCTTCTGAAGTTGCAAAGTTAACTAATAAGGATCCTATTCTGTCTAGGATAAAATTTTGGGCAATGAATGGGTGGCCTGAGCAGAGGTATGAGGAGAAATTTAAAGATTTTTCCAACAGGTCTAGTGAGATTTCAGTTCACAAAGATTGCTTGCTGTGGGGGAGCAGAGTGATAATTCCTGAAAAGTTGAGAAGAGACATCTTAAATCTCTTGCATGACACCCATGTTGGTATAGTGGGAACTAAGGCATTAGCTCGAGGATTATGCTGGTGGCCTAATATGGACAAGGACATTGAGAGATTGGTATCTAATTGTAGAATCTGTTTGTCTTGTAGTCATGATCCACCAAAGACTAGTGTATACCCCTGGATTTGGCCTTCCAGACCTTGGTCAAGATTACACATCGACCATGCTGGTCCCTTTCAAGGAAAATTATTTTTAGTAGCAGTAGATGCTTTTTCAAAATGGACAGAAGCAAAAATCGTGCCATCAACCTCTGCTGAAATTACCATTAAAGTTTTAAGAGAAATGTTTGCTACTCATGGTTTGCCAGATGTAATTGTTTCGGATAACGGAACTTCTTTTACTTCCGATCAATTTCAGACATTCTTAAAAAGAAACAGTATAAGACACATTCTCTGTGCTCCATATCACGCTGCCTCTAATGGCCAGGTAGAGAGAGCCATACAAACTTTGAAAAATCTTCTTAGAAAAAATGACAATGGTGATTGGTCAACCAGGTTGGCTAGATCTCTCATAACAATGAGAATAACTATCAATAACACAACCCAAAAATCTCCAGCTCAGCTTCTAATGAATAGGAATTTAAAATGTCTTCTGAATAAATGTCATCCAGAAATTGTCTCTGAGGAGAGGAATAAACAAGAAGAAAAATTCATGAGAACATGGAGACCCATAGAGCGGTGGAAGAAGGACAGGAGATTGTGGCTAGAAATTACCATGGTCCTAAATGGCTACCTGGAGTGGTCTGTGAGAAAACAGGCCCTGTCTCAGTTAAAGTGGAAACTGATGATGGAAGAATTTTCAATAGACACTTGGATCAGGTAAGGAGCTGTGGAGAAAATGAACCCTTGCCTTCTACATCGTCGACTCCACAAGTGCCACCTGAGAGCGAAGAAACCCAAGATGCTCCAGCAATAGAGTCTCCTGCAGTGACTCCGCAGCCTGTCTTGAGGAGGTCCTCAAGAATAAGGAAGCCTACTAAGATTTTTGACATCTGATTGGTGTTTGACTTAATGGGGAGGAGTTGTTGTGTATTAATTATCATTGATTTTTTATATTCTGTTTTATCATCATCATCCACGTGGTAATCAAAACATGCTTCGAGAATAAATTGTTTTTGTATTTGTGTGTAAACAAATGTCAGTAATTTAAATATTAAAGACATAACATATATTTTATACATTATATTGATTATATACACATGTATGGGTAAAAACTTTTAACCATTGATTATACATATGTATTTCATATTTTATCTCATTATGTGTGTTATTTCTCATTATTTTTCATTATTATATCGTCATATTGGCTGCCTATATAAAAATATTATATATAATTTATTTGACCAATATTTCAGTTAGCTGAACGCCAACCTTTATCAAGGTATTATAACATTTTTAGGTCACACTTTAAAATGTTATAATACCTTGATAAAGGTTGGCGTTCAGCCAAATGAAATATTGGTAAAATAAATGATATTTTGATCAAATATATACTTTTTTTCATTTAAAGATTTATTTATGGATTGCTCTTTTTCAAAAAATATAAAATTATATATTTAAATAAAACTAATTATCGCTCCTTTTGAATATTTATAATAAACGAGCCTAATAATCACATGAATTATTACATATATTTATGTTTTCTATTTTGAAATATATTTTTATGATTGATATATGAATATTCTAATACCAAGGCGCTTAGATGCCTTTTAAATACTTAACCAGACAATAAATTTGGTGATTAAATGTTTCCAGTCATAAAATACTTTTATATCTACATTTATGAGATGATAATCATTTCTAAAAACTCTCTGATATATATATTTATACGTCTGTAATATAATTTAAAAATTAAAAATAAACCTTTTAAAGTTCCTAACGATATATGACAAATTTGAAGCGCCCCTTTTTTATTAATTTAAAAGTATATATGATTAACACACCTTATTGCAAATTAGAAAATTCATAAACGATAGAGGGACCTATGATAGGAAATATTATATCATATATATTCAATATCTGGACTTGCTTCGAACCTGGAGGCTGTTGTTGGGTGCTGGGCTGCCTGTGTACAGGAGCTCGATCTATGATTCCTTTCTTCCTGTGGTGAATCTGTATAAGACCGGTGGTCTTAAAAAAGCTTTGTGTGTGTGTATATATTTAATATATTAAGAAAACAATTCTTACTGCCCTTTACTGTAATAAGAAAAACATAGGTGGAGCCTGTCAGCCATCAGTGGCGAACCCTTCCTCTGTGATTCCAGTTTATTCTACAAGACCGTTCTACTGTTGTATTGGACACACTGGTCAGCATTATCCAACTATCACAAAATATTTTATTAAGACATATAATCTTATATATGTATTTACCACGGAGTCTTCAAATGATAAGAATAAAAAAGTAAAACCTAATCATATTTAATAATGAAATTTATTTACAGGAAAAAACTTAAGACACAATCAAGCTTATAAAAATAAAAATACAACCTTTCGCATTGAGTTTCTTTTATTTTGAAATAAAGAAAATAAAAGAAACTCGATGCGAAAGGTTGTATTTTTATTTTTATAATTTGTAGCGCATTTAATTCGTTTACTTCAATCAAGCTTATATAGATTACTCTGGCTAATTCCAAATTTTAAATTTTAAATTTATTTTTTTAGAATTATAATATTATTATATGAGAGAGGCCTTGCTTGTGAAAGAGATTGTTTTAATGTGGTAATAAATAAAAACCGTTTTCAATAAACCGTTATATAAATGACAACTATGCAAATTTAAATAGTGAACGCGTTCAATGTGGTTCTAAAATAATGAAGGAATTATAACTATGTAAATAGAAATGTGATCCTGAACTGTTGTAGAAATGTTTCAACTATGCAAATAGAAATATTGGACGCGTATAAACAGTCCGACAACAAATAGAAATGACAGCTATATATATATATAAGTATTATACTCAAATACAAGTGTCATTCCAAAGGTTTTTGCAATCACTTATTTTTATTGAAGCTACAACTTTCAAATTCTCAGAGTTTCTAAAAGTGCTTACCTTCTTAACACCTATGCAAAATTTCAACCGTGAAAACCGGACAAAATATAGAAATGACAACTATATAAATAAAAATATTAAACTCATATAAAAGTAACTCATATAATACTATCCTGAAATATCACAACTATATATATATGTAAAATAAAATACTGAAGGCGTAATACACGGTCTAAAATGTAAAAATTACAGAACAATGTAAATAAAAATACTGAATACGTATAATACAGCTCTAAAATGTAGAAATGACAACTATGCAAATCAAATATGGAACATATATAACACGGTTATGAAGCAGAGGAAGGAACAAAGCAGAAAGCAGGGCCCTCATTTTTGCTAACAAGATAGTTGACTTTTCGTCTGAAAGAGAATCGATGGGCTACGCTGATTGGCTAGCGCGTTTTTGCCTGACCATCGGCTGCAATTGATTGGGCGCCATGTTGGAAGTCCAGGAATATCTTGTAAGGGTAAATTGGATCAATACCCTTGCTATGTGGAGGCCATCGTTTCTATTGGATTCTCTGTCGGATCCCTAAGAATTCTTTTGATCTCTAAAATGACATTTTTTATAACTCCTCTCTCTCTACATTGCCATCATATACGCATATATAAACACACTATATAACTGTCTATTTAAAATAAATAAAATGTTTATATAAAAGGTAGATTTGGACTAGATGGGATTCAAACTTTTGGAGTTTTACGTGTGATGATTAATTGTAAGCCAATCAGACGATTGATGTTCAAAGTTCATGATGATGAGCCGGACGCTTTCTCTATTTTACTCACTGAAGCAAGAAGGAAATTGTTTATAAATGGAAAAATAGACGTAAAAATAATTTCAATTCATAGTTATAGGTGGCCCGCTGAAGCCGTATAGATAATAAACGATTGGAAATACACAGAGTTTTAAAAACTTACTCAGTGAGTGGAGTATTTTCTTATTGCAGAGTTGTGTGTGTATATAATTACTATTTCAACATATCAGCAATCAGCATTGTATCTTTTATTTTGTTGAAGTTTCAAACACATCATTTAAGTTTGTTATGGGAATAACGCAACAATTATACTTCCCAAACTTTTTTCAAATAAATATCTTAACTTTGAGGGGACTTGGCTAAAATTGGTGGATGAAGAAAATAATATATTGTAACATAGTATTTATTAATTATATTATTTTTTATTAACAGAGTGGTCATTTTTATGTTTATATCTTGCGACTCTGTAAATTTCCCTCGTGGCTTATCTTTTGTTTACAATTCATAATTTGTCCTTCCTCGAAATAAATTTTGTTTCCTCCTGAAGTTTTTGTCTTCCCTAATTTTCCACGTGGCAATATTATTTTAAAGTAGTAACAAATATCTGACGGTTTTGAAGACTTTCGATGTCACACCTTTATCAAGAATTCTAAAAATATTTTCAAAATGTGTAAATATGTTTTGTTTTCTTCGCAAGCCTGCTCTCTTCATATCTAACTCTCACTTAATTCTTGAGCAACTAGCATAACAACTCTTGATAATGGCGGCAGAGCGTATTATAAAAATACTAAGAAATGTATATTATTTGGAAACAGAGCGCCATCTCTGTATATGAAATTTTTTCTATTCATCGAGATTTTTTTAGACTTTTTACAAATAAATTCGCATTTATTATTATTTTTTTTCAAATTCCATATACTTTTTTATTTATATATGTCAAAATAGTATTCTATAATCTATAAAATTTATTTCAGTGATATGGATGTTTTTGATGTACCAAGTCTATATAGCAAATATATGAGATATATGAAAAAAGATAAAAATATAAAATCGGTCAGGTGTTGATATTAAAAACAAAAAAAAAAAAGGCATATCCTGACCGCTCACGTGAGCATTTTGGATGGCAAAGCGCCATCTAGTGGAACAAAAATCAACTAAACGTTGATTTAGGCTTGTTTCCTAATATTTATCCAACCCAATTTCTTGATAAATAAAGAAAAAACAATTACGAACGCGTTTCGGGTAGTTGGCCCTCGTTGGCGTGGTGCAGGCTGTACCCCAACGACCAAAAATTTGTCCAAGAGGCTTCCTGAGAAATACTTTGCTACAATATTATAATTGTGAAAAAAATAATAAAAAAATAAAATAATAAAAAAAATAATAATAATGGTTAGGTGTTTGTTATTAATATCAAAAAAGACATATCCTGACCACGTTCAAATGAACTTTTATATGGCAGAGCGCCAAATTCGCATAAATACACTGATCATGTGAAAACTAAATTTATATATATATATATATATATATAAAATATTTTAAAATATTTTAAAATATAACATTCAAAACTTCATATAAATCCATACACATGATGGATGTTTAACAATGTTCAGTGTTGAATTAAAAGTCGATTCTATGGATTATAAAGAAATAGCGGATGAATTAAAATCACATGAGACACTGAGATTTACAAGATATTTATTTAAAAATTGATCTTTTTTTCTAGCGATAAATAATATATTTATACAGAAATAACAAAAACCTCTCTATAAAATGGGATCATTTTGTTAGTTTAAAACTTACTCACAATATGGGTTTTGGATTGGTGCATTGGTTTTGGAGAATACAACAATTAATCCATTACATATCAATTCTTATATGTTTGATCGCGTTATACTATATTTCGGATCAAATAAGAAAACCACTGAAAGAGCTGGAGATATCGGTTTTGCTCTTCATTGGAAAATGGGTGCCGTTGCAACGTTAGTCACCTTGGACCAGAATTTGGTCAAATATTCCAAGGGTCCACTGGTGTGGTCGGACTTCTCCCCCCCCCCCCCCCCCCCCTCATGCCCAGCAATGGCCGTAGCCTTGCAGAAAATTGATATGGACCCAGAGCAGCAGCTTTACACACCCAAGATAGTGGACAATGCTGCTGCTGTGATAGAGATGCATTAAGACATCTGAGGCTCTTCATTGGACACGACAACAACAATTGAAAGAGCAATAATGGACAACAATATTACCATTTTAAAATACAATATAACGCGGCTGATGATTGTAAAACGAAAATTGCAATTATACCGCGAATGTTTCTTTTAAACAAAAATCGAAATTTATTTTAAAGAGAAATAACGACTATACATACTTCATTCTTAAATATTACCATTTGTTAAATGTTTCTAACCATTAATTGTTACTTTCCTATCTAGTATAAAGCCACAGATTGCCACGTGAACTTTTAAAAAGATAGATTAAGTTTATAATATCAAAATCACAAAAGGCATATTCTGACCACGCTTACATGAACTTTTAGATGGCAGAGCGCCATCTAGTTGAACATACATCAACGTTTAGTTGATTTCTGCCACACTAGATGGCGCTCTGCCATCTAAAAGTTCATGTGAACATGGTCAGGATATGTCTTTTTTGATTTTAATAACAAACACCTGACCTTTTATTATTATTTTATTTTTATTATTTCTCACAATTATAATATTGTATCAAAGTATTTATTATTTTATCAACAGATTATTTTTATTTTGATATGTTCATATATTTAATACTCTGTGTAATCTTACCTCATTGCTTCTCTTGTATTTTATCTATGTATGCTTGTGCCTTTAATAAATTGCTGTGTCATCCTGAAGTTTGTCTTTCCTAATTTTCTACGTGATAATATCTTTGTTTTTATTATGTCTTTTATCTCATCGTATAGCATTCAAATGAATCTCTCTCGCATATTTTTATACGTTTTATATAAAAAATACTTAAGTTGGAATAAAAAAATATTGATTTACCAATATTTCAGTTAGCTGAACGCCAAATATGTGTTAATAATTTATGAAATATTAGTAAATAGCTTTTTTTCTTACTCCAAAGTGTGCCTTTTTGAGTCAAAAGTCGATCCATTTGATATAATTATATATTTAAAAAATTATATATTTATTAAAGAATCTTTGTGAATGAATTTTTTTACTCTAAATATTTCGAGAGATTGTGTTCTCTCTTTATCAATTTATTTCACAATGGAATTTCAAGTTTATTGTGTGATAAATTGATAAAGAGAAAAATCCCTCGAAATATTTTGAGAAAAGTTTCTTTTTCTTTCACAGATCCAAGTACGTCTTTTTTTATATAAATGTACGCCTTTTTATATTTAGATTTATTAATGGATTGATTTGTTTTCAAAACTGATTATTAAATATATCTTTTTTCAATCCCAGTGTATAATTCTACAAGGTAGTGGAGACTATATTCATGGATTAAAATAATATATATAGATGACCGGGGAGAGTTCACTCTAATACCTCAACATTTCAGTCAACAACCAAAATATCCAATATCACACCTATATATATGTCTTTATTGAGTTAATATATATATATATCAGACACACAAAGCTTTATTAAGATCACCGGTCTTATACAGATTCACCACAGGAAGAAATTATAGATGGAGTTCCTATACTCCAGGCAGCGCAGCACCCAACAACAGCCTCCTGGTCCGACGCATGTCCAATGGTCACACGTTCCTTTGTGCATACGTCATGGTTAGCGAATCACTGAACAGGCTAGTGTGGAATCAGCCGCGTTCTAGTCTTAGATTTCCTCGTCCAAATGAACCACGGCGAGCTAATTCTATATACAGTTACGAGCGTCATTCTTCGTCGCCTCTGTCACGGTTTGCTTTTTTTTTTGAATGGCGCCCTCCTATTGGTCGGCTACGATCACGCTACCTTTGCCCCCCCCCCCCCACTCGCATTTCCGTTTCTGTAACTATTGTGTTGGAACGGGTCGCTCCTTAAATAAATGCATATATTAGTTAATAACCAAATGGAATCCTCTCTTTCTTTTTCCCAGTAAGAGACGCCTATGGAAGCCAACAGTACATAGACAGATAAAGCACATAGGCTATAGTTATTAACTAAAATATGCATTTATTTAAGGCGCCAATTTATAATTGTAACAAATAGTATTTGAATCAAAACATTCAATCGGGTAAAACACGGGCGTTGCCCGGGTCATTCGGCTAGTATATATATATATAAACGTACAGCCTGATCCACGCTGACGAGAGCCAACAGCCCGAAACGCTTTCGTGGATGGCTTTTCTTGATTTATCAAGAAAATAGGATGGCCAAATATCAGGGAACAGGCTAAATCAACGTTTAGTTTATTTCTGTTCCACTAGATGGCGCTCTGCCATCTAAAAAGCACATGTGCTCGTGGTCAGGATATACCTTCTTTGTTTTTAATATATATAGGTTTTATAATGATTGAAGAAAGTTTTAGAAGAGATTGGAATTGCAGTCAAGTAAAAGGGTTGAAACAGTCGCCAGGTTTACTTTTGACAAGACCCGGCCTGGTACCAATCTCTTTCCATCCCGGTTGAATCATTATGGTTTTCATCAACACAAAACATGAACAAATTGACACCAATTTACACTAGCAAGTTTAACAAAAGTTATATTATATTAACAAGAGGAATCATAAAGTTTTCAAAAATACATTTAATTTTTTTTTTCTTATTTTTACTTTTAAAAGTTTGATAAAAGATTAACATGGTTCTGTTTTTATTTTTATCTCTCTTTTTCCATCTTCATCTTCAATCCTTCCTTTTCCCCCCCATGTTCCACTCATATGACACGTAACTGCTGAAGCTACAGCGTAATTTGTTATAGCCTTAACTTATTACCAAAAATACAAAGCCCTTTGATACCTTAAAAAATGTAACGCCTTGCAAAATGCTTTATTTTTATTTATTTCTCCTGACGAAGACAAAATATTTTAGTTGTAACGTTGTGAAGATAAAAATTTAACTGGCCGAAGTGACTATTTTATAAAGAAATATTTTCAGAATGTCAGGGAACTTGCTAACGAATAGAAAATCCGAGGTAAAGATCTAATGTCAATTGGTAGGAAAATATTAGCTTGGATGTCTCTCAATCATTGGTCCACAGATTTCGACATAAACTTTGAAATTGAGGAAAGATCGTTGCACTGATTTGCACACGACACTATCCTTTAGCTTTGGTACTGACGGGAGCACGTGAAGCTCTAAGAGGCCTGCAATAAACCCTAAAAAATAAATTATTTATTATAATAAAAAAGAACTTCTATAATATTTTTGAAGCCTAACGTAAATAAAAGGACAATGTTTGATACCCTCAGATGTAATCCTGGACAATTGATGTCAATTAATATTGAAAAGCCAACTACGATCGCGTTTTTTCACATGAACAGCGTATTTATGCAAATTTGGCCTTGAATACCTATTTCTTGATTTCTCGATTTGATCGTTGAGGTGAAGCCTGCACCACGCTGCCGAGAGCCAACAGCTTGAAGCACGTTCATGGTTGTCTTTTCTTGTTTATCAAGAAAATAGGTTGGCCAAATATCAGGGAACAGGTTAAATCAATGTTTAGTTGATATTTGATCCACTAGATGGCGCTCTACTATCTAAAAATGCTCATGTGAGCAGTCAGGATATGTTCTATTTTGTTTTTAATATATGCATATATGTTATGAATATTTTGTTTTGTTGTTGAAAAAGATAGAATTGGAGGTGCAGTCGTGAAAAATAGGAAATAAATTATTTACTTATATATCAAGTAGTTTTTATTTTGAAATACTTGAAGCAAATTATACCTAATATTATTTGTCACAGTAATATAGAATTTATAAAATGAATCCTATATTCGTGTTTTGAAAAAAAGGTAGGGTTAACTATACATATTTACAACAACTATTCAAAAAAAGTGGTATCTTCTAAATCTATGGTCAAAAATGTAGAACAGTCAATGATGAAAATAAAATACATGTTTTAAAAAATTATATATATATTTGCATTTTAGATTATATAAATATATATAAATAATTGTAAGAATACTATATGCACGAGATCATATTTAAAGTAGATTGATAAATATAACAGAATGTAATATTGAAATCTTTAGATACCATAATCTCTCACATAAGAAATTATAAGCTAAAATCAACTCTGGTCTCTCCTGGAACGCTTCACGATTTTGCGTGTCATCCTTGCGCAGGGGCCATGCTAATCTTCTTTGTATCGTTCCTATTGTAGTAGTTGTACCGCCGAACTGGTATCGCAGGGGCCATGCTAATCTTCTCTGTATCGTTCCTATTGTAGTAGTTGTACCGCCGAACTGGTATCGCAGGGGCCATGCTAATCTTCTCTGTATCGTTCCTATTTTAGTAGTTGTACCGCCGAACTGGTATCACAGGGGCCATGCTAATCTTCTCTGTATCGTTCCTATTTTAGTAGTTGTACCGCCGAACTGGTATCGCAGGGGCCATGCTAATCTTCTCTGTATCGTTCCTATTTTAGTAGTTGTACCGCCGAACTGGTATCGCAGGGGCCACGCTAATCTTCTCTGTATCGTTCCTATTGTAGTAGTTGTACCGCCGAACTGGTATCACATGGGCCATGCTAATCTTCTCTGTATCGTTCCTATTGTAGTAGTTGTACCGCCGAACTGGTATCACATGGGCCATGCTAATCTTCTCTGTATCCTTCCTATTGTAGTAGTTGTACTGCCGAACTGGTATCGCAGGGGCCATGCTAATCTTCTCTGTATCGTTCCTATTGTAGTAGTTGTACCGCCGAACTGGTATCGCAGGGGCCATGCTTATCTTCTCTGTATCGTTCCTATTGTAGTAGTTGTACTGCCGAACTGGTATCGCAGGGGCCATGCTAATCTTCTCTGTATTCTTCCTATTGTAGTAGTTGTACGGCCGAACTGGTATCACAGGAGCCATGCTAATCTTCTCTGTATCGTTCCTATTGTAGTAGTTGTACTGCCGAACTGGTATCACAGGGGCCATGCTAATCTTCTCTGTATCGTTCCTATTGTAGTAGTTGTACCGCCGAACTGGTATCGCAGGGGCCATGCTAATCTTCTCTGTATTCTTCCTATTGTAGTAGTTGTACTGCCGAACTGGTATCACAGGGGCCATGCTAATCTTCTCTGTATCGTTCCTATTGTAGTAGTTGTACCGCCGAACTGGTATCGCAGGGGCCATGCTAATCTTCTCTGTATCGTTCCTATTGTAGTAGTTGTACCGCCGAACTGGTATCGCAGGGGCCATGCTAATCTTCTCTGTATCGTTCCTATTGTAGTAGTTGTACCGCCGAACTGGTATCACAGGAGCCATGCTAATCTTCTCTGTATCGTTCCTATTGTAGTAGTTGTACCGCCGAACTGGTATCGCAGGGGCCATGCTAATCTTCTCTGTATTCTTCCTATTGTAGTAGTTGTACTGCCGAACTGGTATCGCAGGGGCCATGCTAATCTTCTCTGTATTCTTCCTATTGTAGTAGTTGTACTGCCGAACTGGTATCACAGGGGCCATGCTAATCTTCTCTGTATCGTTCCTATTGTAGTAGTTGTACCGCCGAACTGGTATCGCAGGGGCCATGCTAATCTTCTCTGTATCGTTCCTATTGTAGTATATGTACCGCCGAACAAGCGTTTACGGAAGGCTTGTACGGAACTGTGTCTCTTTTCAGAGACTGTGTCATATCGAGTCATGAGGAGTCTTTCAACCAAAACAGAATGTCTGGTAAGAGACCACTACCTCCAAGAGAGACTGTGTGTTTAGCCATATTTTAGGCTATGATCTGTCATCGGAGATTGGATTAGAACACAAAAAGTCATTTTTCAATTTTATCAAAGTGGTTGCTTCACACATCAGATAGATGGCTCATGGAAGGTCTTACTGCTTTTTGATTTCGAAATATTGAGTACAAACATATCAGGCCTCCAGGTAAAGGTATCTTTTCAAAAATATATTTATTCTCTAGTTTTCAAGCACGGACGCCTTTCTACAGGAGAAGGTAGATTAATTATATAAATTATACCATGTTTTCTCATGTATAAGGGCGTCTGTGCCCGAAAGCTAGAAAATAAAAATGTTTTTGAAAAGATACTTTTCCCTGGAGGAATTATATAATTTTACTCAGTATTGACACAAGGGAATATTTTATTGAATTTAGAAATATATAACACATAGTGCCATTTGAATATAATTCTACTTTCCTATAAGCTCTTATGTCCATAGTTTTCTTGAAAACCATTTCTGAGATTCCACACTTCAGTGCTGCGTATATAAGCAGAATCGTCCAATACAGTATTAGAGCTCTGAGAAGCGGTCTGGTGGATTAAATTGGCTAAACCCCTGGGAGGGTTCACCACTGATGAGCCAACCCCTCCCAATATATATTTTTCATCGCAGTAAGGACAGTAGAAGTTTGTATTATGTATAAAAGAAGCATTCGCGCTTTTAAATCCTTTCATTTTATACATAGTGTCATCTATCATCCTAAAACCTAACTACTAAACTTTAAAATAATAACAAATACGTTGATCACACAAATAGTATTTTTTATTTCGGTTTATTCATTTTACCAACTAATATCTATTTTTAGAAATTACTTTTATTCAAACAATAATTATATTTTAAAATCTAATCATTTTTATTCCCTCTCTCTTTTAATATATTCCTTAAAATAATCTCTACGTATATTACCGTCAGACCAATGAGATTCCTTTGTTCAAATGGGTTGTGACATTAAGTAGCCAATCAAAATAAAGCATTACGATGACGTCATACCTAAATAGCCAATAAGATAATGCGGAGACATTAAATTTGTATAACAATAAAGCGCCTGGAATTTAATTAATACGTAAGCATTTAATAATTTTTTGAGGTACTGTTTCAGTAATCCATTCTCGTCTGCTCCCAAGGGGCTGCAAGGCTTAAAGGATATTGATGGAGGAGGAACGTCGTTTGTCTTGTACTCCTCGAATCACTTGCCTGGAAAAATCCCATTTGAATTTTACTGAAAGGAAGATTTCCTCAAATATTTGCATACCTTTCCAAAAAGATTAAAAGCCTTTATTTGAGATGTTATCACAGATTCCAAATGGGAATTGATAAGGTATCAAAGAGAATTCTGAATCTCTCTCTCTCTCTCTCTCTCTTTGAGATATTCTCTCTGTGTAGATATTAAAATGAAAATGTATTTCGGATGAATAATTTTGAAATTAAAGTTTGCCTAGAGACTTGATCCATAAAATGAGGGCGGTTTTCTAAATGACTGTTTTAGAATATGGTGGTAATGAGAATTATATATTATCTGTATATCCTAATAACATATATTAATTTTTAGAATAGCATAGTGAATATTATTCTTTGATATATATATGTGTGGTATCTAACCCCTTTCAATCGTTCTTTCCAATCTACCAGCAGTTATATACACGTAGATATGCAAATATTTCACTATATTGGATCATCAAAATATCATTTATTTTACCAATATTTCAGTTGGCTGAACACCAACCTTTATCATGGTGTTATAACATATTAATGTGTGAAAAGATAGTACAAATGTGATATGGAACTGGGATAAGGTGCATAAATTATGAAAAAAGGCATCTCCTTGGTCCGTGGTTAGATTTTCTTGATTAATCAAGAATGGGTATTTGGCCAATTCTGGAATAATTAGAAATCAACGAGAATAGTTTATATTTATTCCGATAGATGGCGCAAGCCATCAGCAACTTTCAGTTGCACGATAAGGAGATGCCTTTTTTCATATTAATGTGTGTCTTATTAATATGTTATAATACCTTGATAAAGGTTGGCGTTCAGCCAACTGAAATATTGGTAAAATAAATGATATTTTGATCCTATATATGTCTTTTTAATTGAAGATTTATTTATGAATGGCTCTATTTTCAAAACGATTTCACTATATGTTGGTATCTAAGCCCTTGAAACCACTCTAGCAGATTTTGATACGAAGATATTTCACGTATAATTTTCTAGTGTCAAATTATATTGACAAATATTTGCACTTTTATCTTATCTCAGGTTTTAGTGGGAAGAATTTTGTTTTCGTTTGTTAGTGAACCAATCTCTCCCGCCTTCTCATTGGACGAATGTGGCCATGTTTGTATATATAAAGGGGGCTATGTTTTTGCTAGAGGAGTGTGGTGGATATTTGTGTAGAGACGCTTAAAGTGTTCTCTGCGTGATTTATCCGTGTCTGGTGATCTCCTCACATACCTGTGTGACCCCGGTCCGATCCCTACCAGCGCTACAATAAATACTAAGTACTATTTTGTTTTTATATAGCAATTCGGGAGTTTTTTTTTTTTTTGGGCTTCTTTTTATTGTTGTTGCTGTTATACGCTTTTCTGTGTGTTATTTACTCTTACGGTAGGCCCTAGTTTATTGCAACTTTGTGTGTTAACCTGTAATAGTAACTTTTGCCACTAGGCTTAGAAATATGCGATAATAACAAGACGGCAACTTGGTGAAAGAGCATCTCTCAATCATACAGTTGAGTGAGTATCCTTCGTACATCTGGTTGTAGATCGTCTCTTTTGTCCTGTGTCGTCATTCAGGGTGGTGTTGTAGTTGGGGATGCTGATCCTGTGGCCAAGGTTGTTTCCAAGGATAGTTTTCCCAACAAACATCTGTGCGTCTGTAATTTTTCTGATCATTTCGTTTTCCACTGTTTCTAATCCCTTTATCATGTTTTCGTGTGGTATCATGAAACTTGAATGGTCATAGATGGTAGATTAAATTGGAGAAACCGCTGGGAGGGTTAACCACTGATGAGCCAAGCCCTCCCAACATATTTTGCATCGCGGTAAGAACAGTAGTTGTTTTATGTGTAAAAGAAACATTCGAACTTTATTCGTGTTATTGCTTTATATTAATTTATACCTAACTGGCCTTGTTCATGTTGTTTGCGAAAGAGCATTGATCGATGAAAATATTTATATGTAATTCTACTGTTCTAAAAGCTTATATCTATGTACCTTTTCTGAGATTCCACCCTTCACTGTAGCATATATAGGTAGAATCAGTATTAGGGTTATAATCTGGTAGATTAAATTGGTGAAACCGCTGGGATAACCCTCCACTGATGAGCCAAGCCCACCAATATATTTCCATCGCAGTGAGGATAGTAGAGAAGTTGTTTTATGTGTAAAAGAGACATTCGTGCTTAATTCTCATTCATTTCCTATATATTTTATTTCTTGCCGTGTATAATCAGTTCCCCTGGTCTAAAGGTAGGGCTAAACTAGGTTGTTCTTCTTTTGCTAGATTTATTCTGTTTTCGCGATGTGTGTTTTGGAAGGTATTCAAACTGTTAGAATATTTTAATCCTTATTTATTAATAAACAAAATAATTCTTAAATAAATTCATCATATCCAATAGGGGGTCTGTGGAAGGATGGTCTAAACCGTTGGTTTTCGACCGCTACGACCCGGGTTCGATTCCCGCATTGGGCGCCTTTTTCTGTTTAAAAAAAAAAAAAAACACCAATGGCCCCCGATTCTTGCAAAAGTTCAACCTCACCAGGGAGTGCAAGTAACCAAACGGGGCTCTGTCAGATTTGTAAGTGCAAAGTCGAACTGCTTTTCACATGTGTAGACATGTGGTGTACTTACAGTAAAAGCAGTCGCCTACCTCTACCCAACATTATTATCATGGCCTGTACCACGTGTACTAGGAATAAGCAAAAAAAATATTATCCAATACTACCTCGCTTCTGGTTAACTCTTTCATATATATGCAAATATATATAGCTACCTACTTTGTTTATTACAATGAAAATTAACTCCGCCTTTGCCGGTCCCAAGCCCGGATGAAAAAGAAGGAAGGGGAGCAGTAACAAGCTCGCTAAAAAACCTAGGCTCAGCTGGCCCGGCTGATAGTACCCTGTAAGAGCTCCTGATCCAGGTATACAGAATGAGCAGCGTTTTTACTCCATGTTAGGAGCGGCTGCACATGGCGTCTGTTCCTCATGTCAGAGGCAGCCATTTCTTTTGGAGCTAAGTCGGCCTGCCACTGAGTAGTGCTCCCAGTCTTAATGACAAAGGCAGACACATTCTACTTCACCCAGTCATGATGGTTGTCAAGTCTCAAGCTCTACAAACTTGATACCCTAATATGATTGAGTGGAGATAAGAAAGAAGAAGAAGACAATGAGAATTATCAAAAACTAAGATACCTATAATTTCTTTTTCTCAAACTGTAGAGCCTACTACATCAACTCCCCTCCTTTTTATTTAAGTTTGAACACTCCGTATTAAGGAATATCTGGGGGTCTCCGTTTTCGCAAGGTCTATCCACAGGCTGGTGAATCCACAGGTTGTCATTGATGTCGGGGTCATCGAATGTCTAGAGTTCTTCTTCAGATGAAACATCTTTGCATACTCCTGTGGAAAGGTTTGTAATACCCGAAAGCTTGAGATGAATATACAATAAAGGAAGAAACTCATCCTCGGAAGCTGTTTAGCTTACTGTATGTGGCTGATTCCACACTAGCCTGTTCAGTGATTCGCTAACCATGACGTATGTACGAAGGAACGTGTGGCCATTGGACATGCGTCGGACCAGAAGGCTGTTGTTGGGTGCTGCGCTGCCTGGAGTATAGGAGCTCCATCTATTATTTTTTCATGTGGTGAATCTGTATAAGACCGGGGGTCTTAATAAAGCTTTATATATATATGTGTGTGTGTGTCTGTGTGTTTAGCTTGGGAGAATCCTGTATGGCACGTGTGCCCAATAAAAGCTATTGTTGTATATATTTGCATACTCCTTTCTCTCTCTAATCACATAATTTGCATCAATTTTCTTTTTAACTCTATCAGTTTCTATCAATAAACTGATACTTAAATTTACCATGACAATTCCCAACATCCAATTTGGTCTTCCCTCCACCTATATCATTTATTTTGTATTTATTGTCTTGCTTATTGTATCTTAATATCTCACACAGTGGATACTTATATTTTATTTAATAAGGATATTTTTATTTGAAATATCTCGGTGTAGAAATATTTCATCAGAGGATTATTTATTTATAGTTAACAGAAATATTTTCTTTTGAAATAGAAATAGTCCAGATGATGAATTCTTTCTCAATATGCACACTGTGTGACAAGGAAATTACTGAAGAACTCCCCCATTACCTGCTTAATTGTACAGCCCTTGATGAAGAAAGGAAGGCCCTATATCAACAAATTAAATGTACCAACATCTCACCCTACGTATTGCTTTCCAAAATATCAGCAAACAAATCTAAGGCAATAGCTTACTATAAATTTTTTAGATCATCATTATGTAAGAACTAGTCAAGAATTGAATGACTTTGAGACGAAGAGTAAAGCCAGTTCAATTTCCATCTTACTACCTATGTAAATAACACAAGATGATTGTTACCTTACCCAATTGGGAGAATCTGTATGGGACATGTTCCTAATAAAGGCTTTGTGTGTGTGTGTGAATTCTTTCCCAAACCTTAGTCGGTGGAGTTCACTCAGTGATTTTCTAATTTAACAATTTTGATATGTTTTTTTCATTTGAGTAAAATTAATCAATTCTCCAGGGAAAAGTGTCTTTTCATGTATGTTTTTTGTGTTGTGTCGTAATGTCATTCGTATGTTTTTCATGCAAATGCTACATCTTACAACTTCTTTTCTATATATTTATCCTTTCTGGTTAATATACTTAATCTTTGACCAATGTCTTCATTTTGATTATTTCAATATGATTTTTATTAATGATATTCATAACATGTTCTATGTTAGAATCACTTTCATATGTAGTATATTTGATCAGTTCACATAGATTTCCCTAGGAGTAGATCTTCTTCTGTTCCATCTGCCCCCAAGACCTGATGTATACTACGGTATTGTTTATTAACAATATAAACTCCTCCCCTTCTTCTTCACCTTCTTCTTCTCCTACCTCTTCTTAAGATTTAGAAATTTTTGATATCGACTGGAATTATTTCTGTTCATTTATGGTGTATTTGATTTTAATTAAAATTTTATATAGGTGATCTCTCATCTTATGTAGTCTCTGTTTAGAATTAAAGTCAGTAAGTTTTATATTTATCACCAAAAATGGCGAGTAAGAGTTTGTGATTCTTTATAATTGTTAAGTAACCACCATACAAAAATTATGTAAGTCTGACCCTAGTCAGAGTAATTGCCAGACCTTCTTTTTCTATATATAACACTAGCCGAATGACCCGGGCAACGCCCGGGTTTTACCCGATTAAATGATTTTATTCAAATAATATTCGTTACAATTATAAATTGGATGTCATTCTTGTGAAACGTCCCGCTCCAAACTTTGTGTCTGAGAAGCGATATTTTTATAAAGAGATGATCTGGCTTTGTGTCTTCTGCTCGAATGAATGTTTTTCTGTTAGAATTTTGTTCCTGCATACTAAAAATGAACTGGCTTCACCCGTGGTCTCTGCTTTTTGGAATTTTTCCGGATATAATTTTGTATCTGATAATCAAATATGATACAGCAATATTGTCATCATCATTTTCTGTATAAAAAACAACTACTTTTTTCCCAGAACCTGTCAATTTATTTTTCTTGACTAAAAATCCGAAAAATATATTTTCCAGATTTTACTCTATGTCCTGTTAAAACACGTTTTACATGTCCATTAGGTCAGCTGATATTACCTCCCATCTTCACCGCTAGAGGCGCTGCTTGCAAGCGAAAGGGCAAATTTGCAACGCAATTTGCAAATAACTTGTATACATACTTGTAAACTTGTGTACATAGACCATGAATCTGTACATAGACAGGAAAAGCACATATATTTTAATAATATAAATGAGTTTTAAAAATTGTAAAAAAAAAATTCATCGGCCGGGAATCGAACCCGGGGCGCCATCGTGGCAGACGAGCATTCTACCACTGAACCAAAAGCAAACGGTGACAGAATTGTTGATGACTCTGATGCTTGTATTTTTGTATATTTTTTGTCTCATTTAGTGTTCTTAACACAAACGGTAAACTGGTAATTTCCTGAAGTTACAGATTTGGATCAATATTGATGCTATTTTTGGTAATTTTCTAAAGTTCGTATTTGTTCCAATATTGACGTTATTTGGCCGAATTTCTGAAGTTCAGATTTGGAGCAATTTTAACTATATTTGTCCAACTTTTTAATTTTCATACTTGGATTCATTTTAACGCTATTTGTGTGATCACCTCTCTAAAGTTCAAAATTGGGCTAATATTGACGCTATTTGTTCAACTCTCTAAAGTTCAGATTTGGGCCAATATTGACGCTATTTGTGTTCAACTCTCTAAAGTTCAGACTTGGATCAATATTGACGCTATTTGTGGTCAACTCTCTAAAGTTCAGACTTGGACCAATATTGACGCCATTTGGTCAACTCTCTAAAGTTCAGACTTGGATCAATATTGACACTATTTGGTCAACTCTCTAAGTTCAGACATGGACCAATATTGACGCTATTTGTGGTCAACTCTTTAAAGTTCAGATTTGGACCAATATTGACACTATTTGTGGTCGACTCTCTAAAGTTCAGACTTGGACCAATATTGACGCTATTTGTGGTCAACTCTCTAAAGTTTCAGATTTGGATCAATATTGACACTATTTGGTCAACTCTCTAAGTTCAGACTTGGACCAATATTGACGCTATTTGTGGTCAACTCTCTAAAGTTCAGATTTGGACCAATATTAACGCTATTTGTGGTCAACTCTCTAAAGTTCAGATTTGGACCAATATTGACGCTATTTGTGGTCAACTCTCTAAAGTTCAGATTTGGACCAATATTGAGGCTATTTGTGGTCAACTCTCTAAAGTTCAGACTTGGACTAATATTGACGTTATTTGGTCAACTCTCTAAAGTTCAGACTTGGATCAATATTGACACTATTTGGTCAACTCTCTAAGTTCAGACTTGGACCAATATTGAGGCTATTTGTGGTCAACTCTCTAAAGTTCAGATTTGGACCAACATTAACGCTATTTGTGGTCAACTCTCTAAAGTTCAGACTTGGACCAATATTGACGCTATTTGTGGTCAACTCTCTAAAGTTCAGATTTGGACCAATATTGAGGCTATTTGTGGTCAACTCTCTAAAGTTCAGACTTGGACCAATATTGACGTTATTTGTGGTCAACTCTCTAAAGTTCAGATTTGGGCCAATATTGACGTTATTTGTGGTCAACTCTCTAAAGTTCAGACTTAGGCCAATATTGACGCTATTTGTGGTCAACTCTCTAAAGTTCAGACTTGGACCAATATTGACGCTATTTGTGGTCAACTCTCTAAAGTTCAGACTTAGGCCAATATTGACGCTATTTGTGGTCAACTCTCTAAAGTTCAGACTTGGACCAATATTGACGCTATTTGTGGTCAACTCTCTAAAGTTCAGACTTAGGCCAATATTGACGCTATTTGTGGTCAACTCTCTAAAGTTCAGATTTGGACCAATATTGACGCTATTTGTGGTCAACTCTCTAAAGTTCAGACTTAGGCCAATATTGACGCTATTTGTGGTCAACTCTCTAAAGTTCAGAGTTGGACCAATATTGACGTTATTTGTTGTCAACTCTCTAAAGTTCATATTTTGGACCAATATTGACGCTATTTGTGGTCGACTCTCTAAAGTTCAGACTTGGACCAATATTGACGCTCTTTGTGGTCAACTCTCTAAAGTTCAGACTTAGGCCAATATTGACGATATTTGGTCAACTCTCTAAAGTTCAGACTTGGACCAATATTGACGCTATTTGTGGTCAACTCTCTAAAGTTCAGACTTGGACCAATATTGACGCTATTTGTGGTCAACTCTCTAAAGTTCAGACTTGGACCAATATTGACGCTATTTGTTGTCAACTCTCTAAAGTTCATATTTGGACCAATATTGACGCTATCTGTGGTCAACTCTCTAAAGTTCAGATTTGGACTAATATTGACTTTAATTGGTCAACACTCTAAAGTTCATACTTGGATCAATATTGAGGTTATTTGGTCAACTCTTAAAGTTCAGACTTGAACTAATATTGACGTCATTTGGTCAACTCTCTAAAGTTCATATTTGGGCCAATATTGACGTTATTTTACAACTCTCTAAAGTTAAGATTTAGAACAATATTGACATTATTTGGTCAACTCTCTAAAGTTCAGACTTGGACTAATATTGACGGTATTTGTTCAACTCTCTAAACTTCAGACCTGGATCAATATTGACGCTATTTGTGGTCAACCCTCTAAAGTTCAGACTTGGTCCAATATTACGTTATTTGTGTGTGGTCAACTCTCTGAAGTTCATATTTGGACAAATATTGACACTATTTGGTTAATTCTCTAAAGTTCAGATTTGGAACAATATGGACGTTATTTGCTGTCAACTCTCTAAAGTTCAAATTTGGACCAATATTGACGCTATTTGTGGTCAACTCTCTAAAGTTCAGATTTCGACCAATATTGACGCTATTTGTGGTCAACTCTCTAAAGTTCAGACTTGGACCAATATTGACGCTATTTGTGGTCAACTCTCTAAAGTTCAGATTTGGACCAATATTGACGCTATTTGCGGTCTACTCTCTAAAGTACAGATTTGGACCAATATTGACGTTATTTGTGGTCAACTCTCTAAAGTTCAGATTTAGGCAAATATTGACGTTATTTGTGGTCAACACTCTAAAGTACAGATTTGGACTAATATTGACGTTATTTGGTCAATTCTCTGAAGTTCATATTTGGACTAATATTGACGCTATTTGTGGTCAACTCTCTAAAGTTCAGATTTGGACCAATATTGACGTTATTTGGTCAACTCTCTAAAGTTCAGATTTGGGCCAATATTGACGCTATTTGTGGTCAATTCTCTAGAGTACAGATTTGGACCAATATTGACTCTATTTATGGTCAACTCTCTAAAGTTCAGATTTAGGCAAATATTGACGCTATTTGTGGTCAACACTCTAAAGTACAGATTTGGACTAATATTGACGTTATTTGGTCAATTCTCTGAAGTTCATATTTGGACTAATATTGACGCTATTTGTGGTCAACTCTCTAAAGTTCAGATTTGGACCAATATTGACGTTATTTGGTCAACTCTCTAAAGTTCAGATTTGGGCCAATATTGACGCTATTTGTGGTCAATTCTCTAAAGTTCAGATTTGGGCCACTATTGACGGTATTTGTGGTCAACTTTCTAAAGTTCAGATTTGAACCAATATTGACACTATTTGAACAACTCTCTAAAGTTCATATTTGGACTAATATTGACTTTAATTGGTCAACACTCTAAAGTTCATACTTGGATCAATATTGAGGTTATTTGGTCAACTCTTAAAGTTCAGACTTGAACTAATATTGACGTCATTTGGTCAACTCTCTAAAGTTCATATTTGGGCCAATATTGACGTTATTTTATCAACTCTCTAAAGTTAAGATTTAGAACAATATTGACATTATTTGGTCAACTCTCTAAAGTTCAGACTTGGACTAATATTGACGGTATTTGTTCAACTCTCTAAACTTCAGACCTGGATCAATATTGACGCTATTTGTGGTCAACCCTCTAAAGTTCAGACTTGGTCCAATATTACGTTATTTGTGTGTGGTCAACTCTCTGAAGTTCATATTTGGACAAATATTGACACTATTTGGTTAATTCTCTAAAGTTCAGATTTGGAACAATATGGACGTTATTTGCTGTCAACTCTCTAAAGTTCAAATTTGGACCAATATTGACGCTATTTGTGGTCAACTCTCTAAAGTTCAGATTTCGACCAATATTGACGCTATTTGTGGTCAACTCTCTAAAGTTCAGACTTGGACCAATATTGACGCTATTTGTGGTCAACTCTCTAAAGTTCAGATTTGGACCAATATTGACGCTATTTGCGGTCTACTCTCTAAAGTACAGATTTGGACCAATATTGACGTTATTTGTGGTCAACTCTCTAAAGTTCAGATTTAGGCAAATATTGACGTTATTTGTGGTCAACACTCTAAAGTACAGATTTGGACTAATATTGACGTTATTTGGTCAATTCTCTGAAGTTCATATTTGGACTAATATTGACGCTATTTGTGGTCAACTCTCTAAAGTTCAGATTTGGACCAATATTGACGTTATTTGGTCAACTCTCTAAAGTTCAGATTTGGGCCAATATTGACGCTATTTGTGGTCAATTCTCTAGAGTACAGATTTGGACCAATATTGACTCTATTTATGGTCAACTCTCTAAAGTTCAGATTTAGGCAAATATTGACGCTATTTGTGGTCAACACTCTAAAGTACAGATTTGGACTAATATTGACGTTATTTGGTCAATTCTCTGAAGTTCATATTTGGACTAATATTGACGCTATTTGTGGTCAACTCTCTAAAGTTCAGATTTGGACCAATATTGACGTTATTTGGTCAACTCTCTAAAGTTCAGATTTGGGCCAATATTGACGCTATTTGTGGTCAATTCTCTAAAGTTCAGATTTGGGCCACTATTGACGGTATTTGTGGTCAACTTTCTAAAGTTCAGATTTGAACCAATATTGACACTATTTGAACAACTCTCTAAAGTTCAGACTTGGACAAATATTGACACTATTTGAACAACTCTCTAAAGTTCAGACTTGGACAAATATTGACGTTATTTGGTCAAATTTCTAAAGTTCATATTTGGGTCAATATTGATGCTATTTGGTCAATTCTCTAAAGTTCAGTGTTGGGTCAATATTGACGCTATATATGGGCAACTCTCTAAAGTTCAGATTTGGGCAAATATTGACGATATTGTGGTCAACTCTCTAAAGTTCAGATTTGGACCAATATTGTCGCTATTTGTTGTCAACTCTCTAAAGTTCAAATTTGGGTCAATATTGACGTTATTTTTTCAACTCTCTAATGTTTAGACTTGGGCCAATATTGACGTTATTTGGTCATCTCTCTAAAGTTCAGACTTGGACTAATATTGACGTTATTTGGTCAACTCTCTAAAGTTCAGATTTGGGCCAATATTGACGCTATTTGTGGTCAACTCTCTAAAGTTCAGATTTGGGCCAATATTGACGCTATTTGTGGTCAACCCTTTAAAGTTCAGATTTGGGTCAATATTGACGCTATTTGTGGTCAACTCTCTAAAGTTCAGATTTCGGCCAATAATGATGCTATTTGTGGTCAACTCTCTAAAGTTCAGATTTGGGCCACTATTGACGCTATTTGTGGTCAACTCCCTAAAGTTCAGATTTGGGCCACTATTGACGCTATTTGTGGTCAACTCTCTAAAGTTCATATTTGGACCAATATTTTGACGAGATATATTTATAAAACTCGCGAAAGTACAGAATTGGACCAAATTTGACGATATCTGATAAATTTCATAGAATTAAAGATTTAAACCAATATTGATAATGCAAGTACTACTACCTCTACTTGTACTTGTTGAACTCTCTAATGTTGTAAATATGAACCAAAATTGTTTTGTTGAACTAGCTACTATTTACTTTATGATAATTTTTTTCTTCAATTTCACATCAGACCATTATCATAAGACCAATTTTTCGATATTTTTTTGTTACAAATAATAATTTATATTTCTTACTCACATAAAAAACTTGTTTCTTCGAAGCTATTAACAAGCTCGTTTTTCCCAACCTTACAGCAGTTTCTACACCCTAGAACTTTTTGGTCTTAATCTCTCTGGACAAAGCTAAGTTTTGAACTTTCTAATGTGCTACTTTTTTTTTTATTTAACATAAAAGAATTCTGATTTAAATGTCTCTTTCTTAACACACGATGACGTCAATTGGTCAAACTCTTACCACATGTATCTAATTAGGCCTTTTATCTTCTATAGTTTCAGTGTTTTGTTTTTATTTTTATTTTTTAATTTTTTGTGATAAATGGCAATGTTTTTGGAGTTCCTCTGTTAACAGTTAGATGTACGACGGTCATCTCTAGAAATTAGAAGTCTACCAAACGATCTAAACATAAGGCTTGAGTACATTCTTGTCGCTGCGAAATGGCCAAGCTTGGCCTCCCCGAATCCTCCCTCCTGTCCAGTTGACCGGTGCTGACCGCCATGCGCGAAGGCTTCCAATATGGCGGCATGGGGGCAGTTGACGGCTATTTTTGCAGCAGAAGAGGCGGTCAATCGTTAGCTAGGCCTACTCCCCTCCTATTGATCGCCACTGTCCACGCCACTGGACGCCACCCCTGCTTTGCCATTGGTCGCTGAGATGGGGGAGGGGGGATGTTCTTTTCCCTCCACAGAGAGATCCCCTTCTCAATTTAACCGATTGATTTCCGTCCGACCGTTTTAATTGGGTGGCCCTTGTTGTTCTTCTGGGGATATATGCAAATCTTCCATATATATAGGAAATATGCAAATATAGATTTTTAGTGAGTTCAACCCTTCTCTAGGAACCCATTTCTAACACGATGGGGAATGTGTAAATATAGAGCATATTTTTAAATACAAATATTTTTTTAAAAATGGATTTGAATGGAATAGTTAGAATTAAAATTTGGTTGAGTTAGGCTTGTAAATCGGCAATTGCGATTCTCTGGAAATCTTTCAATCTTGAAGCAACTTCGAGCCGGAAGTCTGGATAGGATGGCGAGAATTTTCAATACTTGCTTTGTCCGAGTGGCCAAGGACATCAGAAGTGGAGCAAAGGTCACAACTTTCAAATCTTCTGGGATATATATTGTAGGATTATAAGGTGGGAAGATAAATAATCACATCACAATTTGAAAGAGGGCCCAAGACAACCAGGAGAGAGAGAGAGACGGGACTGGCACAGCCGAGCGTCCGTTCGTGTCGCACACAATCCCCAACTGTCTTAAAAGTCCCGAGGTGTTAACTGACAGGCCCCTGTGGTCGCCCCTTGGAATGTCGCTGGTATCTTAAGTGACCGGACTATACATTCCCGTCTCTCTCTGGGTTATCTGTAGGTTGGCTTTATTATTCCTTGAAGTGTATATATTATGACATATATATAGCTGAACTGTGTCCGTCGTATAGTGTGTGCTTGTATTATACCAATTGATGTAGCTGACGTGATGGGGGAGGTTGGCTATTGTACGTCGCACTGAACAGAAGGAATACAATAAGTGGGACTTGCCTTCAAATTTCCCGTCAGAAGGATCCTCGGCGCCGTGTATGTCATTCTTGGGAAACGTCCCGCTCCACACTGTACATGACCAGCCTGGACTACACCGCCTTGTAGGCCGCTCCGATGTCAGGTTCTCTTGGCACCGTCTTGCAGGATCATCCACACACCCGGAGGCAACTCCCCACGTCTTCTACCCGCCGAAGATGTTCCTAGACTTCCCTTGTCACCCACCAGTTGTTGTTTTTGTCGTGTCCAATGAAGAGCCTCAGATGTCTCCATGCATCTCTATCACAGCAGACGTAATGTCCACTATCTTGGGTGTGTAAAGCTGCTGCTCTGGGCCCATATCAATTTTCTGCATGGCTGCGGCCATTGCTGGGCATGAGAATATGTGGGTAGGTGTTAGTTCCACAATAGGGCAGTTGTTACATGTCCTGTAGGTCCTTGTGCCATCTGGATTAATTGTTATTACTTTGTAGTGTTTCGTTCTGAGTCTTTTTATAGTTTTTGTAATTCTTCTCTCATAGTTTATATCGCATATTTGATTTTTTCTTATTTTTTGTTTGATTA
The DNA here is from genome assembly GCA_030710605.1 of Cordylochernes scorpioides. Taxonomy (NCBI): domain Eukaryota; kingdom Metazoa; phylum Arthropoda; class Arachnida; order Pseudoscorpiones; family Chernetidae; genus Cordylochernes; species Cordylochernes scorpioides. The sequence goes on along the minus strand of CP092866.1, from coordinate 41,047,844 downwards.
TCTTGTATTTTACCAAAGCATCAGCGTCAAATACTGACATTTGTTCTTTCCTTTGGCTCAACTTTCTGGCTTCCTTTGCTAATCCATCTGCCATCTCATTACCCCCGATCCCAACGTGGGCAGAAATCCATTGTAGAATGCAGTTATTCTCCAATGGTTCCAGTTGAGTAAGTAATGAGTGTATTTTCTGTGTGATTTTAGTATTGCCCTTCTGAATTTCTTCTAGTTCCCCCACAGGTGAATACCGTTTTTGGCGCCTGTCCCCCTGACCCATGGCCTCCCCCACAGCTGGAGTCCACTCCTCTTCCCCCAACTTTACTCTGGAATCTTGGCTCTCATATAACTTGTCATCCATTTCACAATATCATTCGTTCAGAATATATTCTAAAAAAAAATTAAAATCAAATTGAAAAAAAAAAAAACGGAGAAAATAATTCTTTCAGCTACCATCATTAATCAGTTAGATTTATATGACTAAAATAAAATCTGCGGGGCGCCCATCATGAACTCGCTTATTGTGAAGCAACACTACACGGTATTCATGGTAAACGGATTGCGGATTTCGACAATTTAGAAAGAGGGAATCATATATCGCCGCAACTCTTTTTATTAACGCGATTAAGGAAGCTTTCGGGCAAGCCCTTCTTCAGCTAACTATAGTGTACAAACAAGGCAAGCGTGAGAGAGATTATATATCGTTTTTAAGGAGGGATCTATGCAAATATAGTACAAAAATATTCTAAAGGAATTTACATAATTGAATAAATATAATATAGTACAAAAAATATCTTTAAAGAAATTTACGTAATTGAATAAATATAAAGAATCAACTATAAACAGTTCAAAGGATTTAGTGGAGACAAAAATGGAATGGCAATTGTTTTATATGGCTTTTTGAAGATTTTTTAGGATAGAAGGGGAACGTACTGTGATGGCAACTGTATACTTTTGTTTAATGGTTTAGGGTGCTTCATGGTTTCTATTGCTTCAAGAAAAGACGAAAAGAGCCTTCACCCACTGTTCATCAAAAATAGAATACAATAAAGAACTTAAGTTTATCGAAAACCAGCTTCTTAAATCTGGATACCCGCTTCCTTTCATCAAAAGAAATAGATATAAACCAGGGACCCCCAGAAATAACTCCAATCAGTACATCTCCACCTGTTACTTACCATATACAGAATCTACAATTACAATAGCCCGCAAACTCAAAAGTTTTGGCATAAAAACCATCTTCAGAGGTTCACCTTCCATGGCCTCGATTCTAAGAAACCCAATCACCAAAAGCACCGACCAGAAACAGAAAAAAGATTTAGTTTACCAAATTCCCTGCCTTAACTGCAATAGTGTCTACATCGGCGAGACATCAAGAGACCTTTCAATCAGAATTAAAGAACACCAAAGAAACATCTCTAAACTAAACCCAAACTCCTTAATAGTTGACCACGTCAGAGAAACAGGACACACTCCAGACTTCAATAATACCAGAATCCTCCATACAAATGCCAAAACTAAAACCCAAAGACTCATTCTTGAAGCAATAGAAACCATGAAGCACCCTAAACCATTAAACAAAAGTATACAGTTGCCATCACAGTACGTTCCCCTTCTATCCTAAAAAATCTTCAAAAAGCCATATAAAACAATTGCCATTCCATTTTTGTCTCCACTAAATCCTTTGAACTGTTTATAGTTGATTCTTTATATTTATTCAATTACGTAAATTTCTTTTAAGATATTTTTTGTACTATATTATATTTATTCAATTATGTAAATTCCTTTAAGATATTTTTGTACTATATTTGCATAGATCCCTCCTTAAAAACGATATATAATCTCTCTCACGCTTGCCTTGTTTGTACACTATAGTTAGCTGAAGAAGGGCTTGCCCGAAAGCTTCCTTAATCGCGTTAATAAAAAGAGTTGCGGCGATATATGATTCCCTCTTTCTAAACTACACGGTATAGTTTATGTATTTCACTATTTTCCTCTCTCACTCAATATATGATTGATGTCTTCCTCCCGATTCCATTTTAAGTCATTTAAATACAATTGTTCACAATGGTAAGATTTCAAAGTTTTTTAACTCTTAACTGAATGGGTGAATTTTTTATACGTAACTGGACGGGTTCATTTAACCTACTTATGTAACTTTATGGAATAAACGCTAAATAATAAATGAAATCAATATTTAAAATATTATTTAATGAATAACACAAATGTTAATATACAGATTTTGACTTTTAAAAATTCTAAATATAAGCGATTTACAGTTTTCACAAATTATTAAATTCGATTTCTTTCTAATTTCTACATTGATAAAATTTAATTACTTTTTTTTTTCCTCTCTTTGTTTATACGTTAGTAATTTATTTTGTTAATTTCTCCTCTTTGCCTTCATTTATTTACCTTATCTTACTTTTTCTACGCTTTTTGGTTAGTTTTCTTTTATTATTATCTCCTCTTTTTTTTCTTGTATTTTTTTTTATTTAGTCTCAACACTTTTCCGTTTTTTGTTTTTTCCTTATACGCTTTTTTTCTTTCTTATATTTAGCTTTTTTTCTGCCTTTTTCTTCATTTGTTTTCTTACTTTCTACGTGTTTCTTTGGCAAAGGTTTCTATTTTTTTTTTTTCAAATGTTTTTAAATTATATTTAAGCAATATATGTAGAAAGAAAAAGACATCTACTTTTCGTGCAACTGAAAGTTGCTGATGGCTTGCACGCCATCTATCGGATTAAATATCAACTATTCGTTGGTTTTTAATTATTCCATAATTGGCCAAATACCCATTCTTGATTAATCAAGAAATTTATTCCAATAGATGGCGCAAGCCATCAGCAACTTTCATAAGCACGATAAGAAGATACCTTTTTCTTAATTTATCCACCTGATCCCAGTACAATGTCACATTTGTTCTATTTTTTCAAATATATATGTAATATTGTTACAAATGTGATCCTGCCGACGTATGGATAAAGTGGCAGTCGTGTACGTGAGGCGAGTGTTGATGTTCTTCCCACACGCGGACAACAAGAAGCAGAGGCAGGGCTAGATGTTAGCACCGAGAGTGGTCGGGGACAGCCCACGGGACAGAGGTAGAGGCCATGACACAAACTTGGATGCTTATCACCGAGACCTGGAGAGAGAGAGAGAGAGAGAGAGAGTGTCTGAGACAGAAGCCGTCTGCCGATGGCCACACCCTAGAACCATCTGCTACTGACCCCCTGCCAAAACCTGTCCTGTTTACAGGGGTCGTCTATAAAGAGTCCCTGGGGGCCCCACATGGGCTGGGCGTTGCCTTTTTCCTCCCCTCTGTCCCTGCCACCAGCTGACCGCTCTCTCTTTGGATCTTTATTTTGACCTCACCATTTTTTAGTTTAAATACAAATAGGGGGTTAAAATACAAATAGTTTATATACAAAATATAGGGTGGTAGTAAATAGAAAGTGTACATTTTAATAGAAGGGTAGGATATTTTAAGGTATCGGCTCTAACTAATTGGAAGATATGTGACATATACTAAAAGTGTCATACAGTTTAAAATATACGATATATATATAATTAAAGATGTCTATAGTGCCCCCTCTAAATAGCGCCCGATTTTAAACATTTTACATTAAAAGTGACCTGTCTATAGCACCCCCTCTCTATAGCACCCAATTTTGGTGAGTCCCAAGAGGGGGCGCTATAGACAGGTTTAACTGTATTTATTTTCTTTTGTGTTGTTTTATACATTCATTATTTATTTCTATATTTTTAGCTAAAGTTGTCTTTGATATTTTTCTCCTCTTTATTTTCATTAACAATATTAACATTAGAGAAAATCTCAATTTTTTTATATATGCTTCCGCAATTATCCTGGGCGGAAAGAACATTTTTGTGACCGGGAGGTCTGAAGAGACATCCACTTGTTGCGCGGCTTCCAGACATGTTCTGATCGAATGCCAAGTGACAAAAGCTAAATTTTACGAGTTTACACAAAAGTAAAAGGTAGCTAACAATAAAACCCACCAACACGTGTAGGTAACAAAAAAAAAACAAGAAAACGTAAATAAAAACACAATAAGAGAGAGAGTTATATTTTAGATAATAAAGTAAACGTCTAAGGATGAGTATCTTTTATTAAACCTTTTTAGAGCTTTCTGGATAACGCCCTTCTACAGGAAAAATTGATACAAAATGACTAGAGAGAGTTGTATCACACACACACACAAAAGCCTTTATTAAGACACACTGGTCTTATAGAGGATTCCCCCCGAGATTACAAGAGAGATAGGCCTGTGAAAGTGGGGAATATACAGAAGAAGAAAAGGAAAGATTATGTAAGTATGATATATACATACACATACCCATATACAACATAACAACAAAAGCCCCCATTAAGACCTAAAGTCTTACAAAAGACTCGACTGCAGGATCCAAGAAGCAAAGTAAGAAAGAGATAAAGAAGTGAACAACAACAAAAAAAATATATATATATATATATATATACACATATTCACTCAATTCAAAGTAACAGTAACGATGCCTTTTTATTCACTGCCTTGTAAAACCCACATAGATCCAGTGAAAACTTTCTATCTGTTATGTAGTTTGTTAAGATATCCTCAACTGTGTCCGGGAATCTATTATCCTGTGGGGGGGATCAGACCAAAGGAATGCGTGAGGAGATTAACAAGCCAGTAACACCAGGAAAGGGAGAGCGCTATAAGCGTCTCACACGACTTAAGGAAAAAGCCTTGCGCATAGCCCTTATATGTATAACATATGGCCACTTGTGTCCAATAGGAAGGCAAGGGAGATTAGTTCGCGCAACAAAAATTTAAAAAAATAAAAAACATCATTCCCGAATAACTGGTAAGCTTTGACTTTTTATGCTTGTCAAAAAAATTGAGACAAGGTCTGAAGATCTTTGATTGATGTATTTCCCTGATGAAATGTTGTGAATGGAGAACATTATAGAAAAACTCAGTTCTTCTGGAATCCGAAGACACGTACAGAATGGAATGGCCGGCGAGGTCCCATACAACATGTTATCTGGAGAGGAGGGCCCGCCAAGAACCACCCAGGTTAACTGCTCTTTGACAGAAATGGGCTTTAATCCCAAATGAACTCCTGGACACCTTTATTTCCAGCATTAGACGACGGTGCAAGTATTGGTTGGCAGTGAGGGGAGGTCACATCGAAATATCTTAAGTACAGTAATCTGTCCATAGTAGATAAAAAAAAAATTAACTTTAGTCCCGCTGACACCTGAAATTTCTAAAAGTGAAAAGTTTTTAAGGTCGCCGGTCGTCTGTTTATTATTATTTTTTAAAGGAGACAAAGGCAATTTTATTCACACTTGGTTATCTCGTGTGTCTTCAATAAAAGTCACTGTGTATCAAATATCTTTCATAGTTATTGTATGAATCCCGATATACATGCTAAAAGGTACAACTTCCTTAAGTTTTGTCATCCAGGAGTGTATGTATACTACTTACCATGGAGACCCCCCCAATTACCAAGAGTCCTCCACCAAGGAAGTCTTCGTTATCTCCCCTCACCTCAAGGCTCAGGAAAAACTTGTAACCTTGGTTCACACGAGAATTAAGTAAAAGAGGGTTTTTATTAGTATTATTAGGGGTAGATTTTTTCAGTTTCCACTCAGCAAAATTTTAATATTAAAAATGTTAACAAAACATTTTGTAGAATCATTCTGAGATATTGTTTGCCAATCCTATAGGATGTACAAGTATTGTACGAGAGTTTAAAAAATTGAGGAAAGGCTTGATTCATCAGTGGTGAACTTCCCCAGCGGATTGAACAACTTTATCCACCAGACCGCAATCGTATTGTTCATTCTGTGTAAAAGTCGTTTTGAAGGTTCTGTGGGTGAGAATCATCAACACAAACCAAGCTTTTTCCATCTCTCATTTCCTAATTTTAGAAATTCCTTTACCTATTACGATTGGAAACAAAAAAAAAGCGCTGATTAATTCTTATTTCAACAGATAGATGGCGTTAGATGTATTGTTTAATAGCAAAACAACTTAAGAGATTCTAATATCGCCACAAATTATTTGCATACAAGGTCTCAACTCTTCCAAAGATAACTTTCCGAGGAGAACCCAAGCTGGGATTAACTTCCCAAAGAATCCTTTTGTCGTTCCATAAGCTCATCTAAATTTCCAATTTGTGTCAAACGCCTGGTCACACGTCTATCTTCTAAATTGGTTTTTTTTTTCCAGAAGAATGATCCAAGATGGCGGCGGATTGCTCCGCCCCCCTCGGCTGCTATTGGCCAGCGGTCCCCTTACTTAATTAAAGCAGCCATGGCAAGATAAAGCTGTAATGGCACATTAAAATGAAAGATGCGTCGGCCTCAACCCAATATATCAATGCCCGCCAAGACCAGCCCTATCTTGTCTCTCATTTTTCTCATCTTTTGGTATTTTTAATTTGGCTGGCTACCCTGGTGATTAACCAGCGTTGCCGGGTCAACGCTTTCTTTTACACTTGTCGTCTGATTATATCGTTTGGCTTGATTTATCTTTTCCTGCTCGTTGTGGCCTGCGGTGTTGTCAGATCAATTTGAGGGATGTTGTTAGCCTTTGTTGCCGAATTTATCTTCTGTTTTATGTATACTCTGTGACTAATATAGTTTGATATATTCTAGGGATTATTAATATTATACATTTCAATAACATTATGATCAAATTTATATATATTGTGTTTATATTTTATGCATATTTTAAAATTATTTTAGTTTTTATTAAAATATATAAATTTTACAAGAGAAGGAATCGCCTGACATCATTTAAAGAAGAAACAAAAGTTAACGGCACCGAGTTTCTTATATTAAAGTTGTAAATTCGGCAAGCTTTTGGACTTTTACGTCCTTCAACAGGCTACTTTTCAAGAAACTGAAAGATAATTTTATATACAGGTAAATATTTACATAATAAGAACTTTTATAAGCGAATTTTTGATTTTTATACAAAATTTATTTCCTCTTTATCTATGTAAACAAATTTTTGTTCTAAGAAAAGGATGACTACCTTAGGATGCTAGGAATCTGATATCCCTCAGACAAAAAGTGCGAGAAACCTGGGAGGTCTGATTCTTTCAAGGTGAGGGAACAGATTGGGTATTATTGTTATTTAATATGTGTAGGTATTGTGGAGGAAGGTCAATTTTTCTGTTTAAACTGTTTAGTTGGATGGATGTAATTGCTTCCAAGATGAGGCGCTGCTGTTTGTTTTTTATTCCTGTATGATGTGCAGTAGCTTGGGTTAAGTTGAAAGTGTGGCCTGTACTATTGATATGTTGGTATATTAGGGACCTGATGTCTTTATTGTTGATGCATCTTTTAGTTATTTTTTATTTCGCTGAATAATATATTTGTTATTATTATTATTTTTTGTGGGTTTTCATTCTTTCGATTTACAGAATAATTTTAACTTTGAAATTTTCTCGATTCATAATAATAGTTTTCATTAATCTCGTTGTTCAGATTCCCTTCCTTGATTTACCAATTGTTTTTATAAATTATTATCTGCTGACAAAGAGAATCAATTAGATCGCCACATAAATTTAAATATTTTAACACACACACATTATTACTTTTATTTATCTCTACAAATATTACATTTGACACTTTGTCTAATAGAGAGAGCGTGTTAATACATTCAATTTTTAAAATAAAAGTTGTTTCCCTGAAAATAATTAACATTAATTGTTGTTCTATGTAATGGTAGCCTCTGATAGCCTGCTTATTGTTAATTCGAAGTTATACTTTGTTTGTTTTTGTTGGATAACTGAATGCTACGACAGCTAGCGCCACACTGGACCTATCATCATCACAACTGTTTGTTTACCTTTCTTCTCTATACTTCAATAACTGTTCGCTACCATAACTTTGTCTTTCTTGCTAAATGGATAATAAAGATTATTATCATATAATCCTCAACGTCCTCATGCCTTCCTACAAGCTGTAAGTACCTAAATCTTACAACAATTAGATTATGAGACTGAGTATTGCATGAAATTCAACTAACGAGTTAAGACAAAGAAAAAAGGCTTAGCAAAAATGGCGTCACTCCCGAGCCACGATGTAACCCTAAATAAGCTCGACGGCTATAACTACTCACTATGGTCTTTCAAAATCGAAATGCTTTTGCAAAAGGAAGATCTTTGGGAAGTTGTCACCGAAAATATTCCAGATGAACCTAAAATCGAATGGAAAAAGAAAGACTCAAAAGCTAGAGCTATCATTAATCTAAGCATCGCCGACTCACAAATAGTGCATGTCAAAAACCTACTAACAGCCAAAGCTACCTGGGACACTCTTAAAAATATCTATGAAAGAAAAACACTCTCAGGAAAAATTTATTTGCTAAGGAAACTATACAGCTTAAAACTCGAAGAAGACAAAGACATGCAGCAGCACATCACTACCATGATGGAACTAATTGACAAACTGCGAACCATTGGCGAAACACTAAAAGACTCTCACATCACGGCTATACTGCTTTGCTCGCTTCCAAAGAACTACTCAAATCTCATCACGATGTTGGAATCAAGGCCTGATGACGAGCTAACGCTTGAATTCATCAAGAACAAACTCCTTGATGAACACACACGCAGAGTAGAAAGCTCGAAAGACGAAAGCACCGCATCAAAAGCCTTAAAAAGCCTCCACGGAGCTTCAAGCCAAAGAAGAGAAAAAGAGAAGAAATTCTGTTCTTTCTGCCACAAGCCAAACCACTCCAAAGAAGAATGTTGGCACTATCAAAAGCGAAACAACAGCAACAAAGAGTACAAATATGAAAACTTCAGAAGAGGAAACGTACCAAAGTACACAAATCAGTCGAGTGTCACCCAAGAACAACCCACAAACCAGAGAACAACAAAAGGACCTAACCCAAAAGCTCTCAATTGCACTCAACGAGAAGCAAGTGTACACAACTGGTTCGTCGACTCTGGAGCCACATCTCATATGGCGTACGATGAAAGCTTCTTCACTGAACTTAACAGAGAACAAACACAAAATGTCGTGGTTGCTAATGGCAATAAGCTGCAGGTCAAAGGGATAGGACAAGGAGAAATCAAAGTCATCACACCCCAAGGAAAGACTGATACCTTACTTCTCACAAAAGTTCTCTACATCCCGGAACTAACAGACAACCTTCTGTCAGTGAGTGCGGCCACCTCCAACGGATGTAAAGTAACGTTCAACAGAGATTGGTGTACCATCGAAAGAGACAACACAGCCCTCGCGAACGGTATACTTGACAATGGAATGTACCGACTCCGCCTGGATGACAACCTCCAAACTCGCACATTCAAAGCAAATGTTGCAAAACAAAACCACTGCAAGAACAAAAATTGCCTCATGCTCTGGCACGACAGACTAGGACACAGAAATATAGAATCAATTAAGAAGATTCGAAATGAGAACCTAGCAAGAGGACTAAGTCTAAATAACTGTTCGCACAGCACAGTCTGCGTTCAGTGCATTCAAGGAAAACTCACCGAAACCCCATTTCCAAAGAAGACAGAGTACAGAGCAACTGAAACGCTTCAACTTGTCCACAGTGATATCTGCGGTCCATTACCAACTAACTCTCTCAGCGGTAAGAGATACTTCATCACCTTCACTGATGACTACAGCAGATACACGAAGACCTACCTCCTGAAAGGAAAAGACGAAGCCTATGAAAAAATAAAAGACTACGTCACCTCAGCACACACGGAATTTGGAAAAAATATCCAAACCATGCGGACAGACAACGGTCGTGAGTACGTAAACCGACAAGTCGAAGATTTCCTGAACCAAAGTGGAATCAAACATCAGCTAACAGTCCCCTACTCACCAGCCCAGAACGGAGTAGCAGAAAGGAAAAATCGATCACTAATGGAGATGACAAGATGCATGCTGTTTGACTCAGGACTCCCACAGTCTCTATGGGCGGAAGCGGTTACCACAGCTAATTACCTACACAACCGAATACCCTCGAAAGCTACAGACAAGACTCCTTTTGAACTATGGACCAACAGGAAGCCCAGTCTGAAGCATCTAAAAAGATTCGGATGTAAAGCCTTCGCCTATATTCCCAAGATAAAAAGAAACAAGTTGGATAGCAAAGTTATCGAAGGGATCTTTCTTGGATACGATGATCGAAGCAAAGGATACAGAATCCTGCACGATACAGACAACATCACAATCAGCAGATCCGTAAAATTTATAGAAAAAGAAAATGGGTTTCACCACGCTTCCACAAAAACAACTTCACCACAAGTACTAAGTACAGATCTAACTTCCTCCAATCATATTGGTAATGCAGAGGAAAGTCAGGAACCAGGAACACAACCCGAAAACCTTGAGGACTCAGAAACCGAGGATTACCTTCAACCCGGTACAAGCACAGGAACACAAGTGGTCACACAAAGAAGATCCACGAGACCAACAAAGGGAATACCTCCCATAAGAAATGACTACATGCTGTACAAAACTGAAGCTCAAGACATTCAGACACCTACCAGCTACTCGGAAGTCCTACAATTACCAAAAATAGAAAGAGAAAAATGGCTACAAGCAATGAACGAAGAACTAAATTCTCTTGAGAAGAACAATGTATGGGAACTAACGCCTCTACCTAAGGACAAAAAGATCATAGGATGTAAATGGACCTATAAACAAAAACTCAATTTCAAAGGAGAAATAGAGCGGTACAAAGCCAGACTCGTAGCAAAAGGGTTCAATCAGAAATTTGGCCGAGACTACGAAGAAACCTTTGCACCAATTGTGAAGCATTCTACAATTAGAGCCTTCCTAGCTGCATCAGTCTACAAAGGGATGCAAGTGATCCACCTCGATGTGAAGACAGCGTTCCTACACGGCGACCTAGATAAAGAACTCTACATGGAACTCCCAGAAGGACTCCATACAAAACAAACAAACGAAGTCTGCAAACTAAAGAAGGCAATTTACGGTCTAAAACAAGCTGGAAGATCTTGGAACACAAAAATTGCAAGCACTCTAATTAAAAATAACTTCAAACAGAGCATTGTAGACCCATGCCTATTCACCAAGAATGAAGAAAACCATTCCATCTACTTGATTCTATATGTGGATGACATGCTCCTCGCATGCGATTCCGAGATAATCATCCAAAACACTGTAAAAACTCTCGAAAAAGAATTCGAAATAAAGAATCTTGGAGACCCCACTCAATTCATTGGTATAGAAATCTCCAGGAACAGAGAAGGTGAACTCCTACTGAGCCAAAAGAATAAAATCCAAGAATTAGTTGAAAGGTACAATCTCCAAGAAGCGAAACCTACTTTCACTCCCATGGAAAGCGGATACCCCGGTATATCTGATGAAAAACTTCTACCAAACAACGTCCAATACCAACAACTGATAGGCTCACTATTGTACCTAAGCGTAGTATCCAGACCAGATATCGCAGCTCCAGTCTGCATACTCAGCAGCAGAAACCAGAATCCTAGAAATTGTGACTGGAATGCAGCAAAAAGAATCGTAAGATATCTAAAAACTACTAAAGAACTCGAGCTACGCATATCTAACCAAAAACCTCCCACGCTGGAAGCATACAGCGATGCCACATGGGCAAGCGACAACACCGACAGAAAATCACTAAGCGGAAACTTGTCCCTACTGGGATCAAACCCCATCTCATGGATGACTGGGAAACAAGGTTGCGTATCTCTCTCATCCACCGAAGCGGAACTAATCTCCGCAGCTGAAGCCTCACAAGAACTGTTATGGCTTCTCGACTTGCTAAAGGATCTCGAACTGGAACAGAAAGCTCCAATCTACTTCCACCAAGACAATCAATCATGTCTCAAGATATGTTCATCCGAAAAAGTGTCTTCTAGAACCAAGCACATCGCAACCAAGATCCATCACCTGAAGGATCTTCAGAAGAAGACAGTGATAAAAATGGTCTACTGCCCAACTGGCGACATGAAGGCGGACATTCTGACCAAGCCGCTACCAAGGCCGATATTTGAGAAGTTACGCTAAAACCTCGTGATGTCTCCACATTCATGCCGGGGATTTGTTGGATAACTGAATGCTACGACAGCTAGCGCCACACTGGACCTATCATCATCACAACTGTTTGTTTACCTTTCTTCTCTATACTTCAATAACTGTTCGCTACCATAACTTTGTCTTTCTTGCTAAATGGATAATAAAGATTATTATCATATAATCCTCAACGTCCTCATGCCTTCCTACAAGCTGTAAGTACCTAAATCTTACAACAGTTTTTAGCCTGAAATAAAACACCGCCTTATGTCAAAATGAATTATATTTCTATATCATTTCTATGTGACAAAAAAAAAGTAAATACCACCGAAATATATATATATTGTCTTCACTTTAATATTTGCATAGTTTTAATATCTCTTATTTTAAAATTTGTTATGTCAATTTTATTATAATAGTTTTTATGTAAAAACGAGGTGTGTTCAAAAAGTATCGCGACTTTTGTGTTATTTCAAAAAATATTTATTTATTCATGAATACCTATTTTATCCCCTTCAAAGTAATCTCCATGAGATATTATACACTTGTGCCAACGGTTTTTCCAATACTCGAAGCACTTCAAAAAATAATTTTTTAAAATCTTTTTCAGCTCCTCCTTCGATGCCGTCTTTATCTCGTCAAGCGTAGCGTAACGTCGTCCTTTCATGAGCCTCTTCAGTTTAGGGAACAAGAAAAAGTCACAGGGGGCCAGATCTGGGGAATACGGTGGCTGCGGCATCATTAGTGTGTTGTTTTTGGCCAAAAAGTCGCGCACAAGCAACGATGTGTGAGCAGGGGCGTTATCGTGGTGCAAAAGCATATTTTTGTTCTTCCACAAATCCGGGCGTTTCTGGCGGATTGCTTCGCGCAAATTGCGCATAACTTGCAGGTAATATTCCTCATTGAACGTTCTACCCTGTGGCAAGAACTCATGATGCACCACGCCCCTGCAATCGAAGAAAACCTTCAGCAAAACTTTCACGTTCGACCGAACTTGGCACACTTTTTTCGGTCTTGGTTCGTGCGGCAGCTTCCATTGAGATGATTGAGCTTTGGTTTCCACGTCATAACCATAAACCCTTACTTCGTCACCAGTTATGACCCTCTGGAGCAAATTTGGGTCGTCGCGGACAGAGTCCAACATCTCATTAGCAATGTTCATGCGATGCTGTTTTTTGGTCGCAATTGAGCAATTTTGGTACGAGTTTCGCGGCGACCCGTCTCATGCCCAAATCATTGATAAAAATCTAATGGCACGAGCCAATCGATATGTTTAGGTCCTCAGCAACTTCTCTAACGGTGATTCGACGATTGGCCAATACCATTTTCTCCGCTTAATTTATTTTTTCGTCTGTTGTTGAAGTGATCGGGCGTCCAGCACGCTCTTCGTCGTTCACATCTTCTCGGCCTTCTGAGAACATTTTGTACCACCGATAAACGTTGCTTCGGTCCAAGGTAGCTTCTCCGTATGCCACAGTCAACATTCGGAATGCATCCGCGCACTTAATTTCGTTTTTCACACAAAATTTGATACAGGTTCTTTGATCCATTTTTTTAATAGGTAAAAATCGAAGACGATCCAAAACACCTGCAAGCAAAGCAGCTGTCAACAACTAAGTGAACATTCAAAATGGCCGAGCTTGTCGGCATAAGTGAGAGACATGAGTACCAACATAAAGCCACAAAAAGATCGAAATTCGAATATACGTAACCCGCGAAAATTCAAAAGTCGCGATACCTTTTGAACACACCTCGTATATGGCCAACTTATATGGGCATTATAAAAGGAGAGTGAATGCAGAGTGAATAAAGTTTAGATAGAAAACTGCACCTCGCGGGATTGCTATTGGTAGCGCTAATTCTAGTACCTGTTGACAATCCGTGACAATATAAATGTCGCCTCTCCCGGCAAAATAAAAGTCAAAAACTTGACACCATCATATATACAGTAGTACGTACACATACGGAAGGCTACCTGAGAAAAGCATTGATACGTCCTGGTCTCATCTGGAGATAGCCTTTCATTAGAGGTTGTGATTTGGCCAGTTTTAACCTCATGATCAAATAATGTTATTGTTTGAAATATGGCACGGATTGAATCTCTATATACACTAGGTTCTTTTAGGTGCCCTGGGTTTTTCAGCTCTCTCCGAGTTCTTTCGGACAAGGCCTCTGGCTCTTTGGACAAACATCGGATGAGGACACCAACTACAGTAGAACCTCCATGAGAGGACACTCGCGCTAGAGGACACCTCTCTACAAAGGACAGTTTCCAAAATTATCATTTTTTCTATTTATCAACTCTCCGGTAAGAAAACACCTCTCCCTAAAGGACACTTTGGCTCTGCAATTAGGTGTTGTCCTTTACAGGGAGGTTCTACTGTATCAATTATAGCGTCAACTTTTATTAAAATATGAATTATAGACATTATTAGCGCGATATTTTTGTTGTTGAGTTTTAAAAGTCAAATTTCTTTATAATTACTAAACGGAAGAAGAAACAAAAAAATCCGTCGTTTAAAATATAGCGCTGATGATGATCATAAGTTGTATCTTTATAGATAAATAGCGCTAAATGTCATTTTTCAAATTATATCTTGTGAGATGTTTTTCTCAACATTGCCTTACATTGCTGAGACCAAAGGTAAAATCAACGAGAAACTTTTCGCCGTTAGCTTTTACCGCTTCATAGCAATGAGATCCGACGATTCCTCCTGTTGTAAATTGTTTACATTGTAGTTTTATTTCTTTGCTATATTTACAGTGTGTATGTGTCTAGGCAATACCATATTCAACTCTATGTGTAAAGAAACAAGTCCTCGTTTCAAGATATATGGTGAAGCCTGCCTGAAGACCAACCCCAGGCTTCCACGTTGGGCCCTCAAGGAAAATCTCCACATCTAGTGTGTGAAATAAACATTCTCAATAAATCCTATCTAACTTCAGACTCTCGAGAATCTTTATTTATACACTCATTACTAGATAATCTTTGGCAGGTTTTTATATCTACTAGGGACTTAATATAAAAGTTGGAACTTTAAATGAAACAAAAAAAAAACGAATATGTTTTTATAAAATATCTAAGGTAATTTAACCCAACAACCCTATATTTTATAATACTTATAACAAGATTGTCATGTTTTATAATAGAAACACATCTATAAATAATTATACGCATGATTGACATGTGTCATTGCATCACCATATGTAATGTACTTTGCACAAACTGAGGATGAATAAATAAAACTATGTAATAGATTAAGAGCTGAGCTAAGCAAGAGATCGAGATAGAAATCCAACAACCCTAAAGAGGAGTTTGGCAGGTCGTTCCATCAAGGTTATTGGGTGTAGAGTATCGCAGACGCCCCACGCCCTTTGCACCCGCGCTCAAAGTCCATTCTCCCGCATACCTACCCCCTCGGCAAAGATATATAAGACCTGTGCCCTAGCCGAAAATATAGTCACTTCATTATCAGCGTGAGCCCTCGTCGGTTGTACCCAGGACCACCTCATCGATCATGTAGAACAGTAAGAACTCTTCTATCTCCATCTTGCTCTTAGCTCAACTTTTATCTGTTCACGGAACTTTCCTACTACAACTGTGTCTCTTCGTTTTTGTGTGTGGACATTCCCAAGCTTTCCACTCTGCCTCGACCACGACTGCCTGTACTCTGTGAGAACTGTTAAAGGTCCTCCAAGGTGCAGAGAGGTACTGGAAAACTATCCACGCCCTGACTGTCCCTCTCGGTTACTACAGGTTTGACCCTCGGTTATCACAGCTATAGCGAGAGTCGACAGGATACCTCATCACATATCAATATATTGTTTTCCTCTTTTTTTGTGTGACTGTGAATATTTTTCCATAAACTTTTATTTGCATGATTAATACAGTGAAGGACAGTAAACTAGCTGGTTTATAGGTTTATAACTATTAAAAGGCGTTAAGCCACCAATCCTTTATATCCCACATATCGTAAATTTCTTTGTAGAGTTGGACAAGGGTTGAAAACAACAATGTTTTGATAAAGTAGAACCTCTATGAAAGGACAATCCCGCTAGACAACACCTCTCTACAAATGACTATTTCCTAAAAAATACCATGACTATTTCCTAAAAAATACCATTTTTACTAATTAACTAGAAACAATCTCCAGTAAGAGGACATTTATTCTTAAAGGACACTTTGGCTCTTGGTGTTATCCTTTACAGAGGTTCTCCACCCATGGACAAAAATTAAGAAAGTAAAAAGTCTTTGATATTGCCGGTGTTCTTTTTTTTTTTTTTTTGAAGGAGACAGAGGCAATTTACACTTGGTTACCTCGTTTTCCTTCAATAGAGGTCACTGTGTATCAAATATATTTCAGAGTTATTGTCTGAATACCTATATACGTACATGCTATAAGGTACAACTTTCTTAAGTTTTATCCATTAATATAAATCATCATAAACTACTGCAGACCTATTTTTACTGATGGCATACAATTAGATAAGAGGGCTTGGCTAATCAGTAATGAACCTGCTCATCAGTTTTGCTAATGAAGAGCCCTCTCATTTAATGGTTCCGTTATCGCAGTAAGGTCTGCAGAAGGGGTTGTTTATATTTCTATCAAATATATACATATGTATATAAGATAAAATACTACACCCCACATTTAGCGTTAACTTTAGAGGGTTCTTTTAATTAATTTATTTTAAATTTATTTATTTAATTTATATTTGCTTTGAAGACGGTGGAAAAAGTCTAAAAATGCGTATCAAGAAGCATTGCTCTCTCCTGTAAAGACTTTACAAACAAACCGATTCGTAATAAATTAATCACAAGGCGATAGGGCGCCATCTACGTATCTACCCCATCTGAAGTCAGAATAAATCGTTTTATGTATAAATTTAGTCAGTAGATATGGTACTTTACTATTTAGTTCGGTATCTCACACTGCTCCACATGCCAATGTCAGCAACCTAAAAATCTATTCTGCTCTTAGAAAATGGCATTTATCCTTTTGTGCAATATCCTGGTGACTTGCGCTATTTGTTTATATGAATATATACTAATCTTTGATTTTTAAATATTCTACAATACGGCATAACCTCCATGAGAGGACACATCTTCCTAAAGGACAGTTTTCATTGTCAAATGAACTATTTTTATTATTTCACAACTCCATTTTCCTAAAAGACACTTTAGTTTTGCAACTAGGCGTCTTATCCAAAGATGTTCAACTGTACTGATCAAATACCTTTTCCTCAGCATCCAACTCACATTAGGTTACCCAACAAACAAATCATCCTAGCAACATCAGCTGTAAATGTCCACCTCAACATCACAGCTCTATTAACGTCAACAAAGGAATCTTCCAACAAACACATTACCCTAACAACGCCAGCTGGGGATGTCCACCTCAACATCACAGCTCTATTAACGTCAACAAAGGAACATCTCAACAAAAACATCACCCTAGCAACGCCAGCTGGAGATGTCCACCTCAACACCACAACTCTCATTAACGTCAACAAAGGAACCTTCCAACAAACACATTATCTAGCAACGCCAGCTGGAGATGTCCACCTCAACACCACAACTCTCATTAACATCAGCAAAGGAACCTTCCAACAAACACATTACCCTAGCAACGCCAGCGGGAAATATCCACCTCAACAACGCAACTCTCATTCCAACAAACACATTACCCTAGCAACGCCAGATGGGGATGTCCACCTCAACAACACAACTCACATTAACGTCAACAAAGGAACCTTCCAACAAACACATCACCCTAGCAACTCCAGCTGGAAATGTCCACCTCAACATCACAGCTCTATTAACGTCAACAAAGGAACCTTCCAACAAACACATTACCCTAGCAACTCCAGCTGGAGATGTTCACCTCAACATCACAACTCTCATTAACATCAACAAAGGAACCTTCCAACAAACACATTACGCTAGCAACGCCAGCTGGAGATGTCCACCTCAACATCACAGCTCTATTAACGTCAACAAAGGAACCTTCCAACAAACACATTACCCTAGCAATTCCAGCTGAAGATGTCCACTTTAACATCACAACTCTATTAACGTCAACAAAGGAACCTTCCAACAAACACATTACCCTAGCAACGCCAGCTGGAGATGTCCACCTCAACCACACAGCTCTATTAACGTCAACAAAGGAACCTTCCAACAAACACATTACCCTAGCAACTCCAGCTGGAGATGTCCACCTCAACACCACAACTCTCATTAACGTCAACAAAGGAACCTTCCAACAAACACATTACCCTAGCAACGCCAGCTGGAGATGTCCACCTCAACCACACAGCTCTATTAACGTCAACAAAGGAACCTTCCAACAAACACATTACCCTAGCAACTCCAGCTGGAGATGTCCACCTCAACACCACAACTCTCATTAACGTCAACAAAGGAACCTTCCAACAAACACATTACCCTAGCAACGCCAGCTGGAGATGTCCACCTCAACACCACAACTCTCATTAACGTCAACAAAGGAACCTTCCAACAAACACATTACCCTAGCAACGCCAGCTGGAGATGTCCACCTCAACACTACAACTCTCATTAACGTCAACAAAGGAACCTTCCAACAAACACATTACCCTAGCAATTCCAGCTGGAGATGTCCACCTTAACATTACAACTCTATTAACGTCAACAAAGGAATCTTCCAACAAATACATTACCCTAGCAACGCCAGCTGGAGATGTCCACCTCAACATCACAACTCTAATTAACATCAAAAAAGGAACCTTCCAACAAACACATTACCCTAGCAACTCCAGCTGGAGATGTCCACCTCATCATCACAACTCTCATTAACGTCAACAAAGGAACCTTCCAACAAACAAATTATCCTAGCATCCAGCTGGAGATGTCCACCTTAACACCACAACTCTATTAACGTCAACAAAGGAACCTTCCAACAAACACATTACCCTAGCAACTCCAGCTGGAGATGTTCACCTCAACATCACAGCTCTCATTAACGTCAACAAAGGAACCTTCCAACAAACACATTACCCTAGCAACTCCAGCTGGAGATATCCACCTCAACACCACAGCTCTCATTAACGTCAACAAAGGAACCTTCCAACAAACACATTACCCTAGCAACTCCAGCTGGAGATGTTCACCTCAACATCACAACTCTCATTAACGTCAACAAAGGAACCTTCCAACAAACACATTACCCTAGCAACTCCAGCTGGAGTTGTCCACCTCAACACCACAGCTCTCATTAACGTCAACAAAGGAACCTTCCAACAAACACATTACCCTAGAAACTCCAGCTGGAGTTGTCCACCTCAACACCACAGCTCTCATTAACGTCAACAAAGGAACCTTCCAACAAACACATTACCCTAGCAACTCCAGCTGGAGTTGTCCACCTCAACACCACAGCTCTCATTAACGTCAACAAAGGAACCTTCCAACAAACACATTACCCTAGCAACTCCAGCTGGAGATGTCCACCTCAACACCACAACTCTCATTAACGTCAACAAAGGAACCTTACAACAAACACATTACCCTAGCAACGCCAGCTGGAGATGTCCACCTCAACCACACAGCTCTATTAACGTCAACAAAGGAACCTTACAACAAACACATTACCCTAGCAACTCCAGCTGGAGATGTCCACCTCAACACCACAACTCTCATTAACGTCAACAAAGGAACCTTCCAACAAACACATTACCCTAGCAACGCCAGCTGGAGATGTCCACCTCAACACTACAACTCTCATTAACGTCAACAAAGGAACCTTCCAACAAACACATTACCCTAGCAATTCCAGCTGGAGATGTCCACCTTAACATCACAACTCTATTAACGTCAACAAAGGAATCTTCCAACAAATACATTACCCTAGCAACGCCAGCTGGAGATGTCCACCTCAACATCACAACTCTAATTAACATCAAAAAAGGAACCTTCCAACAAACACATTACCCTAGCAACTCCAGCTGGAGATGTCCACCTCATCATCACAACTCTCATTAACGTCAACAAAGGAACCTTCCAACAAACAAATTATCCTAGCAACTCCAGCTGGAGATGTCCACCTTAACACCACAACTCTATTAACGTCAACAAAGGAACCTTCCAACAAACACATTACCCTAGCAACTCCAGCTGGAGATGTTCACCTCAACATCACAGCTCTCATTAACGTCAACAAAGGAACCTTCCAACAAACACATTACCCTAGCAACTCCAGCTGGAGATATCCACCTCAACACCACAGCTCTCATTAACGTCAACAAAGGAACCTTCCAACAAACACATTACCCTAGCAACTCCAGCTGGAGTTGTCCACCTCAACACCACAGCTCTCATTAACGTCAACAAAGGAACCTTCCAACAAACACATTACCCTAGAAACTCCAGCTGGAGTTGTCCACCTCAACACCACAGCTCTCATTAACGTCAACAAAGGAACCTTCCAACAAACACATTACCCTAGCAACTCCAGCTGGAGTTGTCCACCTCAACACCACAGCTCTCATTAACGTCAACAAAGGAACCTTCCAACAAACACATTACCCTAGCAACGCCAGCTGGAGATGTCCACCTCAACTCTCATTAACGTCAACGAAGGAACCTTCCAACAAACACATTACCGTAGCAACGCCAGCTGGAGATGTTCACATCAACACCACAACTCTCATTAACGTCAACAAAGGAACCTTCCAACAAACACATTACCCTAGCAACGCCAGCTGGATATGTCCACCTCAACACCACAACTCTCATTAACGTCAACAAAGGAACCTTCCAACAAACACATTATCCTAACAACTCCAGCTGGAGATGTCCACCTCAACAACACAACTCTCATTAACGTCAACAAAGGAACCTTCCAACAAACACATTACCCTAGCAATTCCAGCTGAAGATGTCCACTTTAACATCACAACTCTATTAACGTCAACAAAGGAACCTCCCAACAAACACATTACCCTAGCAACGGCAGCTGGAGATGTCCATCTCAACACCACAACTCTCATTAACATCAGCAAAGGAACCTTCCAACAAACACATTACCCTAGCAACTACAGCTGGAGATGTTCACCTCAACATCACAACTCTCATTAACATCAAAAAAGGAACCTTCCAACAAACACATTACCCTAGCAACTCCAATTGGAGATGTTCACCTCAACATCACAACTCTCATTAACATCAGCAAAGGAACCTTCCAACAAACACATTACCCTAGCAACGCCAGCTGGAAATTTCCACCTCAACAACACAACTCTCATTCCAACAAACACATTACCCTAGCAACGGCAGCTGGAGATGTTCACCTCAACACCACAACTCTCATTAACGTCAACAAAGGAACCTTCCAACAAACAAATTACCCTAGCAACTCCAGCTGGAGATGTCCACCTCAACATCACAACTCTAATTAACATCAACAAAGGAACCTTCCAACAAACAAATTACCCTAGCAACTCCAACTGGAGATGTCCACCTCAACATCACAACTCTAATTAACATCAACAAAGGAACCTTCCAACAAACACATTACCCTAGCAACGCCAGCTGGAGATGTCCACCTTAACAACACAACTCTCATTAACGTCAACAAAGGAACCTTCCAACAAACACATTACCATAGCAACTCCAGCTGGAGATGTCCACCTCAACACCACAGCTCTCATTAACGTCAACAAAGGAACCTTCCAACAAACACATTATCCTAGCAACGCCAGCTGGAGATGTCCACCTCAACTCTCATTAAAATCAGCAAAGGAACCTTCCAGCTCCGCCTTTGCTGGTCCCAAGCACGTATGAAAAAGGAGGAGGGGGAGCAGTAACAAGCTTACTAAAAAACCTGAGTTCAGCTGGCCCGGCTGATAGTACCCTGTAAGGGCTCCTAATCCTGGGATGCAGGATGAGCAGCGTTTGTACTCCATGTTAGGAGCGGCTCTACACGGCATCTGTTCCTCATGTCAGAGGCAGCCATTTCTTTTGGAGCTAAGTCAGCCTGCCACTGAGTAGTGCTCCCAGTCTTAATGACAAAGGCAGACGCATTCTACTTCACCCAATTATTATGGTTGTCAAACAGACACCATAAAGGGTCACCACTTGATACCCTAATATGATTGAGTGGAGATAAGAAAGAAGAAGAAGGAACCTTCCAACATATAAATTACCCTAGCAAGATCAACTAGCCTACTTAACTCTTATTAATGTCAACAAAGAAACTTTTCTAACAATCCTCGTCTTGAATATATTAAAGTTTTAGTGTAGAAAGACATGTAATTCAGTTTCAGTAAAAGGAGTCGCTAACAACTCACCATGATTATTGTGGCCTCTACCAGATGTTTCTACTAGAGATCATATAAAAAAAATTAAACGCCATATATTGAAACATTTTGAAATTATTTTTGGCAGTTATGCTTCTATATTGATATACACTCATGAACAAAACTTAAGTAAGTTTTATATTTTGATCTCACCGGTAATCTGTTTTCTTTTTTTTTTGAGACAGAGGCCATTTTGTTCACACTTGGTTACCTCATGTGTCTTCAATAAAGGTCACTGTGTATCAAATATCTTTCAGGGATATTGTCTGAATCCAAATATACATGTTAAAAGGTACAACTTCCTTAAGTTTTGTCCATTATTGTTTAATATCAAACAATATTTCTACAGACCTTACTGCAATGATAGAAATTACTAGATGAGAGGACTTGGCTCATCAGTATATAAGTATGGTCATCATCATTACCTGTATTTAAGAAAATAATCCAATAAAATAGTGTAGAAGTTTGAAGAATAATCTAACAAAATTGCTGAGAGAGTTCACCCCTGATGAACCAAGCCCTTTCCTCTAATAATTTCTATCATTGCTGTAAGGTCTGCAGAGATCAAGTTTGATAATAAGGAACATAAATTCCAAAAATAACTACAGAATTTATTGAGATGCAATCTCCAGAATGGACCACCCAATATTTTTGGGGTATTTTCTCATAGGCAGTTATAATGTAGACTTTGAAGTTTGTGCTATAGCAGTTGTCATAGTCCTGGATAAAACCATATCTCTGAGGTTATTAAATAGGCTCCCCAAAGTAACCAGTTGGCACAACATGAATAGATGGCAAATCTATTTCAGTTCTAGATGTGTATCTTTTCTTTTACATTACAGGATTCCCTCAGCAAAATTTTCAAGAAATAGTTTTGCCATAGAACTGGTTAGCCACTAACTAGCTAGAATAATGTGTCATGAATTCCATTGAATGTCTAAATGTATGAGACGTGTTTAAATTAATGACATCTGAGTAAAGGCTGAAACCATGACTTCAGGTGGGCCTTCTAGAGACAACTTCACAGTTACAAAGAAGTGGGACTTGGGGAGATCCTAACAGGGAGTTTCTTTAAGAGATTGATAGGCGAACAACCATCAGGCTGCAAATATCCAATAGCAATTTCAGCATCAGTGATCTACAATATGGTGAACTATCCTGTAGTAGGAATGTTGTAACTCCGGTTTTGCCGGTCCCAAGCCCGGATGAAAAAGGAGGAGGGGGAGCAGTAACAAGCTCACTAAAAAACCTGGGTTCAGCTGGCCCGGCTGATAGTACCCTGTTAGGGCTCCTAATCCAGGGATACAGGATGAGCAGCGTTTGTACTCCATGTTAGGAGCGGCTGAACATGGCATCTGTTCCTCATGTCAGAGGCGGCCATTTATTTTGGAGCTAAGTCGGCCTGCCACTGAGTAGTGCTCCCAGTCTTAATGACAAAGGCAGACGCATTCTACTTCACCCAGTGTGGAGATAAGAAAGAAGAGGAATGTTGTTAGTGTTCATCAAGTTTAGTTTGACTTTTGGAGACATTATTATTTTTGTCCATATAGTTTTCTCAGCAGTGCTTGATACAAAAATGGTTTGCCAGTGCCTTCTGACCTTGTCCAAATAAATCTGTCTCTTCCACAATTTGGGACGATTTCTCACCCTAAGGATAAGAGAGTGTCCTTCTTCATTTCTTAAATAAGCCCAAAGCTTATCCCAGCTTTCATTCGATCCCCTTTTGTGTTAGCCATCATCTCATTAAGATGTTACGTGCCCTCTACTGGAATTGTACTCACACTAGATGGTACAAATAGGGGTTTTCCATTCATTGGGATTGAGACCAAATGGCATTTCTCATAACCTTCCATTACTTCAGTGAACATTGACAATATAGGAGAGTAAATAGTGAAATTATGAGCCACCATTAAAAGTAAACACAACAGCTAGGTATGAATCTATGTTAAGTTTGGCAGCAAGGATGTCTGGTTTCCATGTTAAGAGCAACTTCATCTGAAGCTAAGTTGAACTACCACACTACATGCTTCAGACCCTTTGAATCAACAGCAGATGTACATTTACCCGACATTGACTTCACATATTGTTTAGTCATTAGGAGAGGCAGAAGACTGGCTCATACTATTTGCAGATTGAGTAAAACCTCCGTATGGTAACACCATTCAGTCACAGGGGTCAGTTTAGAGAGGTTGGTTCAGCCAAATTGATTGTTCGTGTTTAGGGATAAATGGATATTTTAGCGATCATGGCCGCCTTAGGAAAGCTTAACCTCATCCACTCCACCGTCCATAACTACAGGACACCCATCATTGCAGTTAGATCCCCACTCTAGTAATGGCGGACCCGATGGCGAGAATGATTCAAGGTGGGGAGAGCAACAGTGGTTAGTTAGGACTTCCTGTTAACATCACCTATAGGCTTCAAAATTATTCATTGGTTTATAGGTTATTCTTCATTTTATACAAGATTTTTACAATTTTGTAAAATTTTAATGACAAAAATTTACAACTGCCGTTTCAAATTCATATTTTAGTGTATGGAATTTGTGTAATCTTTACAAAAGGGGATAAGAAACAACATGTTTTAGTGTTTTGCCTTCATAATTTTGCCTGATGATATTGAGAAAATAAGCCAAATTTGATTGTGAGAAACTTTGGGGATTATGGGGAAATATATATCAATCTTTGAATAGTGTATTTTTATTAAAACCACATTTTATCTTTTTTCCTTATTGGAAAGTTTTAATCTCTTCAATGCTGATCACACCCCACCTTCACTCATGACTTGACTTTTACTCAGGTTATTTTTACTCACATAAGAACTGACACAATATTTATTCAATTAGGATTTCAGCAGTATTTGATGGCAACAGTAAACAATAGTTGTCCATATATAACCATGGTTTTATTCATTGGATAAACCATGTTAGCCAGTAGCACACTCCAATGGTACAATGACAATAGCACATGGCCAGCACCTAAGGGGAGTTAAATAGATACTTTTTAAAAAGTATAAACACATTCAATAGCAAAAATGTTGTTGTTTCTTATCCCCTTGTGCAAATATTACATGAATTCATTACATGTTGTTTCTCATGGACACTCATGGACAGACATTTTGGCTTGCATTAGAAGCACTAAACAGGACCTTTAGGAGAGGCTACTGCTTATCATAAAACAGCTCGAGAAGCATGAACTCATGGAATTCTTGTAATCTTTACACAAGGGGATAAGAATCAACATGTTGTTGTTTCTTATCCCCTTGTGTAAAGATTACACAAATTCCACAAGTCCATATTTCTTGAGACTGCTCTTATGGAATGGGGTATAGGGGTACAGCTTTTGTTGATCATGGCACCATGATCCAGGCACACTTTGGTGAAAGTCTGACTTTGCCTGTAATTTTAGGCCATTCCTAACATGGAAGACACAGCTCCTCCGTATCCCTGAAGAATACTTGCTGAGGTCTATCAACCGGGTCAGTTGAGCTCAGAATTTTTAAAGAGGTCTTTCTCCCCTTTCTAACAATTCTGCTGTTGGTCCGCGACTGCT
>CP092866.1:40988676-41021813 GCA_030710605.1 Cordylochernes scorpioides | reverse complement strand
TTGTGAGTTTTTTTTTTCGCTTCTTTTTATTGTTGTTGTTGTACTCTTGAGTGTACGCTTTTCTGTGTGTTAATTACTTTTGTCAGAATTACTTCTAGTCCCCACAGGTGAATACCGTTTTTGGCGCCTGTGCAACTGACACATGGCCATCCCCCGCAGCTGGAGTCCAGCCATTTTCCCCCAACTTTACTCTGGAATATTGGCTTCTCGGATAGCTTGTCATACATTTTACAGTATTATTCGCTCAGAATATTCCAAAAGTTTTTTTTTTTATTAAAAAAAAAAAAAAACTCTTTTGAAGGATTTTTTTTTTTAATTAAGAATACGCTAAAACGGAGAAAATAATTCTTTCAGCTACCACCATTAATCAGTTAGATTTATATGACTAACATAAAAATTGCGGGACGCTCATCATGAACTCGCTTATTGTGAAGCAACAATGCATGGTATCAAAATTCAAAGCTATTTCAAACGCGTAAGATTCTTTTTAAAATTAAACAATTTCAACAAACAAGTTTAATTTTGAAAAGAATCTTACGCGTTTAAAGTAGTTTTGAATTTTGATAACAGATAGCGCGCTAGTGCATCATACTACATGGTATAGTTTATGTATTTCACTATTTACTTCTATTCACTCAATATATGATTGATGTCTCCCGCCGATTCCATTTTAAGTCATATAAATACAATTGTTCGATGGTAAGATTTCAAAGTTCTTTTTTAACTCTTAACTGAATGGGTGAATTTTTTATACGTAACTGGACGGGTTGATTTAACCTACTTATGTAACTTTATGGAATAAACGCTAAATAATAAATGAAATCAATATTTAAAATATTATTTAATGAATAACAAATGTTAATATACAGATTTTGACTTTTAAAAATTCTAAATATAATCTATTTACAGTTTTCACGAATTATTAAATTCGATTTCTTTCTAATTTCTACATTGATAAAATTTAATTACTTTTTTTTCCTCTCTTTGTTTATACGTTAGTAATTTATTTTGTTAATTTCTCCTCTTTGCCTTCATTTATTTACCTTATCTTACTTTTTCTACGCTTGGTTAGTTTTCTTTGATTATTATCTCCTCTTTTTTTCTTATATATATTGTAGCGTAGAAATCAAGCCTTGAAATATCCTAAGATGTAAAAGTATTTATTGATGACGTCACAGCGACGAGTCGACAATTATTAACAAGTC
Source organism: Cordylochernes scorpioides (assembly GCA_030710605.1). NCBI lineage: Eukaryota > Metazoa > Arthropoda > Arachnida > Pseudoscorpiones > Chernetidae > Cordylochernes > Cordylochernes scorpioides. Next base: position 41,020,608 of record CP092866.1, on the reverse strand, counting down.
AGCCCCCCCAAAACTATTTACCGCTCGAGAATCGTAAGCAAGCAAGCAAAGAAATATTTTAAAGATGATTTCACAAATACAGATTAATATATATTTTTATAATCTGTTGAATATATTTTCATTGAATAATATTAAATTAAATAATAAAATATTTCTTCGTCACATAGCCTCCTCCTATAGAGAGCATCGACCCGATGCTCAGCAGGAGACTTACGTCGTCAGTCTTAAGAACTAGTACTCTGGCCAGGGATATTTTCAGGTGACTGCGGTGGATGTCTTCTTTCAGTTGAGATATCTTCTTCATGAGGACTTGGTAGGTCTATGTTTACGTCAAGGTAGCTTTTTCTAATTTCTACTGTGGTCGGCAAGGGGAGTTTTATAACTTTACGGCCTCCCCTCCAATGTGGTCTATCATCTAGTTTTAATGGCGGGGCGTCCAGCTAGATCTTCTAAGCAGGTGAGAAATGTTGTCTGTTTCGACCGCGATATGAAGTAGGGCTTCGGTAGCGAGTGAAAGTTTTCCTCGATGATTCGTCATTGGGGTCCTGAGATTCAGCTCGAGAGTTGTAGGATACCATTGCGTCTTGCTTTCTTTGGAAATAGTCATTTCTCCTTTCCTCATTGTGTCTCTTCCTGTCACGGCAATAGCGGACGACGTGACCTGGGCGTCCGCAGTATAAACAGATAGGCCTTCCCTCAGTTGTACGCCAATCATTGGTGTCGCGTCTTCCTCCTTGTTTTGGGTGTCGAGGTTCAGGGTGCGGTCTTATCGTTTCGGCCTCATATCTAGTATTTAAAAACTGTCGGGGTCTTTCCTTCTGAAGGGGACTTCTCCTAGACTTTGAGATTGGCGCCAGGGTTCTTCCAATCTCCTCCTTTACAATTTCTTCGATTATAGCATTTTTTGGTTCCTCCCGAGGAGAGCCTAATGCCCGCTGTACCTCCTCACGAACAATTTGCCTAATCATAGATGACAGATCTTCTCCGTCATCCTGGTCACAGAGAGAGGCTACATTTGGTAGGCGCTCGTACCTGGTTGGGGTAACTCGCCTACAACGGAGCGCTTCGACACGGCGACATTCTGTAATGAATTGCTCGGTGCTCTGTACATCCCTCGGTAGGAGTGCTTGATAAAGCTCCTCAGCTATCCCCTTCATGAGGTGGGAGATTTTATCTTCCTCACTCATTTGAGGATCAACCTCTTTGCACAAGCACAGGAGATCCTGGATGTAACATTCGGTACTTTCACCTTTTAATTGTGCCCGTGTTTTAAGTATCTTCTCCGCTTGCAATTTTGAATTTTCTTTTTTTCCGAACACATTCTCTAATTGAGATGTGAATTCCTTCCAAGTCTGGATGTTTTCTTCGTTGTTCTCAAACCATTTGAGAGCAGTTCCAGACAGATAAAAATAAACTTTAGTAAGACAAAGGGTCTCGTCCCAATGGTTGTACTTTGCCACGCGTGCATACCCTTTTAACCATTTTTGGAGATCTTCACCATCCTCCCCGGAGAAAATGGAAGGGTTCCTTGGCAGATGTTGAACAACGTAGTTGTTTACCTGAGTACCTTCCTTCTTTACATTCATAGAAGTTTCTTCTGGTTCAACAGAATCAATTTTTCTTTTATTTCTTAATGGGTATCGGTCCAGTCTCTCCACCAGTTGTAACGTAGAAATCAAGTCTTGAAATATCCTAAGATGTAAAAGTATTTATTGATGACGTCACAGCGACGAGTCGACAATTATTAACAAGTCAGCCCCCCCAAAACTATTTACCGCTCGAGAATCGTAAGCAAGCAAGCAAAGAAATATTTTAAAGATGATTTCACAAATACAGATTAATATATATTTTTATAATCTGTTGAATATATTTTCATTGAATAATATTAAATTAAATAATAAAATATTTCTTCGTCACAATATTTTATTTAGTCAAAACACTTTTCCGTTTTCTGTTTTTTACTCATACGCTTTTTTCTTTCTTGTATTTAGAGATCTTTGCCTTTTTCTTCATTTGTTTTCTTTTTCTTACTTTCTACTTGTTTCTTTGGCAAAGGTTTCTCTCTTTTTTTTTTCAAATGTTTTTAAATTTTATTTAAGCAATATATATATAAAGAAAAAGGCAACTACTTTTCGTGCAACTGAAAGTTGCTGATGGCTTGCACGCCATTTATCGGATTAAATATCAACTATTCGTGGTTTTTAATTATTCCATAATCGGCCAAATACCCATTCTTGATTAATCATGAAATTTATTCCAATAGATGGCGCAAGCCATCAGGAACTTTCATTTGCACGATAAGGAATTGCCCTTTTTCTTAATTTATCCACCTTATTCCAGTACAATTTCACATTTGTTCTATTTTTTCATATATATATGTAATATTGTTACAAATGTGATCCTGCCGACGTATGGATAAACTGGCAGTCGTATACGTGAGGCGAGTGTTGATATTCTTCCCACACGCGGACAACAAGAAGCAGAGGCAGGGCTAGATGTTAGCACCGAGAGTGATCGGGGACAGCTCACGGTACAGAAGTAGAGGTCATGACACAAACTTGGATGCTTATCCCCGAGACATGGAGGGAGAGAGTGTCTGAGACAGAAGCCGTCTGCCGATGGCCACACCCTAGAACCATCTGCTACTGACCCCCTGCCAAAACCTGTCCTGTTTACAGGGGTCGTCTATAAAGAGTCCCTGGGGGCCCCACATGGGCTGGGCGTTGCCTTTTTCCTCCCCTCTGTCCCTGCCACCAGCTGACTGCTCTCTCTTTGGATCTTTATTTTGACGTCAACATTTTTTAGTTTAACTACAAATAGGGGGTTAAAATACAAATAGTTTATATACAAAATATGGGGTGGTAGTAAATAGAAAGTGTACATTTTAATATAAGGGTAGGATCTTTTAAGGTATCGGCTCTAACTAATTGGAAGATATGTGACATATATTAAAAGTGTCATACAGTTTGAAATATACTATATTTATATAATTAAAGATGTCTATAGTGCCCCCTCTAAATAGCGGCCGATTTTAAACATTAAAATGTAAACATTTTACATTAAAAGTGACCTGTCTATAGCACCCCCTCTCTATAACACCCAATTTTGGTGAGTCCCAAGAGGGGGCGCTATAGACAGGTTTAACTGTATTTATTTTCTTTTGTGTTGTTTTATACATTCATTATTTATTTCTATATTTTTAGCTAAAGTTGTCTTTGATAGTTTTCTCCTCTTTATTCTTATTAACAATATTAACATTAGAGAGAATCTCAATTTTTTATATCTGCTTCCGCAATTATCCTGGGCGGAAAGAACATTTTTGTGACCTGGAGTTCTGAAGAGACATCCACTTGTTGCGCGGCTTCCAGACATGTTCTGATCGAATGCCAAGTGATGAAAGCTAAACGAGTTTACACAAAAGTAAAAGGTAGCTAACAATAAAACCCACCAACACGTATAAACACTAAAAGGTAACAAAAAAAAACAAGAAAACGTTGACAAAAGTTACTATTACGGGTTATCACAAAAAAATGGAATATATTAGGGCCTAAAGTAAATGTAACTCAATACACAGAAAAGCGTACACTCAAGAGTACAACACCAATAACAAGAAGGGAGTAAATAAAACTTACGATTTTTAAAATAAAAACAAAACAGTACTTATCTTTATTGTAGCGTTGGTAGGGATCGGACTCGGGTCACACCGGGATGCGAAGAGATTCCCAGACACGGTAAAACCACGTAGAAAAACACTTTAAGCGTCTCCACGCACTGGGCCCCTCTCGCATTTCCTTAGTCTCCTCTTATATACAGACATGGCCACATTCGTCCAATGAGAAGGCGTGAGAGATTGGTTCACTAACAAACGAAGACAACATTCTTCCCGTTAAAAACTGATAAGAAAAAAACTGAAAATGTTTGTCAATATAATTTGACAAGGTAAATAAAAAACACAATAAGAGAGAGAGTTATATTTTAGATAATAAAGTAAACGTGTCCAAGGATGAGTGCCTTTTATTAAACGTTTTTCGAGCTTTCGGGATAACGCCCGTCTACAGGAAAATTGATAAAAATGACTAGAGAGTTATATCAAAACTAGTACTTATCTTTATTCCAGCGTTGGGGGGATCGGACCAAAGGAATGCGTGAGGAGATTAACAAGTCAGTAACACCAGGAAAGGGAGAGCGCTATAAACGTCTCACACGACTTCTGGAAAAAGCCCTACGCCCTTATACGTACAACACATGGCCACTTTTGTCCAATAGGAAGGCGAAGGAGATTAGTTCGCGCAAAAAAAAAAACCATCATTCCCGAATAATAACTGGTAAGCTTTGACTTTTTATGCTTGTCAAAAAAATTGAGACAATGTCTAAAGATCTTTGCTGATTGATGTATTTCCCTAATGAAATGTTGTGAATGAAGAACATCACCCATTATAGAAAAACTCAGTTCTTCTGGAATCCAAAGACACGTACAGAATGGAATGGCCGGCGAGGTCCCATACAACATGTTATCTGGAGAGGAGGGCCCGCCAAGAACCACCCAGGACAACTGCTCTTGGACAGGAATGGGCTTTAATCCCAAATGAACTCCTGGACACCTTTATTTCCAGCATGAAACGACGGTGCAAGTATTGGTTGGCAGTGAGGGGTGGTCACATCGAAATATCTTAAGTACAGTAATCTGTCCATAGTAGATAAAAAAAAATTAACGTTAGTCCCGCTGACATCTGGGATTTCTAAAAGTGAAAAGTTTTTAAGGTCGCCGGTCGTCTGTTTATTATTATTTTTTTTTAAGGAGACAAAGGCAATTTTATTCACACTTAGTTATCTCGTGTGTCTTCAATAAAAGTCACTGTGTATCAAATATCTTTCAAAGTTATTGTATGAATCCCGATATACATGCTGAAAGGTACAACTTCCTTAAGTTTTGTCATCCATGAGCGAGTATACTTACCATGGAGACTCCCCCAATGACCAAGAGTCCTCCACCAAGGAAGTCTTCGTTATCTCCCCTCACCTCAAGGCTCAGGAAAAATTTTGTAGCATTGGTTCACACGAGAATTGAGTAAAAGAGGGTTTTTTTAGTATTATTTCAGTTTCCACTCAGCAAAATTTTCATCGCATAAATATTAACAAAACATTTTGTAGAATCATTCTGAGATATTGTTTGCCAATCCTATAGGACGTACAAGTATTGTACGAGAGTTTAAAAAATTGAGGAAAGGCTTGATTCATCAGTGGTGAACTTCCCCAGCGGATTGAACAACTTTATCCACCAGACCGCTATCGTATTGTTCTTTCTGTTTAAAGTGGTTCTGAAGGTTCTGTGGGTGAGAATCATCAACACAAACCAAGTTTTTTCCATCTCTCATTTCCTAATTTTAGAAATTCTTTTACCTATTACGATTGGAAACAAAAAAAGCGCTGATTAATTCTTATTTCAACAGATAGATGGCGTTAGATGTATTGTTTAATAGCAAAACAACTTAAGAGATTCTAATATCGCCACAAATTATTTGCATACAAGGTCTCAACTCTTCCAAAGATAACTTTCCGAGGAGAACCCAAGCTGGGATTAACTTCCCAAAGAATCCTTTTGTCGTTCCATAAGCTCATCTAAATTTCCAATTTGTGTCAAACGCCTGGTCACACGTCTATCTTCTAAATTGGGTTTTTTTCCAGAAGAATGATCCAAGATGGCGGCGGATTGCTCCGCCCCCCTCGGCTGCTATTGGCCAGCGGTCCCCTTACTTAATTAAAGCAGCCATGGCAAGATAAAGCTGTAATGGCACATTAAAATGAAAGATGCGTCGGCCTCAACCCAATATATCAATGCCCGCCAAGACCAGCCCTATCTTGTCTCTCATTTTTCTCATCTTTTGGTATTTTTAATTTGGCTGGCTACCCTGGTGATTAACCAGCGTTGCCGGGTCAACGCTTTCTTTTACACTTGTCGTCTGATTATATCGTTTGGCTTGATTTATCTTTTCCTGCTCGTTGTGGCCTGCGGTGTTGTCAGATCAATTTGAGGGATGTTGTTAGCCTTTGTTGCCGAATTTATCTTCTGTTTTATGTATACTCTGTGACTAATATAGTTTGATATATTCAAGGGATTATTAATATTTCAATAACATTATGATCAAATTTATATATATTGTATTTATATTTTATATGCATATTTTCTAAAAATTATTTTAGTTCATTAAAATATATAAATTTTAGTAATTTTTTATATTACGCTGAATAATATACGAACTTTGTTATTATTATTATTTTTAGCTTTCTTTTTTTTTCGATTTACAGCATAATATCAACTTTAAAAATTTCTGATATAAATAATGATAGTTTTCAAGACTGAAAATACGTAGATTAACATCTTTTAGCCGATTCTTTCCCCTGATTTATGAATTGATTTTTCAAATGATTATCTTCTGACACAAAGAACTAATTAACATAGATCACTACATAAATGTTGTTCTAATATTTTAACACACACACACACATTATTACTTTTGTTTATCTCTGCAAATATTTGATACTTGATTTGTCTAATAGAGAAAACTGCACCTCGCGTGATTGGCAGCTCTAATCCTAGTACCTGTTGACAATCCGTGACAATATAGAGGTCGCTTTTCCCGGCAAAATAAAAGTCAAAAACTTGACGCCATCATTTATACAGTAGTACCTACACACATGGAAGACTACCTGAAAAAAGCATTGATACATCCTGGTCTCTTCTGGAGGTAGTCTCTCATTACAGGTTGGGATTTGGCTAGTTCTAATCATGGTCAAATAGTTTTATTATTTTAAATATTGCCACGTGGAAAATTAGGGAAGACAAACTTCAGGATGAGACAACAATTTATTTAAGGCAAGAACAAACTATGAAGGTTAAACAAAAGATAAGGAATGAGGGAAGTTTACAGAGTAGTAAAATATAAACATAAAAATGATGCTTTGTTAATGCTAGTGTAAAATAATAAATACTTCGCTACAATATGGTACTGATTGAATCTTTATACAGTAAGTCCTTTTTGGTGTCCAGGGATTCGCAACTCTCTCGGAGTTTTTGGCCCAGTATCACTTGGTCAGTTTTACACTCATGCACATAACTTAAGGAAGTTGTACTTTGAACATGTACGAGGATGTATATCGGGATTCAGACAATAACTCTGAAAGATATTTGATACACAGTGACCTTTATTGAAGAGACACCGAGATAACCAAGTGTGAACGAAATTGCCCCTGTTTCCTTCAAAAAAAAAAAAAAAAAAAGACGACCGGCAATATCAGACTTTCCACTTCCTTAAGTTTTGACCATGAGTGTAATTCCTCAGACAGTCTCTGAGTTTACCTATCTTGTTGCCTGCACCCATACACTGGAAAATGCGAAGAAAATCGGATTGCTTACATATGGTTGTTGTTGTTTTTTTTTTTTTTTTTTTTGCTAAATGGACATAGCTGAAAAAAAAAAGTTTTTAGAACGACGTTTGACAATTTTACCGCAAATGTTTCTTTTGAACGAAAAATCGTAATTTATTTTAAGGAGAAATAACGACTATTTCTATCCTTAGGGATGAAGTATGAAAGGATGAATTGTGAAGAGTAATGATGAACGGAATTCCCATCCCTGTACACTTTATTTTCCGGTCATCATTACTCTTCACAATTCATCCTTTCATACTTCATCCCTAAGGATAGAAATAGTCGTTATTTCTCCTTAAAATAAATTACGATTTTTCGTTCAAAAGAAACATTTGCGGTAAAATTGTCAAACGTCGTTCTAAAAACTTTTTTTTTCAGCTATGTCCATTTAGCAAAAAAAAAAAAAAAAAAACAACAACCATATGTAAGCAATCCGATTTTCTTCGCATTTTCCAGTGTATGGGTGCAGGCAACAAGATAGGTAAACTCAGAGACTGTCTGGGGAATTACACTCATGGTCAAAACTTAACGTTCTACAATCATGAGCCGCATTATATTGTATTATAAAAAAAAGTTTGTTGATGAACAATATTTCAATACAAAGGCATACTGCGCGATATTTGTTATTAAATTAAGAACTTTTAGCGCGAAATTTTATTTTATTCAAAATAAAGCCATTTCATACTGTCCTTACTTCAATTATAAAATATTGGGAGGGCCTGGCTCATCAGTGGTAAACTCTCCCATCGGTTTTGTCAAATTATTTGACAAACGTAGCAGTTTTAATCTTCTCAGTTATGCGGGAAGAATGTAGTTTATTTTTTAAGTGAACTGATCTCCCACGTCTTCTCATTGGACGAATGTGGCCATGTTTGTATATAAAAGAGGGTTGAACGGGATGTGAGGAGTCGTGGAGGGGTGATCGAGTGGAGGCGCTTAAAGCGTTCTCTGTGTGCTTGTCTGGTGATCTCCTCGCATACCTGTGTAACCCCGGTCCGTTCCTTATCAACGCTGCAAATGAAATATAAGTACTGTTTTTATTTTATTTAACAAATAGTGAGTTTTCTTTATTTATTTCCTTTTTGTTGTTGGTGTTGTACTCTTGAGTGTACGTTTTTCTGTGTATCAAGTTACTCTTACGGTAGGCCCTAATTTATTGCTTTTTGTGTGATAACCCGTAAAAGTAACTTTTGTCAGTTTCGCCAGTTTAAATTCTGAAATTTCCGTGCTAATAGGTGCAAAAATTCAATATATATATACGGTGTTTGTTCTTTCAATTAAATGAAAATAAAATATCTATCTATATCTCTATTTGAAAGCAAATTCTCTCCAGTTGTTTATGTGGAATCACAACTTCCAGTGCAAATAATAATAACGACCATAATGCTAAGTTACACTCAGGGATAAAACTTAAGGAAGTTGTACCTTTTAGCATGTATATTTGGATTTAGACAATAATTCTGAAAGATATATTACAATGACCTTTATTGAAAACACACGAGATAAACAAGTGTGAACAAAATTACCTCTGTTTTCCTCAAAAAAAAAAAAAGATCGGCAACATCAAAGAATTTCCACTTCCTTAAATTTTGTGCATGGGTGTATAATTTAGAAAACTTCCAATTCATTCAGCCAATCAGATGCGGTGATTACTATAGCATAACAAATGTATCAGGTTGTCCCATAAATAATGGCTGTTTTTGGAAACACATTTTTGAAATGAAAAAAAAAAAATACATAAATAATTTTAATAACGAAAAGATTTAAAAAGGATAAGTTTCTTTATTTTATAAATTACATAAATAATTTGTCAACACATGCATATTATATATTGTTCTAAAGCTTACAGCACGCGCATTCACGTGCAGTCATTCTTTCGAAAATTTCACGAATGATAAAAAAAATCTATAATTTAAAATATTGAGCAATGGAACATAGGAATTTGCGCATTATTTTGCTTCATGAATTTAAACTTGGACGTTCGGCCGCCCAGGCAACCAAAACATTATTAAGGCCTGGGGAGAACCTTCTTCTTCCGAAAGAACCACAAGAAGGTTTCAGAAATTTGAAGTTGGCGATTTCGGACTTGAAGATCAAGATGGTCGTGGTCGTCGGTCAACCTTCAAAAATGAATATCTAAAGTCACATTTTGAATCCAACAATACCCTAACAGTGTGTGAGGTAGGTGCCGAGCTTAATGCTTCAAAAGCAACCATTGCTAGACATATTCACCAAATCGGCAGAACAAAAAGAATGCCACAATGGGTCCCGCACGATTAGAGTGATGCTCAACCTCAGCGACGTCTGGAAATTGCAGTCCTTTGTTGGCTTGCTACAATTTGACTCCTTTTTTAAAAACAAAGTGTTATGTTGGATGAAAAATTGGTTATTTTAACAACAGAAAGAGATCAAGGCATTGGTTAGACAAGGACCCAAAACCAAGCTTGCATCCAAAGCGGATAATTTTCATTGTTTGGTGGTCATATGCTGGATTATTGCATTACAGATTTTTGAATAGTGGCGAAACGATAAATTCAGAAGTGTATTGTCAAGATTTTCAAGCCATGCATCTGAAATTGTCAGAAAAAAATGCCCAGTTTGGTCAATAGGAAAGGAGTTTTTCTGATTCACGATAACGCACGGCCACACTCTACATTTACGACCCAACAAAAAATTACTCAATTAGGTTATGAAGTTCTAGCTCACCCTCCTTATTCACCTGATCTGTCCCCTACCTATTTCCATTTTTTTTCAAGCATTTGGATATTTTTTTTTGCATGGAAAACGGCTGATCAACCGGAGAGATGTGGAAAACGCCTTTTTGGATTCTTTGGCCTCTAGACAACCAGACTTTTATTAAAATGGCATAAAAATGTTACCATCACGTTGGTATAAGTGTTGTGATTCTAATGGAGCCTATTTTGTATAAATAAACTCATTTTTGGCTTAGATATGGTGTCTTTAATTGGTCGCTTCCAAACGGCTATTATTTGTGGTACAACCTGATTACTATGTTATAATCGAAGTTAACATTCTTCGTGTGTGTGTGTTATGGAACTTAAATATATCAATAATAAATTATGATGATGATGATGATGATATGATTGTAATAAACTTGTTTTTAAATGATGAAACTTTATTAATTTATTTAGGACAGGCTGTTGTGTGTTCAGCGTGAGCCCTACACCATCCTGGCCTCTGTCCGGGAACCCACCAGTACTGGCCAGGACTCTCAGCCAGGAGGCCTCCAACACCGTTCAGCGGCTGTCAGGCCTACTGGCTATGTGAAACAAAGGCTGTAATGAGGACACCAGTTGTCAATTATAGCGTCAACCTTTATTAAAATATGAATTATAAACATTATTAGTGCGCTATTTTTGTTGTTGTGTTTTAAAAGGCAAATTTCTTCACAATTACTAAACAAAAGGATGAAAATATATACAGGGTGTACCAGGTAATTTGGGAATTTCAACAATGGTATTTTAACTGAAATTTTTTGCAAGTAAAAATTAAAATATCCGAATGAAATTTGACACAGTAGTAGATAAAAGGATATAATTTTTATTTATTCAATGTAGTTTCCATTATTAGCTACAACAGTCTCGAGGCGAGTGCGGAATGAAGCACAGGCCTTGGCGACGATGACCTTGTCCATTTGGGTCATCACCGTGTGAACTGCTTTCTTGACAGACTGGATGGTGGTATGAGGAGCTTTGTTGACATCTCTCTCAACAACGCCCCATACATAGTAGTCGAGGGGATTGCAATCTGGAGAATTAGGGGGCCAAATATCAGGACCCCAGTGACTAGGGACGTTAAGTGTCAGCCACGATTGTGTCTTTTTTGCCTTATGGGCTGGAGCTGAGTCCTGTTGGAAGACATACTTCCTTCCTGCGGCCACCATGTCCATCCAAGGCTTCACAACGGTCTCCAGAACATTGATGTAGGTGTCAGCGTTCATCCTAAGGCCCTTCTCAAAGAAATGGGGAGGCATGACATCACCTTCACTGCTGATAACGCCAAGGACCATTACGGAGGCAGGAAATTTCGTGTGCATCACGACAGGTATCTCTGAGGGGTCTTTACAGATCCAGCGATCATTCCTGGGATTTACCTTTTGGTCCACGTCAAAGTTCTTTTCGTCAGAGAAGAACCTTAGCAGCATGCCAAAAGAGTCGTGTTTCAGGTTGTTGAGGAGGGCAGCAGCCTTTCCTTTTCTGTTATTCTTCATATTCTCAGTCAGCAACTGACCTTTCCGAAGGGCATAAGACTTGAGACCAAGGTCCTCATGGATAGTTCTGACAATTGTCATAGAGCCAACGTCCATTTCCTTGGCTATGGCCCTCATGCTCTTCCCAGGGTTTCCATCAATCTTCTCCTTGACATTTTTGCCAAATTCTTCGCCTCTTACCCTGTCCGATCGACGCGAGTGCTTTTTCCTTGTAGCTATCCCCATTTGTTACTGTCGGCCTCATCAAACTGCTTCTTGACACGATAAATAGTGGTTTTGGGCAACTTAAGAAAATCCACTATCTCTTTGGGGCTCCTTCCGGCGCGCAGAGCAACGATGATGGCAGCTCGATTTTCAAATTCTCGGTTACTCTTCATCACTACACTGCGCACACATGTACTGTTGCATTTTACATGAATATGGCTACGTAATGAAAAAAAAACAAGTTTTTAATCTCAAGTAGTTTTTGTTTTATGGACTGTCAAAGTTAGTCCCAATTTACCTGGTACACCCTGTAATTGAAAGGGTGGTTTTAAATATTGGTCGTTTAAAATATAGCGCTGATGTGATGATTACAATTCTTATCTTCATAGATGGATAAATGTTATTTATAAAATTATATTTGTTGAGTGCGCTTTCAACATTTTTTACACTTTGGCTAGTAGCCCGTAAACCCATATTCTCTCTGCGCTTTCAACATTGCTTTGCGTTTAAAAACGATAAATATATTTCTAACAACGATTTTCTTTTAAAATAAACTCATTGTGAGAAATTATTTGTAGTTTTTTAACGCTTTTTATAATTTTATATTGCTTTACATTGCTAAGTAGAGACCAAAGGTAAAAACAACGAGAAACTTGTCGCCGTTAACTTTTACCGCTTCTTAGCAATGATATCTGGCGATTCCACCTCTTGTAAATGGCTTTACATTGTAGTTTTATTTCTTTGCTATATTTACAGTGTATTTGAATATAATTCTACTGTCCTATAAGCTTATGTCCATAGTTTTCTTGAAAACTATTTCAAAGATTCCATCCTTCAGTGTAGCATATAAAAGCAGAATGATCCAATACAATATTAGAGCTCTGAGAAGCGGTCTGGTGGATTAAATTGGCTAAACCGCTGGGAGGGTTCACCACTGATGGGCCAAGCCCTCCCAATATATTTTTTCATCGCAGTAAGGACAGTAGAAGTTCGTTTTATGTATAAAAGAAACATTCGCGCTTTTAAATCCTTTTATTTTATATTTACAGTGTGTGTTTAGGGAATACCATATTCAACTCTATATGTAAAAAAGCAGATTCTCGTTTCAAGACATGGTGGATATATGGTGGAGCCTGCCTGGAAACCAACCCCAGGCTTCCACTCTGGGCCCTCAAGGAAAATCTTCACATCTCCTGTGTGAAATAAACATTCTCAATAAAATCCTATCTAACTTCAGACTCTCGAGCATCTTTGTTTTTACACTCATTACTAGATAATCTTTGGCAGGTTTTTATATCTACTAGGGACTTAATATAAAAGTTGGAACTTTAAATAAAACAAAAAATACGAATATGTTTTTATGAAATATCTATATATTTTAATGCTTTTTTGTGTGTGTGGCTGAGAATCTTTTTCCATAAACTGGTATTTTCGTGTTAGTACAGGGAAGGATGGTAAACTAGCTGGTCTATAGGTAGATAACTATTGAAGACGTTAACCCACTAAGCCTCCACATTCCATATATCAGGAAATTCCATGTAGAGTTGGACAGGTGTTGAACAACAATGTTTTGATAAAGTAGAACCTCTATGAGAGGACACTCCTGATAAACAATACCTCTCTACAAATGCCTATTTTCATCTTCAAAAATTCCATTTTTACTAATTAACTAAAACACCCTCCGATAAGATGACACTTCTACCTAAAGGACACCTTGGCTCTGCAACTAGGTGTTGTCTTTACAGAGGTTTTCCACTCATAGCCGGTGTTCTTTTTTTTTATTATTATTTTTTTGAAGGAGACAGAGGCAATTCATACTTGGTTACCTTGTATGCCTTCAATAAAGGAACCTTCAACAAACACATTACCCTAGCAACATCAGCTGTAAATGTTCACCTCAACACTACACCTCTCGTTAACTTCAACAAACAAATTACCCTAACAACATCAGCTGTAAATGTTCACCTCAACACTACACCTCTCGTTAACTTCAACAAACAAATTACCCTAGCAACATCAGTTGGAAACGTCCACCTCAACACCACAACTCTCATTAACATCTACAAAAGAACCTTCCAACAAACACATTACCCTAGCAACATCAGCTGGAAATGTCCACCTCAACACCACAACTCTCATTAACGTCAACAAAGGAACCTTCCAACAAACAAATTACCCTAGCAACCTCAGCTGGAAATGTCCACCTCAACACCACAACTCTCATTAACATCAACAAAGGAGACTTCCAACAAATAAATTACCCTAGCAACATCAGCTGGAAATGTCCACCTCAACAACACAACTCTCATTAACATCAACAAAGGAACCTTCCAACAAACACATTACCCTAGCAACATCAGCTGGAAATGTCCACCTCAACAACACAACTCTCATTAACATAAACAGAGGAACCTTCCAACAAACACATTACCCTAGCAACATCAGCTGGAAATGTCCCCCTCAACACCACAACTCTCATTAACATCAACAAAGGAACCTTCCAACAAACAAATTACCCTAGCAACCTCAGCTGGAAATGTCCACCTCAACACCACACCTCTCGTTAACTCCAACAAAGGAACCTTCCAACAAACAAATTACCCTAGCAATAACAGCTGGAAATGTCCACCTCAACAACACAACTCTCATTAACATCAACAAAGGAACCTTCCAACAAACAAATTACCCTAGCAATATCAGCTGGAAATGTCCACTTCAACAACACACCTCTCATTAACATCAACAAAGAAACCTTCCAACAAACAAATTACCCTAGCAATATCAGCTGGAAATGTCCACCTCAACACCACACCTCTCGTTAACTTCAACAAACAAATTACCCTAGCAACATCAGTTGGAATTGTCCACCTCAACACCACAACTCTCATTAACATCTACAAATTCCAACAAATTCCATCATTATATAAGAAAACAATCCAATAAGTGTAGAGCAGTTTGAAGAATAATCTGACAAAATTGCTGAGAGGGTTCACCCCTGATGAACCAAGTCCTCTCTTCTTCTTCTTCTTCTTTCTTATCTCCACTCAATCACACTAAGGTATCAAGCTTGTGAAGCTTGAGATTTTTGATGGTGTTTGCCGGGGAAGAGTAGAGCTCATCAATGGATGAGTCAATACAGTCAATAATATGTCTTGGAGTTGCAGGCTGAGAATTGCACTTAGTACATAGTGGGAAAATCCTGCAACCATTCTGGAAAGTCATTGTCCGTAGATGACCAGACTTAAGTCTGGAAATCAAAGACTGTTGTTCTCTTGGGAGGACAGAATCGGTGCTTGTCCCTCCTGCTCTGTACCAGTCATGTGCAGCATCAGATTTCCATTTCTGCAGGCATTGGGTTTTGATGGTACGGAGGAGGTCTCTTTCGTCTAGTTGGGTGGTAGATTCTCTTGCTTCAGGTAGGCCAAGAGCTCCAGCCTTTTCCAGAAAGTCTGCCAGCTCATTACCAGGAATTCCAACGTGAGCTGGAAGCCATTGCACTGTGACTGAGCTGTTGGCTGGGAGTCGGTTTACAGACTTAGCAATGCTCTTGAGGAGAGGTTCTTGACTGGAGAAGCAGCTTTGAAGGGTATAAATGGCTGCTCTTGAGTCGGAGTAGATTTTTATTTTGCTTGGCGAGTTGATGTTGATGTCTTTTAGAGCCGTATCTATAGCAGAGAGTTCTGATTTATAAACTGAAAGATGTCTGGGGTGGGAAAGGGAGATTTTTTTCCACGATCTTATCTTTGTAGATAGCAATTTCACTGCCAGACAGTCCAGTTTCAAGTTGGCTACGGTCAGTGTAAATTGTGATGTCGAAGAGGGAGCTATTTTCCTCAATGATTTGGAGGCCAAGAGCTATAATTCTGGCTGAGTTTCATGTTTGTGGGGATTGTCTGGTAGATGAAGGAAATAGATGAGTTTGTTGCGAGTTTTGTGCGGGGGATAGGAAGTTCTGTGTTTGGGATTAATTGGGATGTCTAAAAGATTAGAGTTGTGAGTCAGGTTGAGAGGAGTGGGGCGTTTTAATCTTTGGTTTGGGACCCAATTTCTAATAAATTTTCCTGTAAAATGTTCTTTTGGGGAGTTAATCTTTTTTGTTATAAATTTTGAATAGCAGATTTTTCTCCTTAGGTGCAGGGGAAGAAGGTTGGATTCGAGTTCAGCAATGCGATTTGGGCAGGATCCTCGAAGTCCGCTGATGATTTTAGCTGCGCTTGCTTGGATTCGGTCTATTTTGGATAGGTTAGTTTTACTTGCATTGATCCAGGCTGGTGTAGCATATTCCAAAATAGGTCTTACGTGTGCAAGGTACGTTGTGCGTAAGATATTGGCATTTGCACCCCAGTTTAAGCCTGATATTTTTTTCAGGATTTTGAGCCTATTTTTGGCTTTGCTTATCATGGTGTCAATATGTTTTTTAAAAGTGAGAGCAGGGTCGAGTGTGACACCAAGATATCTTGGGGAATCTGAATATTGGAGTTTTGAATTATTTAAGGAAGTATTTGGGGTCCAGTGGCGAAGGTGGTTGTTGATGGTGAAGAGACCTGTTAAGGTATGAGAGGTCAAATTAAAGAAACCTCCTTTAACAAGTAAAACTTTTACCCAAAGTCTTGATATTGTTTGGGCTGCCTCGGGTGATCAAGCAAGAAAGAAAATAAGGAAGACAAAACCAGCGGCTACACCTGTAAAGCTCTCGCTCTACAAAAATAAACTCTTTATTTAAACAACACGGCTAAGTTATATACATTCAAAAGGAAATTTACATAATAATTTATACATTCAATAGAAATCTACATTCCTAGTCATACATTCAAAAAGATATTTACATACACTATATGTCATGACTTTTAACATACCCCCACCTTTCTTTTTTGTAAAACAAGAAAGAAAAAATCCGTTCCACCGTGATGGGGGGATCCTGGTAGGTGGGACACCGTTGCAGGGAGCCCAGGCTCTTATCCAGGAAAACCATCTTCTCCTCGGCACACTGCGGCACCCTCTCCATACACACCACCGGAGATTGCCCCATAAGCGTCCATCTTCTTCTTCCAAAGACATCGGAGGTAGTCCCAATCATTTTCCTTGATGGCCATCACCTGGAAATATCTCCTCATGTCGGCCAAAACTCCGAACTTATTTTCCCGAAGTTTTATCCCTATCTCAGGAATTCTCCTCAGTAGATTGGGTATCTTTTTTAAATATCGTCTCAAGGAGAGTCCGTTGTGTCTTCGACTGGAAGCGTCGTCAAATGCTGGCCGTATAGGCGTCGTTTTGGACTCACTCTTAAATAAAAGGTGACGGGGCGAATAGTGTCCTTTTACTTCAGGTGGATTTTCATTAATTCCTTCGATGAACCCCTCCTTCAACCAATCCTTTGGATCACTAATTTTTTCTCCCACCTTTGAATCAGTACCCTGTTCTGCATCTAGCTTCTCTTCCACCTTTGAATCAGTACCCTGTTCTACATCTAGCTTTTCTTCCACCTTTGAATCAGTACCCTGTTCTACATCTATCTTTTCTTCCACCTTTGAATCAGTACCCTGTTCTTCATCTAACTCTTCTCCCACCTTTGAATCAGTACCCTGTTCTTCATCCAACTCTTCTCCCACCTTTGAATCAGTACCTTGTTCTACATCTATATTTTTCGCTTCATTTCTATCATGATCTTTTCCCTCGTTGTATTTATCGTCCTTAGTCTCTGCATAATCAGATTTATTTATGGTTTTCAAATCTTGGGATTCTGTTTCCCTATAATTATCCTTTATTTTAGATTCCGTATCTCCAGTTGGTCTTGCTTCCACCAATTTCCTCGATGCTTGAACTTTAGCCTCAGCTTCCTTCACACCTACAAAGCTATCAACTGCAGTTTCAGAATCCTTCACTTCATTGCATTTAACTGCCGCTTCTGAATCCTTTACTCCGCCTTTGAGCTCAGCTTCAGAATCCTTTTTTCCGTCGCCTTCATCTCCTGCTTTTTGACCTTCAGATTATTTTACTTCATCTCCGTCTTTAGAATTCACTTTATCAGAATCCTTTACTCCGTCGCCCTTAGGCTGATCTTCAGAATCTTTCATTCCTTCGTCCTTAGGCTTCGCTTCAGAATCCTTTACGCCTTCGCCCTTAGGCTTCGCTTCAGAATCCTTTACTCCTGCGCCCTTAGTTTCAGCTTCCGAATCCCCTATTCTATCGCCTTTGGACTCAGCTTCAGAATCTTCCTTATTCTTTAAATCTGCATCTTCATATTTTTCATTAGCAGTTTCCTCCTTCGTAAGAGACCTTGTGCTTTCCTTTATCTTAATAGCACTCACAGAACCTTTTTGCCCTCACATTCAATATCTATTATAGATTCTTTAGCATTCTAGCTTTAGCTAGAGCAGGCTTCACATCCGTAGCTCTAGCAGTTTTTACAGAATCCTCTTTTTCCACGCCTTCAATTTCATCTTTCATAGACTCTTCCGGGCTTTTCGATAGAGACGTAGAAGTAGTCTGAAGTTTGATAACTTTCTGATTATCGGTATCTGAATTCGGAGAGGCACTAGACGCCCCTGGTGGAATTTGAGTAGTCTTGGCCTGAGCATCCCTTTCCCGCTCACGCATAACGCGAATTCTAGCCTTTAAATAAAATATTTCCATTATGTAAATTTCACACTCCTCAAATTCCCTATCGACCTCTTCGTCAGTAGCCTCATCTTTGGCTAATATGACTGACTGGCATAGCTCGTTTAGATTCGTAAGTTCTACATAGAGAATCTCTATCCTATCGAATTTTGCATCCACCCTTATACTATCAATTGAAGGCTCTTTCAGTTCGATATTTAAATCATTAATTAATTTTGTAAAGTTACCTCTCACCGCCCTACGACGTCTCTTGTTCACCTCCTCCATTCCACCTCGCTAGCTTTAGTCTTGTCTTCCTAGATTTATCCTGAGCTTCTTCAACTTCTTTTCCCCTGAGCTTCTTCAACTTCTTTGCCTTTGAGCTCCCTCAACTTCTTTGCCTTTGAGCTCCTTCAACTTCTTTTTCCTACTTGAGCTTCTTCAACTTCTTTATCCTTACTTGAGCTTCACTTTTCCCTTGAGCTCCCTTTAACCTTTAAAAAAAGGGCTTTTTGAGCTCCTTTAAACCTTGAGCTTCACTTTTCCTTTGAGCTCATTTTAACCTTTAACAAAGGGCTTTTTGAGCTCCTTTAAACCTTGAGCTTCACTTTTCCCTTGAGCTCCTTTTAACCTTTAACAAAGGGCTTTTTGGGCTCCTTTAAACCTTTAACAAAGGGCTTTTTGAGCTCCTTTAAACCTTGAGCTTCACTTTTTCCTTGAGCTCCGCAGATCCTCACTCTCCCTCTGCTACTCGGCAGGCTCTCCTACTTCCTCTGCTACTCGGCAGGCTCTCCTACTTCCTCTGCTACTCGGCAGGCTCCAATACTTCCTCTGCTACTCGGCAGGCTCTTATACTTCCTCTGCTACTCGGCAGGCTCCAATACTTCCTCTGCTACTCGGCAGGCTCCAATACTTCCTCTGCTACTCGGCAGGCTAATACTTCCTCTGCTACTCGGCAGGCTAATACTTCCTCTGCTACTCGGCAGGCTAATACTTCCTCTGCTACTCGGCAGGCTAATACTTCCTCTGCTACTCGGCAGGCTAATACTTCCTCTGCTACTCGGCAGGCTAATACTTCCTCTGCTACTCGGCAGGCTAATACTTCCTCTGCTACTCGGCAGGCCAATACTTCCTCTGCTACTCGGCAGGCTAATACTTCCTCTGCTACTCGGCAGGCTCCAATACTTCCTCTGCTACTCGGCAGGCTAATACTTCCTCTGCTACTCGGCAGGCTAATACTTCCTCTGCTTGACCAGCCCACGCAGCCCACCCGGGGACGCCACAAATGTTAAGGTATAATAGGTCAAATTAAAGATGCCTCCTTTAACAAGTAAAAACTTTTACCCAAAGTCTTGATATTGTTTGGGCTGCCTCGGGTGATCAAGCAAGAAAGAAAATAAGGAAGACAAAACCAGCGGCTACACCTGTAAAGCTCTCGCTCTACTAAAAGAAACTCTTTATTTAAACAACACGGCTAAGTTATATACATTCAAAAGGAAATTTACATAATAATTTATACATTCAATAGAAATCTACATTCCTAGTCATACATTCAAAAAGATATTTACATACAATATGTCATGACTTTTAACAAGACCGATTTCAGATTTGCTGAAGTTGATAGATAATTTTAGTTTCTGAGTTACCTTTTGCAGATTTTTCATGGCTTTATTCAGAGATTGTTCTGCATCGGAGAGGTTGTTTTTGGAGACCCAGATGATTATGTCATCTGCGTAAAGGGCAATTTTAGCTGGTGGTTTGATAAAAGTGTGTACATCATTTAGGTAAATATTGAAGAGAAAAGGACTTAGGATTGATCCTTGGGGTAGACCTTGGTAAATACGAGTGGTTTTTGATTTGATGTTGTTGAAGTTATCCTGTATGGTGCGTTTGGATAGAAAATTGCTGATCCAACTCAGCATACTTCCCTCTATTCCAAGTTCGTCGAGTTTGAGAATTAGCTTTTCCTTCCAGACTCTGTCGAAGGCTTGGGAAAGGTCGATGAAGGCTGCTATAGTAGATTTTGTAGGTTTATGATGGAAGCTGTCTTGGATTTGTTGAACGAACTAAAAGATTGAATCTTCTGTGCTTTGATATTTTTAAAAGCTATTTGATGAGGGTCTAGTAAGTTGTTGAGGTTAAGATAAAAGGTTAACCTATTGAGAATCATGTGTTCCATGATTTTGCAGGGAATAGAGGTCAGAGAGATAGGTCTGTAGTTGGTTGGGTGGTTCTCAAGCTTGCCTGGTTTGTGGATGGGGATAATTGTGGCATGTTTCCACTCTTTAGGGAGGGTAGACGAGCTCCAACTGTAATTGAAAATGCTTAAGAGTTCTAGTTTGGCATGGGAACTGAGGTTTTTCAACATGGGTCCAGTGATGTTGTCTGGACCAGGAGCTTTTGTAGGGTCAAGATGACTTAAAGCTTCGTCCAGTTCATGCTCTTGAAAAGGTTTACTAAAAATGTTGTGGCTGGGTTTGGATTTTGCAAGGTTTCTGGTGAGCCTAGATTTTCTGCCTATTATTTTATCCTGTAAATTAAAATTAAGTTTTGCGGTGGAGCTGTAATGGTGGGAAAAATGATTTGCTATGCTGTATTTGTCTGTGAGGGGATTTCCAGAATTATCCTTGAAGGTATTTGATCTGCTGTGAGATAGAGTGTCCTGATTGAGGGCATGTAGCTGCCTCCATAGTTTCGTGTCACTGGTTTTTGGGTTAATTGAAGAGCAGTTCAATCCACTTATTCTGTTTGATTTGGTCGGCCTTAAGCTTAATTTTTGCAGCAAGGTGATTGTAATCTCTGATGAGGAGGGTGTTGTTGTTCTCAATGAGGTCTTGGTAAACTTGGTTCCTATCTTCTATTTCATCTTTCAAAAGATCTAGTACCTCTCTATATCCAGGAATGTATAATTTTCTGTTTCCTCTGGGGATATTTTGTTTGGCAGAAATTAGGACTGCAGACTTCCAGTTCTTCCACCTGTCTTCCAAAGAGGAATTTGGTGGGATTTTGCTGAGAAGACTATCTAACAATGTTTTAAATGAATTCAAGGAGGCTTTCTTATAGTTCCAGAAAAGTATTTGTGAAGATTTTGGGAGGGAGGTGGAGATTTCTGTTAGCAGAGGAAGATGGTCGCTTCCTATGCTTTTCAGGGTGCTGTTTTTTATGAACTGTTGCATAGATGGAGAGGTGATGGTGAGATCTAGTGTTTGCGGAGTTCCATAGGAGTGAGAGATGCAAGTAGGACCATAGGGCACAACTGTGAGGTTGTTGTCATCAATGAAGGTGCTGAGGATAGAGCCCTCAGTGTTGTTGAGGGAACAGCCCTTAGTCCTCTCCTCTAATAATTTCTATCATTGCTGCAGAGATCATGTTTGATAATAAGGAACATAAATTCCAAAAATAATTACAGAATTTAATGAGAGGTAATTTCCTGAATGGACCACACACACAGGATTAGAAATAATTTTGGGGTATTTTCACATAGGCAGTCATAATGTAGAATCCAAAATTTGTGCTATATCCCTTGTCATTCCCTGGATTAGACAATATATCTGAGGTTGTTATATAGGCTCTATAAAACAATCAATTGGCATGTCAAATTATATTGACAAACATTTTCAGTTTTTTTTTCTGATCAGGTTTTATAGGGAAGAATGTTGTCTTCGTTTGTTAGTGAACCAATCTCTCACGCCTTCTCATTGGACGAATGTGGCCATGTCTGTATATAAGAGGGGACAAAGGGAATGCGAGGGGGCCCAGAGTATGGAGAATTGGTGTGGAGACACTTAAAGTGTTTTTCTACGAGGTTTTCTCTGTCTGGCTGTTCTCTTGGCATCCCTGTGTCACCAGAGTCTGATCCCTACCAACGCTACAATAAAGCTAAGTACTTTTTATTTTATTTTACAAATCGCTAGTTCTTATTTATTTACTTTTTGTTGTTGGTGTTGTACTCTTGAGTGTACACTTTTCTGTGTATTAAGGTACATTTAATTTAGGCCCTAGCTTATTCCATTTTTGTGTGTTAACCCGCAAAAGTATTAACTTTTGTCATTGGCGAGCCCTGCCAGGATTACTGGTGTTTTTACGTGTAAATTCCTGTAATTTTTACGTGCGATTTTATTTTCTTTGATTGAGTGGTTTATTATTATTATTATTGTACTCCATCATGTTTGTGAACTCTATGTTCAACTTGTCAGTGTTCAATGGGGTTGGGCTCGAGTCTTTCATTCGGGAAGTCGAGCTTAAAGCTCGAGTAGGCAAATGGGATCCTGAGGTCAAAGCATTGCTTATGTTCGAGGCTCTATCCCCTGAAGTTAGGTTGAGCTTAGAGGAGATGGGTATCCGTAACGATAGCAGTTTTGAAATTATTGTTAGTAAACTGAACATATTGTACCCTAAGAAAGCGCGTGGTATTAGGGAATGCCTTAAATTAATAGAAGGTCTTAAGCAGAGAGTTGGGGAAAGTCCTATGGTTTTTAAAGAAAGATTCTTGGCCATTAGAAATAAAGTAGAGCACAGATTTAACGATAGCCTAGTTTTCGAAATTTTCCTCGAAAATGTGCTCGATAAGTATAGAGAGGCTATTGTTCTCAGTGAGGCTAAATCAATAGACAAAGCAGTCAGTGTCATGGCCACGGAGGATAGTGTAGAACACCGTTGAAGCTTTATGAAAGGGGTATGTTCAGTAGAAGGGGTTGAAGAAATAAATAGCATTAAGGGTGAGATGAAGATACTTGGTGCCAGTGTAAACAGGATGAAGCACGAAAATGAGCAGTGTATTGAAGACCTTAGGGGTGAGATAGAAAAACTGACTAAATTGTTGGGCGAAATCAAGCTGAGTCCACCTGAGTGTAGATTAGGACATATAGCTAGTGATTGCTCAAGACAGTCTTCTGTGTTTGCCAACCGCAATACTCTTGACAATGCTGAGATTGTGAACATACGTTCTTATGGCGGTGATCAGTTTGGAAATCTGCCAATAGTTAAGGTGAATATTAACGGCAATATTTGGCACCTGTTATATGATACAGGAAGCCAAGTCAGTATCATTGATTCTGAAAAGTGCAAGGTCTTGAAGGAGAATTGGGACGATGCACTTAAAACTTTACGTATAGTGTCAGTGACAGGCCACAAGCAGACACTTACACGTGTTAAAACCTGTAGAGTTGGTAACGAAAACGGCAGCGAGCTGGGAGAGATAAGGTTCTGGTTAATGTCACTCTGAGATAAAGGCTACGACGGGATTCTGGGAATCAATGATATAAGGAGATTGAATATCCCGTTGCCTCCCATACGGGAACGTTGCAACATGATTTCCTTGAAACCAGAGGACCATGATTAAGTAGACCTTAGCTGCATTGCCAGTGCACATAGACCAATGGTTTCAAGCTCCATAGATGAGAAATCAGTGAGACGCATTGAAGACGAGGCTGTAAAGTCGCCACCTACTGAGTTTAACAGAAACTGTGAGTGTAGCGCTGGGTCTGTTAATAGTTTTAGAAAGCCTACTTGGGCTGAGAGGTTAAGGGCGATGCGGAAAGCAAAGGAAACTGTCGACAGTTTATGGCAGGTAATTCTGTTAAAAAGATTATGAATCCTAGGCCACCTTATACCAAAAGTTTCGACAGAGAAGATCTGGTAATGCTAGCTGTTCCTAAGACTGAAGGTTACTCCAACGTCTATGGGCCTTTCCGTGTGGAAGCTAGGGTCTCCGATTTAAACTTTAGAGTAAGAGGGGTCACCATGAACGATGTGAAAGTTGTACATGTCGATAGGATGAAAGCGTTTAGAAACTGACGTTAAGAAGAGTCTTTAGCTCTTGGACTTGAGAGAACTGAATGGAATTGGATCGTTCGGTTTCTCATCAAGTGAGCGTCTGTCAGTTCCCAAAGTCTCTACCTATCATGCTCGGCCGGTCCCAGATGAGTGCTTATTAGTCCCCCATTAAACTCTGTCTATTAAAGCATATTATATATGTGTGTGCTTGGTAATCACTCATGGTAACTCACGTAGTTTGCGCAGATTTTTGGTTATTTTCTTTTTGGGAGGAACAAGATGGAAGGCACCTGTATGGAACGACCTGGATGCCTACTTCTCCTCTCTTTAGTTTTTTTTTTATCTTTATAACATGGCTCCCGTGAGCTTTTTCCCACCTGACAGCGGGAGGTTTTCCTTACGGGACAATGAGAATGTTTGGGAGATTGGTTAGTTCCTTTTTTTTTTCTTTGGAAGGATACCTTTTGTCAAATTATATTGACAAACATTTTCAGTTTTTTTTTTCTGATCAGGTTTTATAGGGAAGAATGTTGTCTTCGTTTGTTAGTGAACCAATCTCTCACGCCTTCTCATTGGACGAATGTGGCCATGTCTGTATATAAGAGGGGACAAAGGGAATGCGAGGGGGGCCAGAGCGTGGAGAATTGGTGTGGAGACACTTAAAGTGTTTTTCTACGAGGTTTTCCCTGTCTGGCTGTTCTCTTGGCATCCCTGTGTCACCAGAGTCTGATCCCTACCAACGCTACAATAAAGCTAATTATTTTTTATTTTATTTTACAAATCGCTAGTTCTTATTTATTTACTTTTTGTTGTTGGTGTTGTACTCTTGAGTGTACGCTTTTGTGTATTAAGGTACATTTAATTTAGGCCCTAGCTTATTCCATTTTTGTGTGTTAACCCGTAAAAGTATAAACATTTGTCAGGCACAACATGAATAGATTGTATAATCCACTCTCAATGGCACATCCTATCTATTTCAGTTATAGAAGTGTCTCCTCTGTGTTACATTACAGGATTCCCTCAGCAAAATTTCCTAGAAATAGTTTTGTAATAGAACTGGTTTAGCCATAACTAGCTAGAATAATGTGTCACAAATTCCATTGAGTGTCTGAATGTATGAGACGTGTTTAAATTAAAGACATCTGACTAAAGAGCCACAGAGGCTGAAACCATGGCTTCAGGTGGGCCTTCTAGAGACAACTTCACAGTTACAAAGCAGTGTGATTTGGGGAGATCCTAACAGGGAGTTTCTTTAAGAGATTGATAGGCGAACAACCATCAGGCTGCAAATATCCAATAGCAATTTCAGCATCAGTCATCTAGAATATGGTTGGCTATCCTGTAAAAAGGAATGTTGTTAGTGTCCATCAAGTTTAGTTTGACTTTTGGTGACATTATTATTTTTATCCATATAGTTTTCTCAGCAGTGCTTGATACAAAAATGGTTTGCCAGTATCTTCTGACCTTGCCCAAATAAATTTGGCTCTTCCACCATTTTGGGCGATTTCTCACCCTAAGGACAAGAGAGTGTCCTTCTTCATTGCAAAAATAAGTCCAAAGTTTATCCCAGCTTTCATTTGATCTCCTTTGTTGTTGTTTCTTATCCCCTTGTGTAAAGATTAGACGAATTCCATGAGTTCATGCTCCTGCAAATCAACATCTGATTTCATGGAATGGGGTGTAGGGGTACAGCTTTTGTTGATCATGGCACCATGATCCAGGAACCCTTTGGTGAAAGTCTGACTTTGCCTGTGGTTTGAGGCCGTTCCTAACATGGAAGCAGACGCCTTTGCTGCCGACTCTAACATGAGTACAGACGCAGCTCCTCCATATCCCTGGAGTGGGACCCTTGCTGAGGTCTATCAACCGGGTCATTTGAAGTCAGGATTTTTAAAGAGGTCTACTCCTCTTTTCTAACAATGCTGCTGTTGGTCTGCGACTGCTTATTCATCAGTCATTCTGCTTGTTTCGCAGCTGGCCTTCATATCTGAAGGTCGTTCCCCTATCCGCCACCTGGGGACGCGCCCTATAGCAGTCAGCTCTGCCAAGGGTACCCCCTTTTGTGTTAGCTATCTCATTAGGATGTTACGCGCCCTCTACTGGAGTTGTACTCACACTAGATGGTACAAATAGGGGTTTCCATTCATTGGGATTGAGACCAAATGGCATTTCTCATAACCTTCCATTACTTTCAATGAACATCTATATATATAAAAATGAATGTTTGTATGTTTGTTTGTTTGTTTGTATGTCCGGTATACAAATTCGCAGTAGTTCACTAATTCAAACCAAAATTTCCATACATAGGTAAAAAAATACGGGGAAGACGATAGGCTATTTTAAAAAATATATAAATCAATTATTAAAACTATATATTCAAATTATTCTACTTAGCTCACGAACAGCGCCCTCTATCAAAGATTAGATTAAATTATGCTGATGCAAACAAATAGATAATGCTAATAACAAACAATTATTTAAAAAAATCTTATCTAAATATATATCACTCGGGTAGATATGCACACGGGTCAATCCCGGGGCGAAGACCGGGTCACCCGCCTAGTTGACAATATAGGAGAGTAAATAGTGAAATTATGAGCCACCATTAAAAGTAAACACAACAGCTAGGTATGAATCTATGTTAAGTTTGGCAGCAAGGATGTCTGTTCTCCATTTTAAGAGCAACTTCATCTGAAGCTAAGTTGAACTACCACACTACATGCTTCAGACCCTTTGAATCAACAGCAGATGTACATTTACCTGGAAATGCCTTCACGTATTGTTTAGACATTAGGATAGGCAGAAGACTGGCTCATACTATTTGTAGATTGAGTAAAACCTCCATATGGTAACACCATTCAGTCACAGCAGTCAGTTTAGAGAGGTTGGATCAGCCAAAATGATCGTTCGTGTTTAGGGATAAATGGATCATGGCAAACCTTAGGAAAGCTTAACCCCTTCCACTCCACTGTCCATCACTACAGGACACCCATCATTGCAGTTAGATCCCCACTCTAGTAATGGCGGACCCGATGGTGTGAATGATCCAAGGTGGGGAGAGCAACAGTGGTTAGTTAGGACTTCCTGTTAACATCACCTACAGGCTTCAAAATCATTCATTGGTTTTCAAGTTATTCTTCATTTTATACAGGATTTTTATAATTTCGTAAAAGTTTAATGACAAAATTTGACATCTGCCATTTCAAATTCATGTTTTAGTGTTTTGCCTGATGATATTGAGAAAATTGCCAAATTAGATTGTGAGAAACTTTGGGGATTATGGGGAAATATATATGTCAATCTTTGAATAGTATTATTAAACCTAATTTTTATCTTTTTTTTTTTTCTTATTGGAAAGTTTTAACATTATCAATGCTGATCACACCCCACCTTCACTCATGACTTGGCTTTTACTCAGGTACCACTCAGGTTATTTTTACTCACATAAGAACTGACACAATATTTATTCAATTAGGATTTCGGCAGTATTTGATGGCACCAGTAAACAATAGCTGTCCATATATATAACCATGGTTTTATTCATTGGTTAAACCATGTTAGCCAGTAGCACACTCCAATGGTACAGTGACAATAGCACATGGCCAGCACCAAAGGGGAGTTAAATAGATACTTTTTAAAAAGTATAAACACATTCAATAGCAAAAATGTTTCTTATCCCCTTGTGCAAATATTACATGAATTCATAACATGTTGTTTCTCATGGACAGAACACATTTTGGCTTGCATTAGATGAACTAAACAGGACCTTTCGGAGAGGCCACTGCTTATTATAAAACAGCTCGAGGAGCATGAACTCATGGAATTCGTGTAATATTTACATAAGGGGATAAGAAACAACATGTTGTTTCTTATCCCCTTGTGTAAATATTACATGAATTCCATGAGTCCATATTTCTTTAGACTGCTCTTATGGAATGGGGTGTAGGGGTACAGCTTTTGTTGATCATGGTACCATGATCCAGGCACACTTTGGTGAAAGTCTGACTTTGCCTATAATTTTAGGCCATTCCTAACATGGAAGACACAGCTCCTCCGTATCCCTGAAGAAGAATACTTGCTGAGGTCTATCAACCAGGTCAGTTGAGCTCAGAATTTTTAAAGAGGTCTTTCTCCTCTTTCTAACAATGCTGCTGTTGGTCCGCGACTGCATATTCGTCAGAGGTATCTGCTTATTTCACAGCTGGCTTACATATTTAAAGGTCATTCACCATCTGTCCACCTGGGGACGTGCCCTGTAGCTGTCAGCTCGGCTGAGGGAGCAAAAATATATTTATGGGTATAGCTACAATAAAATTTTTCACAATTTAGGTTTCAAGATGGCCTGAGTCTGGCTCACAGTTTGACACTTAATAACCAGACAGTTGGGTTTTGTGCCTCATTTAGCAATTCTACACAGACATTGAAAACTGTTATAACTTCATTTATAAAGCCAAAGGTAATAAGACCAAATCCAAATAAATAGTGTGCAGCATTTTAATAACAGTGTTGTTATCAAAACATCACGCATTTATTTATTTAATTTGGATTTGGTCCTATTACAGTAGAACCTCCCTTTAACGAACACCTCTCTACAAAGGACAGTTTTCATTTGCAAAATTACCATTTTTACCAATTTAGAAACTCTCTGGTAAGAGGACACCTCTCCCTAAAGGACACTTTGACTCTGCAATTAGGTGTCCTTTACAGGGAGGTTTTACTTTACCTTGTGTTTACAATCTATAATTGCACACCCTTAAATTTCCTTTATATAATAGCAACTTGGGGCTTCCTAATTCAAAAGTCCCAATTGTTTTATAACTGAGGTTAAAACATGGTTATAACACTTGAAATTTTGGCACAGTGTACATGGTGGATTTTACCAAGAAAGTTGGCTAGTATTCTGGAAAAATGATTTTAAAAAATCAACGAAAACTTGATATTTATTCAGACAATTGGCTCAAGCAACTTTCAAATCATGAGTTGCTTTATCCACCTGTGATCTTATAACACAATTTCCTCTATTTCATATAACAGTCCAGAGTAATCTATAAAGGTCAACTTCTCCCCAGAAAAATGATGAAACTTAGTGCCATCTATTGACTGTTTCTGCAAGCTCAGGTTGGTAACAAAGCCACAACACCAGCTTTGGCAAACTGAGAAGCATCTACTTAAGAGACCATGGTTTCAAGCTAATGGCCCTTGTCAGTCTAGGGCGGACTTTATTCCATGAGATCCACAAGGGATTAAATGAAATCTTCACAACCTGCCAAAGAGGTGTTTAGCTGGTAGAGTGGCTAGGTCAAATCTGTGGCCAAAATATAGATGGAAATTTTGCCGGGAGAAAATTGATCTATACAAATAAAGGTCACCTCTTCCATCAAAATGGACACAAAAACTATAATCACATCCACACATTGACCATCTCCATAAAGATGGCAGGGGGTCTGTGGAAGGCTGGTTAAACTGTTTGGTTTTCGACCACTACGACCCGGGTTCAATTCCCGCATTGGACACTCTTTCTTTTTTCTGATTAAAAAAAAAAAAAAATTCTCCAATGGTCCTCGATACTTGCAAAAGTCCAACCCCACCAGCGAGTGCAAGTAACCAAATGGGGCTCTGGCATATTTGTAAGTGCAAAGTCGAACTGCTTTTCACATGTGTATACATGTGGTGCACTTACAGTAAAAGCAGTCGCTAACTACCCACCATGATTATCATGGCCTGTACCACATATACTAGGGATAAGGAAAAAATAATAATAAAATAAAGATGGCACTTAATTTTAGCATCTATTTTGACATGAGACCTTTATTTTTATTGATCAATTTTCTCCAGGCAAAGTTTCCAGTCCAGAGTTAACGAGTGTATCACACAATTTGTTGGTAGAAAAAAAGAATCATCCAATTCTGGGGAAAAAAAAATTAAAAAGAAAAAGGGGGGAAAAATTGAGATTGGAAAAAAAAAAAACAAGTTTTTTTTTTATTTTACAATTTGAATATCACATCTCCATTCTGGCTTGTGTGACATCTCATAGGATGATGATACAATAATACCACAGATCTCACCGCAAGAAAAACTTCATTGAAGGAAAAATTAATTAATAATAACAAAAGTCAAAAATGGAAGAATTTAAAAGAGAGAGAAAGAAAAAACAAATTCCAAACCTATAAAAAAAAAATTAATTATAAAAAAAGCAATTATATATATATATTAAATAGATTGATATTGTATAAATATATGTTGAAAAGGGGGGGAAAAGCAATAAAATATTTATAGTTCCAAGTCAAAAAAAAAAAATTTGACAATTGTGAATTATAAGGAGGTTTTGGGGGGAATAAACTTAGAAATATATCTTCTTTTTTAATGTGATAAAAAAAATGATATGAAGCAATCAGTGGGGGTTTAAGGAAACATGTGTCAAATTTTTTATATCAAATGGCAAAAAAAAATAGTATCTTCCACTTTTCTGTATGGACAATTTATACATTGGGTGTGTTTTTGGGAGAGCCTTGGGCTGACTAAACAAAATTTGGAGAAAAAAAATGGCTGTTGCGCTAGTTGTCGCCCTTGACTCCCTGGCGTTTCTGCAGAGCCTGTGCGAGGTCACTCCTCAGAGCGGCTTGCTGCTTCTGGTCAGAGAGGGATTGCACGGTGCGCAGGCCGTTCACAATGTCCTTGGTCTTCCCGAAGTAGATGTCATTCAGGGTGTTCCGGATCTTGTTCTCCATGTCCTGCCACCACACCAGCTCCTCAATATCCAGTGAACTAACTACACCCAACATTAGTCCAGCCTATGTTAATTATTCCTACACTAGAAGTTCTTTTTTTTATTATTATCATCCTAAGATGGAAATTTTGCCAGAAAGAAATTGATCTATAAAAATAAAAGTCGCATCTCTAGATGGCGTCTAGTTTTGAAATTGATTTTGATGTGAGGCACGAGGCTGTGCCTATCAGGCACACATGCAGCTTCTAAAGGGCTTTCAGCCAATATATTTTGTGAGATACTTGGCATCGCTTTTACATCGCCAGAGGCGGAAAAAATGGCGGAGCTCGAAAAAGTGTGGCCACTCGCCTTGGTGTGTGTGAAGAAGATTTTGATGTGAGAGGCTACCTTTGCTTTTATTATCCTTCTTCTTCTTCTTCTTGCTTATCCCTAGTACACGTGGTACAGGCCATGATAATCATGGTGGGTAGAAGTTGGTGACTGCTTTTACTGTAAGTACACCACATGTCTATACATGTGAAAAGCAGTTCGACTTTGCACTTACAAATGTGCCAGAGCCCCGTTTGGTTACTTGCACTCGCTGGTGGGGTTGGACTTTTGCAAGAATCAGGAACATTGGAGCATTTTTTTTTTTCTTAAATCAGAAAAAAAGTGCCCAATGCGGGATTCGAACCCGGGTCGTAGTGGTTGAAAACCAACGGTTTAGACCATCCTTCCACCGACCCCCCTTTTATTATCCTGAATACACATGGTACAAGCCATGATAATCATGGTGGATAATAGTTAGGAACTGCTTTTATTGCAAGTGCACCACATGTCTGCACATGTAGAGAGGAGTTCAACTTTTGCACTTACAAGTGTGCTAGAGACGTTTGGTTATTGCACTCACTGGTGGGGTTGGATGTTTACAAGATTCGGGGGCCATTGAGGCAATTTTTTTTTTTTCTTCAGAAAAAAGAGCCCAATGTGG
>CP092866.1:40937880-40988576 GCA_030710605.1 Cordylochernes scorpioides | reverse complement strand
ACTCATTGGAACGCCATGAAACTTTGGGAAGTTATTTAGTATAGTACTGGGAAGGTTTCTAGCAAATAAAATTTTTGAAATAACTTTTCGCCTAAAAATAATCAAGATAAATATTCTAATTTATCTGTTATAATTCAACAATCTGCTCTAAATATTATCATGATGATACGATGATTTTGTAATGTAGAAAATTAGGGAAGACAAAATTCAGGATGACACGGCAATTTATTTGAAAACAAGAATAATGACACAATTCCAAGGCAGGATACTATTCCTTTAACTTCCAATTAATATTGATTTTATTCAACTTATCGAGTATTTTTCAAGGGACCGGGAAAAAATGTTCACTTTATCGAGAGATTCGTTAGACAAACCTTTACTCGGGTAAAACCCGGGCGAAGCCGGGTACATCCGCTAGTATATATATATTAATATTAGCTGTATATATATATACTAGCGGATGTGCCCGGCTTCGCCCGGGTTTTACCCGAGTGAATGTTTGTCTAACGAACATTTGTTAAAACAATTCTCTATAAACTTATAAAACGTACTCGGCTTCGCCCGGGGTTTTACCCGAGTAAAGGTTTGTCTAGCGAACATTTGTTAAAACAACAAACAAACAACAAAACAGCTTTATTAGGGCATCTTGCCCTGTACGGATTCTCCGTGGAGTTACAGACAATATTAACCATAAGAGAACAGGTGAAAATATAGTATTTACAGTCAAGGTATGTCAAACAGGGTGACTTTTTATTGTGCCCCTGTTCTTCTCTCTTCCATGAGTGCAATTTTATTCCCAACCGCTTTTTGAAAGTTGAACAGTTCAATTGCCCAACTTTTCTTATCTGAAACAGTTTTTATTAGCTTTATTGAGTTCAAATGCGGTCTAGGAAGACTTTTCAGGATCTTTTTTCTCTCTCCTTCCAAATCCCCGCATTCAGCAATAAAATGGTATATTTCATCAGTTATCTGACTTCCACATAACCCACAGTACGAATCTTCTTTCTTAATTGCGTAAATATGATTTTCTTTGATCATTGTTGACATTAATCTGATCTGTGCAATAAAACTCACTAAAGCTGAAGACAGATTGCATGAAAAGTAATTTTCTGGAATAAATGAATCATAAAGTAACCTATAGTTTGAGTATGTTTTCGTAAGAGATAATTTTGCCAGATCTTGCTGCAATAGCTGTTCAATTTTTATTTTTAGTATATTCGGAAGTTCGATCTGTATGTCATCATAATTTAACCTATAGTTTAGCCATGTGAGTCCACAATGATTGATGATATCCATAATATTCTTACAGAATCCTATAGGTTTTTTTGTCATTAAGGAAATTTCCTTCAATCTATTCCAGCATAGCTTAGGTAGTCTATTGTCTTCCATTTTTTGTAATCTAATGAAATATTTCAAAATTAATTTGATCGTTGTAAAAGTCAAAGATATTCTGCCTGTTTCCAGCCTTACAATGTACCCTGGTATATATCTTGGTAGATTCAGAAAATTTTTGATAAACGTATTCTGTAATTGGTCTATAATATCCGTATTGTCCCAAGCCCACACAGGGGCCGCATAGAGCAGTATTGATTTAATAACTGAGTCAAATAGATTCAGAGCAACTTTTAATGAGTTAATTTTTTCTTTTTTTATCAGTCTAATAGTTGCATTTATTGCCGTATTTGCTTTGGCTTTATAAAAGAGGGCTACCTTTTTACTATTAATAGTGGAAGTGAATGGATATCCCAGATATGTAATATTGGACGCAACAGTCAGTGGGGTGTCACCCCAGTACCAGTTTTCGTGTCTTGCCGGTCTTCCTCCATTTCTGAATACTATTATTTTGGACTTATTTTCATTTAAAACTAATTTGTTCTTATCCAGGTAAGACTTTAGTAAATTGATTTTAATTTGAAGATTAATTTTCGATTCTCCAATTATGGCTATGTCATCCGCATACATAAGTAGGTGTAAAACGCCAAAATCAGGGAGATGAAATCCTGTAAGTGCTGAGTTATTATAAAGTTCTATTAGGTCGGCCATATCTATATATATAAAAATGGATGTTTGTTGGTTGGTCCGTTGGTCCGTCCGTGAGTCCGTCCGTGAGTGATAATCTTCTACATCGCTCAACCAATCGTGATGAAACTTTGGGAAGATGTTTAGTATACTACAGGGATGGTTTATGGCTAATTACTCTTTAGAAATAACCTTTCGTTGCATTTCTATTTACAATAAAACGTAAATTCACTCGCAATCTGCGCCCCTCTCGCGGCAGACGGGGGATGGCGGCGCGCGACGATTGGCTGCCGGCGCAGCACGTGACCTCCCTGCCCCCCCCCCCCCCCCCCCCCCCACCGAGTAAATGAGATCTCCCGGCTGACGGCCGAGCAGCGCCCTCTAAAACGCGTGACGATTTTGACGGCGCGGGGCGCTCCCGGTTGGACAGTTGCGCGGGGACAGAGTGACCTCGCGGGTGCCCTCCGGGAACTACGTCCATCTTCCATATGTAATATACATTTAATCGTGTAAACCCGGGCGTTGCCCGGGTCATTCGTCTACAAATTCGCAGTAGTTCACTAATTCAAACCAAAATTTCCATACATAGGTAAAAGAATACTGGGAAGACTGACATTTATTAATGCAGTGATTATAATCAATGCTTACAATGAAGGGCTATATTGTCTATATATATAAAAATCACCTTCAAATTTTAACGTAACGTTCCATTCTCAATCCCGTTGGGCTTTAGATCGGCTAAAACATTTTTATCTTTATTAGTGAATATTAACTTTACTGTACTGAATAGTTTAGTATAATGTTAATTCAACATATTACAATTTAGCCACTGCAACGCGTGGCCGGGTTCGCTGTGTAGTATACTATCAGGACGATTTCTGGCGAATTATTTTAGAATAATATTTATAGCAATAAATATAGCGAATTTAAGACGTAGTGATTATATTCTGTGTTTGTGCATATATAGATATTTTACAGAAAATGTGAGAACGTTCTATTAGAATATCTCGAAAACAAAAAACAATACATATAAACGAGTTCACTGACATTTATTAATGCAGTGATTATAATCAATGATTATAATGAAGGGCTATATTATCTATATATATAAAATTCACTTTCAAATTTTAGCGTAACGTTCCATTCTCAATCCCGTAGGGCTTTAGATCTGCTAAAACATTTTTATCTTTATAAGTGAATATTGACTTTACTGTACTGAATAGTTTAGTATAATGTTAATTTAACATATTACAATTTAGCCACAGCAGGGCGTGGCCGGGTCCGCTAGTATAGTATAAATAAAAGTGGGGAAAGTGATTCTCCCTGCAACACTCCAGAATTAATTTTCACATTATTTGAATATTGTCCTTTCCATCGGATAGTGATCTTAGCTTCTTGGTAAAAGTTTTTTATCAGCATTACAAATTTATTGCTAATGCCCATTTTATGCAATTTTTGCCAAAGTAAATCATGTGGGACTGTGTCGAAAGCTTTAGTCAAATCGACGAAGAAGACATATAGCTTGCCTCGTTTTCTTCTCAGAGATAATTGGATGAGTGAATTCAGTAGTATTATGTGGTCAGTGCATGATCGGTTCTTACGGAAACCTGCTTGGTTTTCTAAAATAATCACTCTTTTTTCTATCCAGTTGTTTAATCTGTTTCTTAGTATTGTAGTAAATAATTTAGATATATTACTGCAGAGGGCAATCCCTCTGTAATTTGTTGGGTTATTCTTATCACCGCTTTTATATATAGGGTGTACTATTGAGTTCGTCCAGAGTTGCGGGTATTTTTCTGTGGACATTATTTTGTTGAATAGGTTTTTCAATTTATTTAAAGTCGGTATTGGTAAATTCTTTAGCAACTCATTTGGTATACCATCGAGTCCCACTGCTTTGCCGTTCGCTAGTTTTTTTACTAAATCATGGATCTCTTCAAGCGTTATTTCCGCGTCTAAATCTGGATCTTTCCAACCGATCATCTGGTTTACCGTAAAAGTAGCTTCTTTATTTTCTTTGTTCAGTAAATTTTTATAAAATAAAAACCATTCTTTTATATCAATCTCACCTTGTATTATTGGTTTTTTTCTGAAGGATGCAATGGCATTCCAGAAGGATTTGGGATCTTTGGCGTTCTTTATCCTTTCATTCTTGTCCTTATTGAATTCATCTCTTTTTCTTTGCAGGAGCTTAAAATATTCCCTCCTACCCTCAATATATTTTTGGCGGTCGTGTATGTTATTTGAGTTCCTACATCTTTGTAAACTTACTTTGGTCGTTTTTTTCATAATATAGCAATCTTTGTCATACCAAGGTTTTGAAAGTTGGTGTCGTCGTTTAGCAAATTTAATTATATTTGCCGATTCCATTGCCGTGTAGATCTGTTTAGTAAAATTTGCTGTTTCTGTGTTAATATCGGTTTCATTTCTAACTTCAATATCACTTAAATTATGTTTTAGCATCTCCACATTTTCTTTCGTCCAAATGAATTTTCGTGTTAGTATTTCATTTTTGTACGAGGATTTAATAGCTTCATACCCAGTATTAATTTGTAAAACAATTGGTAAGTGGTCTGAATATGAAAGTTCTTCGATCCACATATCCGATATGATCTGTGTTAAACCGTGTGTGTACATGAAATAATCCAAAACCGATGAACCTCTTTCTGAAATAAAAGTGAATGAGCCGTGCGTGTCACCCTTAGTTCTTCCATTAGCTATTGTTATAGAATTTGAATCAGTGAAGGAAATTAGTTTTTCAGATAGTTTCGAAGATATTGGGTCTTTAGATTTCCTATATTTGTTGAGGGGTGAATTTAGTTTCAGTGGGTTATGGAAGCCTCCAGCATTGCCTATTCTAATATTGATGTCACCAGCTATTAGCACTTCGTTACCTTCACTCATGTGATAATCAATATGCCTAAGTAAATTTGTTAAATTTTGTTCTTGTAATGCATTAGGAGGTAAATAAGCAAACAGCAAACATATACTCTCGGTGGTTTTGTCTAGAAATTTGTGTGTCAAGACAGATATCCAGTAAGGGTTTGTTTCGATTTTTCTAACCGTATGTTGGAAGTTTTTTTTTATTCCAATCAGAATTCCCCCCGAGCCCCTTCCCTTTAGTTCTGTCTTCATTGCTGGGCTTTGAATTATGTAATATTCATCAGTTAACAATTCAATAACACCAGTGATCCATGTTTCATTTAGTGCAAAAAGTTCGTATTTTTTTAGGTATTCAACGAGTGGAAATATTGATGTTATTCTATTGAATCCATTTATATTCCATTGTAATATTTTAATTTTAGTATCTATATGTTTGGCCTGAGTTACTTGTTTGTCTTTTATTGCCGATTCACAGTTTTTCGTATGTGTATACCTAATTTTAGTTGTATTTCTATCTGATATATTTTCCATAACCTTTGAGTTTTTAATTTTAGAAGTTTTAGCCGTGAGTGTTTTATCATAAAGTGGCTGTATGGACATTGTATTAGAGATCTGTTTATCAATGGGTTGACTATTTACAAGTGATTGTTTCCTATCTGCCTGCTACAATGAATGTCCATTGGCATCTACAATTTGTCCATCACAGACCTTATATGCTATGCCATTAATTATTAACTTATTGTCCCTTAGCTTAGCTAGAGTACCTTTTTCGACGAGTTCTCTTCTTTTGACATTCAGAACGCGTCGTTGTTCTCTCATCTTCATACTATAGTCCTTCGATAGTGAAATCTTAGTTCCTCTTAGATTGAAAGCAGCTTTGAATAGAGTTGTTCTATCGTTTTGTTCTGGGACTTCAACCAGGATCGGTGCACCAGGTTTTCTGGATACTCGGTGGCATCGCGTGATGTTTATCTTCTCCGTTGTCCGCATATTTTCTTCGATAACCCTCCGTATCCGTTCTCGGCAGTCCTCGTTAATGTCTTGTTCTATTCCGTAAAAAATAAGATTCCTTTCTCTGCTCTTTGCATCCAAGTATTCAAGCTGGTCTTCTAAGTCTTTTATTTTTTTTTGGAGTTTTGAGAGAGTGCTGCCTTTGTAACGGCAGAAGATTCCTCTAATTGTTGCAGTCTTTGATTTATATTTTCTACTCTATCGTCGATTGCCGAAAGACGGGATTCCAGCCTCTCACCCCAGTTATTCAGCCTTTTGGTGAGTGCATTTATCAGATCTTTGATCTCTTTATCCCTATCTAAGCTTGTTTCCAACGTCGTTTGTTTGGACATCCTAGGGCCTGGATTTTGTTCAATACCAGCTAATATTAAGAGCATTAAAACTACACATATAAGGAGAAAGTTTCGGAAATATTTTGAAAGTGAAATATTGACGCGTGATAAGCAAATCTTTTTGCCGCCGTATGTATCCGGCTTGAAAGTATGTAAATTTAACTCAGAATTCTTGTCTAATAGACATAAAATTATGATGGTAAGATATATTGGATATGAAGGTTTCATTTCAGATATATTGAGTTTGAACTTTAGCAAAAATAGAGGAAATATTTTAGTAAGACAGTTCACTTACCGAGAGCGACGTTGCTTGCAGCCTATTCGTGCCGCCTCCTAGCGGAGAATGACATTTGTTAAAACAATTCTCTAAAAACTTATTTAAAAAAAAAAAGATATATTTTGATAATTTGAAACTCGTAAATTTGAATCTCTCGATAAAGTGAACATTTTTTCCCGGTCCCTGTGTGCCGTGTCATCCTGAATTTTGTCTTTCCTAATTTTCTACATTAGAAAATCATAGTTTTATCTAGTGAACATTTTTTCCCGTGTCACATTGCCGTGTCACATTGCCTTTATTCTTCATTGTTGGCTTTTTATATTATATTTACTCTTCATTGTTGGCTTTTTATCTTAAATTTATTCTTCATTGTTGGCTTTTTATATTACATTTACTCTTTATTGTTGGCTTTTTATCTTACATTCATTCTTCATTGTTGGCTTTTTATATCATATTTACTCTTCATTGTTGGCTTTTTATATTATATTCTGACCAAAATCTATCTGTGAACTTCACACAGTGAACTTCACACAGACAGAATAAGGCAATTATATAAGTAGATTTACTCTTTTAGATTGAGATTATTAGCTAGTATGTAAAAATATTAACTCTGTTGAAATTTAATTTTGTATTTATATATAAATAAAATTAACTCTGTTGATTTTTTTGTATTTAATCGATAACAGCGAAGTTACGCATGTTAATGTTAGGGAAAAATATTTTGACGTTAAGCAAAACCTGCTCCATCTCGTTTTACATAAATGTTGAAAATTTGGTCGAAATTGATGCATTGTAACGAAAGTTTTTAGTGATGTCCTCTTATGAAATTTGCATTTTATTAATATAGATATATATGTGATGATGAGTTGCTGTCGACTTATCTGTGATGAGATCCTGTCGACTCATGTAATAAGAGATGAAGAATGTTTGGTTGTTGTCGACTTGTAGAATCCTGTCGACTCATGTAATGAGATGTGAATTCCAGTAGCTTTTGTAGAGATCCTGTCGACTACTGAAATAATGTTGAAGTCCTGGTAGCTCTTGTTGTACTGTGTTGACCAAGAGGAACAGTCAGGATGTAGAGTTTTCCAGTACCTCTCTGCACCTTGGAAGACCTTTAAAAGTTCTCACAAAATACAGGCAGTCGTGGTCGAGGCAGAGTGGAAAAGCTTGGGGATATCCATACACAAAAAACGAAGACACAGTTGCACTAAGAAAGTTCCGTTAACAGATAAAAGCTGAGCTATAAGCGCAAGATGGAGATAGACGAATTCTTCCTAACTACATGTTGGATGAGATCGACATAACATACGACCGACGCGGCTTGCGCTAAGGGTGAACTAAACTAAACTGAACTGTACTGAACTGTCAAAAGACTGTAAGGTGATGATTTATAGGTTAAAGACGGGGCGACCTTATGTGACAGGGGCGTTTGAGAAAGGGCGCCTTTACCTGTCCAGGTGTGAGAGGGGTCTCTGCATTCCACCACATGTGACAGTGTGGGTGGCCTTGTTTGTGGGAATTGTAAATCGACCTGATTTATGACTTACATCTTTAGACTTTGTTGTTTTGGTAATACTATGCTCGATCTCTGCTTTAGCTCAACTCTTAAATCTATTACAGATTTTATTTATTTATCCACTTTGTACAAATTACATTACATAGGGTGATGTAAAGACACAGATTAATCATGCGCATAATTATTTATAGATGTGTTTCTATATACAACATGGCAATCTTGTTATAAGTTATCTACACAATATGAGGTTGTTGTTTTAAATTACCATATATATATATACATATGTTTATATATATTAAAAATGTAATATTTAACTGTAATATTTCATTGATCTTGTAAAACGAGAGTGATACACGCGTTCTCACGTGTTTTAGTGAGAAACACAAGCATCCTAGATAAAGAGAGGCGAGTTGCCCCTCGAAATATTGGAATAATAAAAATATTTATAAATACAATATATGCATATTTTCTAAATATATATATGTGGTAATATAATAAGGTGGGAAGAGAAATAATCACACCACAATTTGGAAGAGAAACCCAGGCAATCAGAGAGAGAGGGAGATAGACGGGACCGGCAAAGCCGGGCGGCCGTTCGTGTCGCGCACCAATCCCCATTTGTCCTAAAAGTCCCAAGGTGTTAACTGACGGGCCCCAGTTGCCGCCCCTTGGAATGTCGCTGATGTCCAAAGCTACTGGTCCTTTCCCTCCCGTCTCTCTCTGGGTTTACTTTAGGTTTGCTTTATTATTCCTGGAAGAGTATCTATATATATATATATATATAAAAATGAATGTATGTGTGTCTGTTTGTCCTTTATGCCTGACCAAACCACTCATTGGAACGCCATGAAACTTTGGGAAGTTATTTAGTATAGTACTGGGAAGGTTTCTAGCAAATAATTTTTTTGAAATAACTTTTCGCTTTAAAATAATCAAGATAAATATTCTAATTTATCTATATATATAAAAATGAATGATTGTTGGTCCGTCCGTAAGTGATAATCTTCTACATCGCTCAACCGATCGTGATGAAACTTTGGGAAGTTGTTTAGTATACTACCGGGATGGTTTCTGGCTAATTACTCTTTAGAAATAACCTTTCGTTGCATTTTTATTTACAATAAAACGTAAATTCACTCGCAATCAGCGCCCCCTCGCGGCAGGCGTATGGCCTGAAATAGCCTCGCATGAGCGTTTTTGTAACGTCAAGCTTAGCCTATAGGTTAGGTACACAGCTTCGTACCCCCACAACCTAGGTTCGAGGCTCAGCGTGGGTGTTTTTTTTTTTTTTTCATTTCTTTTATATTATTGTAGCAAATTTTTAAAAATATTATTTTATTTAAAATGTAGGCTTTTTAAAATAAAAATTAACATAAACAATTTTTAAATAATATTTATAACAAACCTAGGTTCGAGGCTCAGCGTGGGTGTCTTTTTTTTATTTTCATTTCTTTTATATTATTGTAGCAAAGTCTTTTTTTGCAGCATTATTATATTTTAATTGGTTTATTTTAAAAATCTGATAATTTTAATAAAATAATCTGTGTTTGTGCATATATAAATATTTTACAAAAATTGTGAGAACGTAGACCAGAACGTGACCAGATGACCGGACGACTTTACATGTATATATTTGGTTTTAAATGAACAGGCTGATGGAAAAAAATAATATGCCACCGATTGTAATTAAATCGACGATAGGACCAACCGGCGAGAAACTATGCATAATCGAAGCCTCCTTAATAACGAAGATCCTAGACAAATGTGGAATCGAGTATAAACTTGAGGAAACGGTTCAATCAAAGAAGAGAACTCGCGGCTCCCAGGATGACTCAAGATCGCCAACTAGGAGCGAGCGTAATCTGAAGACGCCTAGAATGGACATCGACGAACAAAGTCCCGTCACTGGAGTTTCTCAACAAATGAACGCAGCTCACCCACCGCAAGACGATGAAGAAAATAACGACAACGATGGCCCATGGACCACAGTCACTAACGTGAAAAAGCCGAGAATTCCTCCTGTTAAGGCAGAAAATGTAGCAGATTGGAAGCTTCTTTGCCAAGAACTAAAAGACTTGTGCATGGAACCATTCCAAGTCACGATTTCTGGCAAAAAACACATAATTAAATCGAAAAACATAGGCGACTTCAAAAAAATCAGGGAGTATGTACAGAAAAATAATGGAGGATATTCCTACAGACTACAGGAGGAAAAACCACTGAAAGTGGTATTGAAGGGGGTATCAACAGCCTTCAAAGAAGAAGACGTCGTAACTGAACTGGTCTCAATGGGCTTCACTGAGGTCATTGTCAAAAGACTCCATAGACAATCGACCAAAATACCGATTAATATAGTCCTAGTAGAGCTACCGAAAAATGAACAAAATAAACGAATCTATGGAATAACTGAAATACTTTACCAAAAAATAGTCGTGGAATCATTCAGGACTACAAAACGAGTGACCCAATGCTTTAACTGCCAGGGCTTTGGGCATGGCCAGCTAAACTGCTTTTTGAAGCCCAAATGCGTCAAGTGTGCTGAAGAACACCATTCGAAGGATTGTCCAAGAAAGTCGAAACAGCTCCCACCAAAGTGCGCTAACTGTGGAGAGGCGCACACAGCCAATTACCGCGGATGCCCAAATTTTCCGAAGCCACAACAACAGCAGCTAAAGCCTCCCAGACAAAACTCCCCTAACAACATACCTCAAGCAAGCTCCACTAAAACAGAAGAAGCAACTGTTGAAAAACAAAAGGCAAGTTACGCTGAAACTGCAAAAAATAAAACTACTCGTTCTGACACCAGGGAACTGTGCGAAAAGTTATTAGAAATTATCAAAACCTTCTTACAATGAAAGGCAAATTACTTTTAAAAATCGTTAATTTCGCAAAATAAAATCGCAATTTCAAAAATCATCAAATCCAACTATACAAGAATTTGTTCAAAATCAAGGTGACCTCATCCACCGAATCCGACGACCTGGACCCAATGGCTAGCTGACAGCCAAACACCCAACAACTGCCCTCCTGTAAGGTTCGGGGGGCCACTCCAGCATTACAACTCGCCATGTGTAAATAATCTGGACAAGGTGACTCGCGAGCTGTGCTCGAATGTAACACCTGCAAATTGAGATGAAATAAATAAATAAATGTGAGAACGTTCTATTAGAATATCTCAAAAACAATACATATAAACAAGTTCACTGACATTTATTAATGCAGTGATTATAATCAATAATTACAATAAAGGGCTATATTATCTATATATATAAAAATCACTTTCAAATTTTAACGTAACGTTCCATTCTCAATCCCGTAGGGCTTTAGATCGGCTAAAACATTTTTATCTTTATAAGTGAATATTAACTTTACTGTACTGAATAGTTTAGTATAATATTAATTTAACATATTACAACTTAGCCACAGCAACGCGTGGCCGGGTTCGCTAGTCTGTTATAATTCAACAATCTGCTCTAAATA
This sequence comes from Cordylochernes scorpioides, assembly GCA_030710605.1. NCBI lineage: Eukaryota > Metazoa > Arthropoda > Arachnida > Pseudoscorpiones > Chernetidae > Cordylochernes > Cordylochernes scorpioides. The sequence continues at coordinate 40,977,055 of CP092866.1, read as the reverse complement.
TTATCATGATGATTCGATGATTTTGTAATGTAGAAAATTAGGAAAGACAAAATTCAGGATGACACGGCAATTTATTTGAGACAAGAATAATGATACAATTCCAAGGCAAGATACTATTCCTTTAACTTCCAATTACCGAGGGAACCAATTAATATTGATTTTATTCAACTTATCGAGTATTTTTCAAGGGACCGGGAAAAAATGTTCACTTTATCGAAAGATTCGTTAGACAAACCTTTACTCGGGTAAAACCCGGGCGAAGCCGGGTACCTCCATACAAGAATAATGATACAATTCAAAGGCAAGATACTATTCCTTTAACTTCCAATTACCGAGGGAACCAATTTATATTGATTTTATTCAACCTATCGAGTATTTTTCAAGAGACCGGGAAAAAATGTTCACTTTATCGAGAGATTCGTTAGACAAACCTTTACTCGGGTAAAACCCGGGCGAAGCCGGGTACGTCCGCTAGTATATTATAAAATATGGCCCGTTGAAGAAGGCTGAACATGGTTTGAGTATACTTAAAGCTGGAGAAGCCAGGATTAGAGAAAATAATTTTATAGTTGAAATTATTTAAGGTTATGGTGACATAGTTTTATGTAAATAAAATATTGTATAGTACACAAATAAATATTATTTACATGCAGTTTCACAACACCGGAGAGTTTGATATTTAAGGGAATTTTTGACAATGTAAAAGTTATAAAAAGCTATATACAATAAAATCTAATGTATTATAAGGGAAATGCTATTGAAGAGTGTGAACAAGGAGAAGGGGAGTCACATACACATGATGAAATTCTGAAGGTCATTAAGACTGGGGAACTCTACACTTTAAGATATGGTTTTCAGGCGGACATGGCAAAGGGAAGACTTGACATGGGTTTTCTATGCTATAGGTGTAGAGTTTAAAATGAGGTTGAGGGTGGAAATTGCGTGAACTCGGAACTTGGGTAAACATAGGACTACATACAATGCTAGAATTATGGCGAATAGAGCAAGGGGACATTGGTATGGCCATTCTACCTTATCTATGCAGTTACTCGTTTAGCGAGTCAGAAGGGAAAAGTCCCGTGTGTAGGTGAGGAAGTCGCATGGACTTATAGTTCGAGATGCAAAGGTAGAATATAGGGGAACAAAGCGAGAGGAAACTTGCCTTGGGTCTTTCCACCTTAATTATTTCGATATTAAGAGACTCTAGTAGTTTTAACTAATTGGAGGAAAGTATGCGCGCACAGTGCCAAAAATTGAGACGAGGACGGTGTTGTCCTTTACAATTGACAAGCTGCTCGTACACGAAGTGTTTGATCCGTCGTGGGAGCTTGTGCGAGGAATTGTTTCGCGACGGGTTGAACGTAAAACCCATGTTTGCGCGAAATAATGACGGACCGGACAAAATCAGCGACGATGTTTAACGTACCTCCGTAGGAAATATTGGACGTAGGTTATATCGTGCTGGTATGGACAAGGGACAAACATAAATTTGAAGACAGGGCCCGTGTGGCGAATGTGTGGCGCGAGGAGAAGGAGCGAACTGTGCCTCTCGATGCTGATTGTTCAAGTGCGAACAAAAAGAAGTTGATAAACATCTAGCAGTTAGTCAATCTGCATCCTGTGACGAAAGCACCAGTGGCTTGATGGTGTGGGTCGGTGGATATGCTAGAGAGAAACTACAAAATATATTATCGTGAATCAAGGGTGAAGATTAGAATTTTGAAATGGCAATATAGTAGTTCGATAATTGACAACTCATTAATTCTCAAGAGGGGCATGGGCTGGTAGGTTGACAAAGTTGTAAGTATGAGTGGGACATTCAGAGAAGATTGATAAGGGTTACTAAGGGTCGGTTGTAAGCAAGGTTCACATGGTGGATGGAACTCTTCGGTGCCTAAGCTAACAGAGTGAATTATGGGTGGGTTAGGGAAAGAAATTATTTTTCGTGAGCTGTGCTTACAATTAGGAGAGAAGGTCATATACAAAGTGGTACAAATGGTTAGGTACTGGAGCACTATTTTTATAAATAACTTGATTACGAAATAAATGTTTGTTTTAAAATTCGTAAAGTATGATTGGTAAGGTAACTAAATTAATGAGTTACAAATATCTAGATAAATAGTATGGAGAATAAAATCATTGTTAATAGGCGTGGAGAGAATAAATGGAACTAAACTAATTATGGAAATATTGGCATCAGAGTTCACAAGAAATGACATCTTTGAAGAATGAATGGTAGAGGTTAAACAATTGCACTTACAGGTTATGTTGGTTTAGAGAGAAAGTAGATTCATTAAATTCATTGAGGTAGGGTTCTGTCTGCAGACACTGTACGTGTCAGTGTTGTCCGCTACAGTAGCGGCAGGGATATGTCGGAGCCTTGTCCATGATGATGGAAGGTGTCCTGCTCTGGCGCGGTGATAGTTCTTGGGCAGATCTAGTGCTGGGAGAAGTGAGCGGCAGGTTCATCTTTGTCGTAGGTGATCACTTCGTCCAGATCACGGTTCAAAAATTTACGAGGAAGGGGGTGAGAGCTCGAAGAGAAGTGACTATATTTGAGTTGGTTGTAAATTCTTGTGGAACTTGGCTGTGGGTTTGTCCGATCACCATGGCTTTGTCTTTTGTTTTCTTCATATTCTAGTAGATATGGGAATTTGTTTCCTGGTCAGGTCTTAACCTGACGACTTCTATGTGTCAATATAAAAAGGTGGGAAGAAAAATAAGCGCACCATAAGTTGGAAGAGGAACCCAGGCAACCAGAGAGAGAGAGAGAGTGAGAGAACCGGACGTCCGTTCTAGTCTCACACAATCCCCCACTGTCTTCAAAGTCCCGAGGTGTTGACTGATGGACCCCCAGTGGTCGCCCCTTGGAATGTCGCTGGTATCTTAAGTGACCGGACTATACATTCCCGTCACTCTCTGGGTTGTCTGTAGGCTGGCTTTATTATTCTTGGAAGAGTATATATTATGACATATATGTAGTAATCCCGAGGTGGAATGTACTGGGCAGTCGTGGTAGTGGGTGCGTGATGGGATTCCCGCACTGGGACAGCAAGAGACAGAGGCAGGTCTAGATGGTAAACTCCAAGAAGTAGAGGTAGACCACGGACGAAGGTAGTCGGACCATGGACGTCACGGATGCCCTAAGTCTACATCGCGGATAGGGGTGAGAGATCTGACCGACCGTATGACAGCGTCGCTCTGAAACAACTAAAACACAACTCTTTGTCCCAATCTTGGGGGGCTTTTATATGAGACGCTCGCAGATGGCGGCGAGTTCTGATTGGCTCCCGTAATCACGCCACCTGTCAAGCGCTGGGTTATTAATTATGTCTGGCCACCTGTTGACGGGGGGATTGAACTCATTATCATAAACACCTGTTCGTCTGGTCCATGGCGTCGTCTGGTCTACCTTTACCCCTTCTTTGTTTTATTGTCATTTCCATTGTTTGATACATATTTTATATATAGATATGGGGTTATAATAAGTATTAGAGGAAGGTTGTGATTTATCTATGTCAAAATATACTACAGAATGTGTCCCCGGTGATGAAGGTTTGGTTGGGGGAATGACATGTAATGAATGATAACCTAACAAACCTATTATAAAAAAATAAAAGAAATAATTTGTATACAAATTAGTTAAAATTATTATGAAGTTACAAGTTAAAAAGAGAAAGATGTTGTAAGGGTGGTGTATCAATAAAAACGTACAAAATGAATGATAAAAGATTAAGAGAAGGTATATAATACAAAATGGTAACTATGGTAAAATGAATCGTACAAGGAAAATAATATCTTATTGCATTAAAGATGAGAGAAAAAAAATGAAGTTAGTTTATTGAATGAACGTATAATGTGACGCTAAGGTTGAAAAGGGGAAAGGGGGTATCTGAGCATGTTTCTGCAAAAGTAGTATCCCAAGCATCCTGCAATGCAATGCGAACTTGTTTAAGTGAGGCATTGTTTTCATTAACAGAAGGCCTAAGATATTCCGTCTGCATCATTAGCTCAGACAGCGGAAAGAGGTGGGAAGATTGATGGAGGTAAAAAGGGGAGGTAGAGGTAAGAGGGATCCCTGTTGTCCATGATGATTGTGCCCGGTTGAATTGTGAAAAAAAAAGTGAGAAGTTGAAAAATTGATGAATTGATATGATGCGTCGGGCGATGAGAAAAAAAAATAAAATATCGCGCTGGATATCCTGAACTCATTATCGGGAATGGTATAGTGAGGAAGGAGTGTTCCAGTCGGATTAATCAATGAAAAAAAAAACAAAAATGTTCGGCGAACTGGAATCCCTTGGAAGGTTGGAGGTTTGAAGGATGCGGAAAAGGAGAGGTGGGTGTAAGAGAATTATTGCTGTCAATTTTGATTGTGTCCGGCTTGTGTGGTGAAAAAGAAAAAGTTGAAAAATGAAAAAATGATGAGCCGGACGATGAGAGAAAAAAAATAAAAAACTAACTGGGTCTCCTGAGCTCACTGTTGGGAAATGTACAGCGAGGAAGGGTCTTCTAGTTAGGTTAATCAAAAAAAAAAAAGAAAATGGCTGACGAACAATAATCTCTTGATGACTGTAAAAAGTTGGGAGGAAAGGTTCATGGGATAGAGTTAGAGGTTGTAAGGGAAGCGTCAAAAATAACATTTTGAAATCTACAAAGAAAAATAAAATGATAAATGTTTTATCTGTTAAAGAAATATTATAAATATTGTTAGGTGTAGGTTTTTTACATGGTGCCTAAGATAGTTGAAGTTGTAAAATGCTAAGTCTGAACATGATGAGAAAAAGAGAAAATAAAAATATTAAAGGTAATAATAACAAAGTCCAACACCACAAAACTAGGTAAACTGTAAGTCTATTTACAATAAATGAGAGAAGAGTTAGCAAACCTATTAAATGGGAAATAATTTGAAGCACAAATTAGTTACTAGAATAAAAATAAAGATAAAGGGGAGTAGTGGTGACACACTGATATAAGTTTATAAAACTATAAAAAGATATAAGAGGAGTACATAGGAAGGATAAGTATAAAGTGAACACACAATAGCTAAAGTAAATATTTGGGAAAGTTGGTATACTATTTACAGTTTTTTGTTACTTAAGGTGCCTTGAATATTTACAACATAGTTTCAGGGATGTAATACAGGAAGGAGGAGAAGTAGAGGTAATAAAAGTGAAATTAAAATATAAAAGAAAATTGACTTAAGCAAAAGGTTTGCGATAGGAAGTGACGCAGTGAGAAATAAAGGAAGAAGGTCTGAATTGGTTTCTGCAAAGGACATCTCAGGAGTCCTGCCCTGCAATACGAGCTTAGAAGCGAAGTATTGTTTTCAGGGTTCAGCAATCTCAAGATGCTCTGTAAGTAGCATTAGATCAGATGGGCAAAAGGCGTGAAGATCGAAGGAGAGGTAGTTATGGGAGAATATGGGGAAGAAATCTTTTCTGAGAGAGGTTAAAAAGAGATGGTGTCTCAAAAGCTGCACTGCTGTCGGTGATTGAGCTCGATAAGATGAAAAATAAAATTAAACGAAAAATGAGTGGGCGCATCGTGCTGTGATGGCCTGGGTCGAGCGTTAGAGAAAAAAAAATCTTGCTGGTTACCCAAGCTCTCCGTGTGGAGTTAACATGGGGAGGAAGAGTGTACCAGGTCGATGGATCATTAAAAAATAAAAATTAAAAAATGTTGACGAGCAGGAGTCTCAGGAACCGTTGAAGAAGTTAGAGGATGGAGGTAGATTGTGAAAACAGGGCTCGACTGTTGCCATTGATTGATTGAACCCGGGTTTGAGGAAAAAAGAATGAAATAAAGAATGCTGGGACGACGACCTGGGTGTAAATAAAAAAAGTCGGCAAACAGGAACTCTGCGATGGACGAGGGGTGGTTAGAACGAAGGCATAGAAGGCCAATGGAAAATGATCAAGAGACGAGAGAAGCATGGAAGGCCTATAATTGAATGATTGACAGGCTGCTAATGGTGGGTACAACGGTCATTCCACCCCTTTAGAAGTAGAAAAAAAACTAGGGGGGAGCTCAGTGCGTCCTTGAGTTGGTTGTCAACTATCTTAATTAACTTCGTCCACGAGGTTCTGGGATTCTCTAGATGAAATAACCTTAGTTTCTCAGTAAGTTTTGCGTCAAGATGTTCAGACAAACGTTAGATTGGAGATTATTAGCGGTGATTAGGTTTAGAAAAATTATAAAATAATGACTTTACGAAATTTTTTAAGAGAAAAGGTTATGGCATGGGTACGAAATTCGGTAGAGTTTCGTGAATTAACAATTTAACACAGGCAGGAATGAAATGCAATGGGGTATGGAAATTTTATGGTATGTTATTTAGTTTTCGCATTTTACATTTATGGTTGTATTTGTAATTTTGGGAAAAATGGGAGGCACATTTCGAGATGAGATAATTTAAAATTGATATTTATAAAAATACAAATCTAGGACTATTGTTTAAAACTTTTAAAATATTGAGAAATATCAATTTGAATAGTAATAGGTCAAGTAAGATAAAGAGCGTAATAAATTTAATTATTAATATTATGGCCATAAATAAGGTATTAAAAAAACACACAAATAAGTTTAGAAAATATGATTCGAGTAATTAAAATATAATATGATTTTATGTAATATTGAAAGTTGCATATTTGGATAATGCTATTTTAGGTGACTTTAAGAAAGGCATGTAAGATTAGTAAATTGGCAAAAATGCGTGATTGAATATTTTTAATAATAAACTTGAAAATGATGAATTAAAATTTATAATTTGATTAAAATGAAGTAAAAATGATAAATGAAAGTATGAAAGTTTAAAAAATTGAACAAAAATGATATAAAAAGGTTATAATTGATTTTAAAATGCTTAAGGTGAAAATATAAGAATAAAATTTATGGGGAAAATGGCAGAAACAAAATTTAAAGTACCTTGAAATGGTTGATGCTGGCTGGAGTTGATCTCTGGAGATGGCTGTTTGGAGGAAGGCTGCTTGTTGCGTGTGATCCGTCGAAAGAGGAGATAATGGCCTCGTCCGCACTAGGCACGGCTTGTCCCCGCATGGCGTCTGCCAGGCGGCCTACTAGGTCGTCGCAGTGGGGTTGCATGTTGGTGAGGGCATCCGCGACGTACTCGTCTTCGGCCTCCGTCATCCTCTGCAAGCTGCTGTCCTCAGTAATCCTGTCGACTTTAACGGGTTCTGTAGTAATCCCGAGGTGGAATGTACTGGGCAGTCGTGGTAGTGGGTGCGTGATGGGATTCCCGCACTGGGACAGCAAGAGACAGAGGCAGGTCTAGATGGTAAACTCCAAGAAGTAGAGGTAGACCACGGACGAAGGTAGTCGGACCATGGACGTCACGGATGCCCTAAGTCTACATCGCGGATAGGGGTGAGAGATCTGACCGACCGTATGACAGCGTCGCTCTGAAACAACTAAAACACAACTCTTTGTCCCAATCTTGGGGGGCTTTTATATGAGACGCTCGCAGATGGCGGCGAGTTCTGATTGGCTCCCGTAATCACGCCACCTGTCAAGCGCTGGGTTATTAATTATGTCTGGCCACCTGTTGACGGGGGGATTGAACTCATTATCATAAACACCTGTTCGTCTGGTCCATGGCGTCGTCTGGTCTACCTTTACCCCTTCTTTGTTTTATTGTCATTTCCATTGTTCGATACATATTTTATATATAGATATGGGGTTATAATAAGTATTAGAGGAAGGTTGTGATTTATCTATGTCAAAATATACTACATATATATTTTTAAAAGGGAGGATTAGAGAATATATAAAAAAAAACTAAAAAGGCCTATCATGCCAAAATCCTATATATCCCCACCTACCTCTGGATCCAGCCACCCAAGTCCAGGATTCGAAAAAGGGCGGCCTGAACTTTCAGCAACTCCCAGTCTTCAGCTTCCAAGGGAAAAAATCTAAACTTCTACTAATGTAAATATCCCGCTTCCTTGCCCGCTTCTTTCTGTGAAAAAAAAAAAATAAAAAAGTATATTTAAAAAATAATAAAAATAAATTAAATATAAGTATTATTAAAGAAAATTTCACAAAAAAATAAAGATTAGAAATATTGAATAAAAAATATAATTCATATTTTAAGATCTGGGCATCTTGGGGTCAGCTTGGAAAAGGTTCAGGGCTCGTGGTGAAGCTGGTGTTCTGCCTGAAGATGGTGATTTTAACACCCACCATGGGCTTGTCGCTTGCTCATAACATGCTGGAGTCTGGCTTGGTACTGGTGGAGTCAAGTCAAGCACCATAGGTCAGTGGCTTGACTACAGGGAAGGGGTGTCTGAGTCCATCTTGGACTCTGGCTTGGGTTCAAGTCAGCCACAATAGGACATGTGGCTCGACCACCAGGAAGGAGTGTCTTAGTCCATCTTAGACTAGCTTGGTAGGGCCAGGTCATCCATCACAGGTCAGGTGGCTTGACCACAGGAAGGGAATCTCAGTCTCTGGCTCGGTGCTGTCAAGGCTAAAGGCGGGTTCAGGCTCCATATTTACGCCTCACAATCACCAGAGGTTTGCAGCTTAGATGGGAAAAGGTGGGACATGGTTAAGTTAGTTTTAGGTTCTGGGTGATTTTGGCATACTGTGGTCACGAGCAGTCCTAACAAATGTCCCATACACTACATCTCCTCCTTTCTTTTTAGAGTTCATAATTCAAAAATCTCTTGGTCTTATTCTTCCTGGTCTCTCAGGCAGAGTTTCAGGAGTTACGCGAGGAAAGGGTGGGTGGTGGTCCCCGGGTGGAAGGTGTTGAAGTGACCTTGAAGGTCTCCTTCAATATTTCAGAATTATTTCCTTAAATCCCAACCTCTTCACTATCAGTTCAAGATATTCTTCTGAGGTAGTTCTAAGCTTCTTGAAGTGTGAGACATGTTTATTTTATACTAATTTTCATAATCAGTCAAGACTGATGCTGAATTAGTATTCTTATCAATTAATTTACATGGCTGTGAATAAAATGGAGTACTGAGTTTATTTTCTTTAAGTTGTTTCAATAATACTAGATCACCCTTTTCAATATCATTTGGAATTCTTTTTATTCTATCATCATAGTAGTATTTTTTCTTTTGTGCCTTAATTATAACTCTATTATCTATTATTTCTTTCTCAATACATGTTTGTTCTTCAAAAGAAGATATATTTCCTCTCAAATTTATTCCTAACAAGAGTGCAGTTGGAGGTACACCTGTAGTTATGAGAGGTGTGATTATATATATGAAAATAAATTTATAAAGTTCTTTTTTCCAGCCTTGGTAAAGTTCTCTCTCTCTCTCTCTCGGCCGGGCGGCCACACGGCGCGCGAGCTCCGCGTTCTTATGGGATAGAGATTGAGGAAATCGATATTTCTAACCCCTATGGGGTATTGGCTGAAAGCCAAACGGATGGGCTGCAAGCCCATATAAAAATTATCAAAAACGGCCAAGTCTTTGCCGAGAAATCGCTAAAATATTATGAAATAACTGAAAATCATTCAGAATTAACTAATGGCAAAGATACAAATACCAAGCCGGCGGCGGACGGCGGGCATACAAATTTTGGCCGAAATTGGACTGATTGCCCAGAACAAGAAGACCAGCTTATCGAAAGACAAGATGTGATCTTCAACAAAGTGGGTGGCTCCAAGAAGAGGCCGCATGATCCTGACCACGTCAAGTCGGGGACCAAAAAGGGCTGCGTTCAGGCACCGGGAATGCCTCTGAACAGCAGCAGGCCACGAGCTACACCAAGACCCAGCAAGGTGCACGAGTGCCAGACCACCAGGCAGAAGCAGGCAACCTTCCTAGCAAGATCGGAAGCGGGGCAGGCGGACCAGTGTGTCTACCTGGAATTCTGCGCAGACTTCACACAAGAACAATACTTCCGGGCGTTGGAAGCGAAGCTGGGCAAGGGAACCATCTACCAGCTGACAAAGATGGAGGGACACATCCTGGCCGGCCTCTCCAGCGTGCCACTCGCCGACAAGCTGATAGAGGAAGGCCTCGACATCGAGGACGCCCCCCTGAGGGCCTTCCCTCTAAGAAAAAGGGCTGAGCGAATAGTGCTCCGCAATGTGCTCTTTTTCGTGGAGGACGCCGACCTCGTCGCTGCGCTGCGGCCATACGGACAGGTCACGTCCATCATCCAGAAGATGATGCAGCTCGAGGACTCCTCCTGGGCTGATGCTCGGCGCGAGGCCTTTATCACTCTGCGCGACGAGGTGAAGATCTCCCAAATCCCTGCCCAGCTGGATGTCAAGTCCAAGGGAGTGGTCACACACTTCTATGTGACCTACGGCATCAAATGCCTCCTGTGCCATAAGCAGGGACACAAACGTGCGAACTGTCCTCGCAAGACTGGTCCCCAGGAGGACAAGCTGGTGCTCCCCGTGGAGGCTCCTGTTGCCCGCACACAAGGTTGGACCAAGCCACCCTCCGCCTCGAATACCATGTCGGCTGCAGCACCTACATCTGCTGACCACAGACCCCAACAGACCTCACCTACTGGTGCTGTGGAAACAGCCCCACCTCCATCAAGGGCATCCAATGCTCAGCAGGAAGACCTCACCCTCAAGTCTATCCCCACAACGAGCGCTCAAAAAAATCCAGCGCCGAAAACATCAAGGAAAAAAAGGCAGGGCCCGGTGTCGAGGCCTCCCTCATCCAAGCCCATGCCCTCCAACAACTCCGCCCTCTCAACACCAGCTGCGGAATTGTCTGCACCCATCAAGCAGACCCCCCCCCAACACCCTCCAGCCCTGCCGCGCCTGCGTCCGTGGCGAACTTCCCTGTCTGTCCCTATGAGACTCCAGCCCCCGAGCTTCCTGCTCCGGCGCCGAGCACCAGCCTGTTGCCGTCACGACCAGAGCCCTCCTCGACCAATACTGAGCCATCTGCGGCTCCTGAAGAGGAGAACCAAGACATGACTGATCAAGTAGAGAATATTTTCATAGAGCTAAACGCTGACTCTATTTTGGCCCCTCTCTATGATGAGGTTGATGATGAAGTAGTGGCCGCGGTTATACACTGCTATGACAGAGAAGCACTCCCCGATGCACTCTCCTATGAAAACAGGAAAAATCTGTACGAATTCCTCAGCGATGCAATTGAGCACGTTGGGGGCAAAAACCCCTCCATAAGCACGGGCCTTTCCGAACTCAGGGCGGCCTTGAACATTTGGCATAGTCTAGACATCCCTTCAGAGAAGGCTGATGTAAATATTTATTAATTTTTATATATATTTTACTTTCTTTTTATAAATATGTAATATAATTTTTTCTTGGTACTATATAATTTTATATGGGCGATCAATAAAAGTTGTTTCAATCTTAATCTCTCTCGGCCGTGCGGCCACGCGGCTCACGAGCTCCTCGTTTTTCGCCGATGGAGGCGAGGAATATTGAGCTGACCAACCAATATGCCTTATTGGCGGAATGCTCGGCTCAAGAGCTATCCAACTGTGTAGGTCTTGTTGACAGAGACCAAGAAATGGCCGAGATATCGGATAAAGTTGAAAAATCGAAAATTGTTAGGTGTTAAAAGCAACAATGAAACAAGAAAGCATGCAAATTTTGCATCAAATGCTAGCATCAGCTATGCAAATTGGGGTGATCGTGTTGAGGCTTTGGAAAATACATCTAATTTCGAAGGTTACCAAAAGCCTAAAGGCGCTAAAAGAAAGGACCGGGACCCCGAAGGCAATCCAGCTAAGGTCCCAAAGGCTGATAATATCCCAGCAAGGCCAAGTCAACCACCAAAAAGGGTGACAAGAGTCGCTGTGATACAGCTGAATAACAATCGACAGCAGCAGGCTCTGAGCAAGGCCAGGTAAGCGGCAGCATCATTCAACCAATGCTGCTACATTGAATACTGCGCTGACTTCAGCCCAGTGCAGTACATCAAGGCACTGGAGGAAATGCTGGGAAAAGGAGCTGTCTTCCAGCTGATGAAGATGTCTGGCCAGGTAATGGTCGGGCTGGCCAACGTCGATTTGGCGGATCGCCTGGTTGAGGAGGGCCTCACTATCGGAACCACCTTCCTGAGAGCCTTCCCATATAGGCAAAGACCAGAAAAGATAGTAGTGGGGAAACTCCCACTTGCCATAAAAGACGAAGACGTCATCGCGGCGTTACGGCCCTACTGCAGGGTTGTCTCCCTGACCCGTGAGGTAGTGGCGAGTGGTGGCTACACCTGGACCACCGGCAACAGGGAGGTCGTCATCCTTCTAAAAGATGGAATGAAACTCCACCAGCTCCCTGCCAAGCTGGTTATAGTCTCGAAAGGCGAATCAACGCCTGCCTACTTCACCTACGAGGTTAGGTGTAGTAAATGCCTGGGGCAAGGAAATCGGCGCGCCACATGCCCCTTGGAGATCAGCGGGGAACGTCATCAGGACACCTGCCAGAGCCCGGTGTCGAGGTTTCCCTCCTCCAAGCCTATCCCCTTCAACAAATCCGCCCTCTCTACACCACCTGCGGAACTGTCTGCGCCCTTCAAGCAGACCCCTCAACATCCTCCAGCCCTGCCGCGCCTGCGTCTGGAGTGAACTTCCCTGTCCGTCCCTACGAGACTCCAGCCCCTGAGCTTCCTGCTCCGGCGTCGAGCACCAGCCAGTTGCCGTCACGACCAGAGCCCTCCTCGACCAATACTGAGCCATCTGCGGCTCCTGAAGTGGAGAATCAAGACATGACTGATCAAGTAGAGAATATTTTCATAGAGCTAAACGCTGACTCTATTTTGGCCCCTCTCTATGATGAGGTTTATGATGATGAAGTAGTGGCCGCGGCTATACACCGCTAAGACAGAGAAGCACTCCCCGATGCACTCTCCTATGAAAACAGGAAAATTCTGTACGAATTCCTCGGCGATGCAATTGAGCACGTTGGGGACAAAAACCCCTCCATAAGCACGGGCCTTTCCGAACTCAGGGCGGCCTTGAACATTTGACATAGTCTAGACATCCCTTCAGAGAAGGCTGATGTAAATATTTATTAATTTTTATATATATTCTACTTTCTTTTATAAATATGTAATATAATTTTTTTCTTGGTACTATATAATTTTATATGGGCGATCAATAAAAGTTGTTTCAATCTCAATCTCTCTCTCTCTCTCTCTCTCTCCCTGCGCAAGGATGACACGCAAAATCGTGAAGCGTTCTCTCTCTCTCTCTGCGACCCTTACAATACTGCAGATTTCCTGCGTCAGGTAAAGACCGCCATCACTCTAGAAAACAGTGATCCCCTACACAGGCCTGAGATTTCTTCAGAAGAGATTTTCTCAGCCAACCGCGGCCTGCCGCTCGAAAGAGCCCCTCGAAGAGATGAAATACCCTGCGTACTGATGGCCTTCACGAGTCCTTCCTAGGTGCGCTCCAGCGACTCTTTGAGCCTTCGCGGATTTGTTGGACCTTACTGTTAGGAACCAATTCTTTCCTATCCTACAATCGAGCAGAGTCAAAAACACTACACCTCTCAGAATATTAACACCTTTAATTTCCTTTCATAACTAACTAATTTACATCATTAAAGACCAAATATATACATGTAAAGTCGTCCGGTCATCTGGTCAAAATACAAATAAATCAATCTATGAAAAAAACAACTTATAAAATCCTATCAATGCCCCCCCATTTTAAAGTTGTTTTGATACGCTCATCGGAGGCCTAGGGTGGTCAAGATCCTGGTCAGTTTAATTCTTCCAATTCCCCTAGTTAGAAAATCCGCAATACCCCCTCCGCCAAGCCGCAATTCTTGAAGACCTTCTTGGGATTATATTTTCATTCTGGCCTTCCTCTTCGTCTTCTCTCCTCAGTTCTTCGTATTCTCCCATCGGTCGTGATGTTCTCCCATCGGCCGTGGTATTATCCCATCGGTCGTAATGTTCTCCCATCGGCCGTGGTATTCTCCCATCGGTCGTGGTATTCTCCCATCGGCTGTGGTATTCTCCCATCGGCCATGGTATTCTCCCATCGGTCGTGATGTTCTCCCATCGGCTGTGGCATTGTCCCATCGGCCATGGTATTCTCCCATCGGTCGTGGTATTCTCCCATCGGCTGTGGTATTCTCCCATCGGCCATGGTATTCTCCCATCGGTCGTGATGTTCTCCCATCGGCTGTGGTATTCTTCCATCGGCCATGGTATTCTCCCATCGGTCGTGATGTTCTCCCATCGGCTGTGGTATTCTCCCATCGGCCATGGTATTCTCCCATCGGTCGTGATGTTCTCCCATCGGCCGTGGTATTCTCCTATCGGCTATAGGAATAACCTTCTTCAACCATCTATAGCCATCTCCAACCAGCTATAGGAATAACCTTCTTCAACCATCTATAGCCATCTCCAACCAGCTGTAGGCATAACCTTAATCAACCATCTACAGCTATCTCCAACCAGCTATAGGCATAACCTTCTTCAAACATCTATAGCTATCTCCAACCAGCTGTAGGCATAACCTTCATCAAACATCTATAGCTATCTCCAACCAGCTATAGGCATAACCTTCTTCAAACATCTACAGCTATCTCCAACCAGCTGTAGGCATAACCTTCTTCAACCATCTACAGCTATCTCCAACCAGCTATACGAATAACCTTCTTCAAACATCTATAGCTATCTCCAACCAGCTGTAGTCATAACCTTCATCAAACATCTATAGCTATCTCCAACCAGCTATAGGCATAACCTTCTTCAAACATCTATAGCTATCTCCAACCAGCTGTAGGCATAACCTTCATCAACCATCTACAGCTATTGATTTTTCTAGTTATGCAAATCTGACAAAAAATTATAACTCAAATATTTTCTTCTTCTTCTTCTTTAAACTTTCTACTTATTCTCATTCAAACCTCACCTTCACTTCTTCAAACACTACTTCTTCAAACCCTATCTTCGCTTCTTTAAACTCTACCTTTTCAAACTTTAGCTTCACTTCTTTAGACTTCAGCTTCTAATTTCTCTCTACGGCGCAGTGGAAGCGTGCTGCTGGGCCCATAACCTGTTAGGAACCAATTCTTTCCTATCCTACAATCGAGCAGAGTCAAAAACACTACACCTCTCAGAATATTAACACCTTTAATTTCCTTTCATAACTAACTAATTTACATCATTAAAGACCAAATATATACATGTAAAGTCGTCCGGTCATCTGGTCAAAATACAAATAAATCAATCTATGAATAAAACAACTTATAAAATCCTAACACTTACCTTCTACTTCACAAAGGAAAACCATATGTCTCATACCCAAGTCGCACCTACTCCTAAATGGCTACAGAACCATCTCCATTCCAACGACAGACTATATCTGGGTCCTCAGCAGCATCCTCGGGCGACTTCGAACTCACCTTCCTCGCCTAGTGCCAGAGTACCAGACCTAGACTGTTTCCAGGACGGTCTCTTCTTGAAATATAGCTTGCGTCTCTGACGAGGCCGTCGCAGCCTCAAGGAGCAGCACACTGCTAGCAGTCATTTCCACATACCTTGAGTCTGCCTTTAACATCTTGGATCAGAGTTCCCTGATTTCTCTACTGGTGTCACTTCGGCCTTCATAGGAGAGGCAGACGCGACAGTCAGAGTAAACAAGCACTCCACACGACCTTTTCACCTGCTGAAAGGAGTCAAAAAGGGCTACGCCGCTAGTGCCGCCTTGTTCAGCTTTGCGACAGGACCACTCCTGCATCGTCTAAAGCAGGTAAAGCAGGTACTCGGGACGACATCAACCAATTCATCCAGAATGATGATCAATATCAGCTCGTCAAAAACTTATTCTTCGAATACTGGAATGCATGGGAATTACAAGTCAACTACAAGTGCAAAGGTCTTTGGTGTAGTGCCTGAGGAAACCGAGTCAATACCCCTCTAGACGTTTGCTGGTCTACAGCGCCATTGAAGGTGCTGGGCTGCCTAGTGACTATAGGAAAAGGAACATCAGTCCAGGAGAACCATCTCGTTGAACTGTTGGAGACGGTCTCTACAAGATGGTTCCCCTTCGTCTGCAGCCATCCTCTCGTTAGGCAAAGCGAGAGCTGAAAACTCCCTGGTGCTATCCTCAGTGGTATACAATTTTCATGGATACCTGCCTACCGACTCCACCATCTCTAAGCTCCAAGCCCCACTAGTGCGATTCATCTGCGGACATGAGCGCACCGTATGGCTGCCAGGAGGCATCATAGCACGCTCTGTCTCCATCAGATTCTACAGAAATGTCAAATATTAATTATAACATACAAAAAAGTTTGCGAATCCTAACATTCTTATAGTCTACATAGTCCATATATATGTGCTAATAATTTCCTACATACACTTCAAATTCAAATTTTGATGCACAAAATAAAATTTAATAAGGGTTGTTTGTGAATATTAAACATGCAAATCATGGTTTATGGTGTTATATAAACGGGTTAAAAATTCAAATATATATTTAATAAAAATTTTCTTTTTCCTTGTTTTTGGCTATGTTGTCTGAAACCAATATTTTGACTCTGTTTATTTTATTTTCAGCCATATTATTTATTTTTAATGAACTTTAATATGCAATTTATAGAAGACTCTTCAGTTTCATTCTTTTTCAAGTAAAATTTGCTTTAAGCAATCATTGTGATTAAAATTTTACTATATATAAAATGTGAAATAGGAATATTATAAATAATTACATATTTTTTTGGGCATTTTGTTGTGGGACCCTATCTTTTTCAAAAAGCCACCCCCCCCCCCCTCTCTCTCTCTAAAAAAAAATAAAAAATATATATATATATCAAAAATAAAGAAGGCATCTCCTGACCACGGAGCACATGTGCTTTTTAGATGGCAGAGCGCCATCAAAGGGGAACAAAAATAAACTAAACGTTTATTTAGCTTGCTCCGTGATATTTGGCCAACCCAATTTCTTGATAAATCAAGAAAAGCCATCCACGAACGCGTTTCGCGCTGTTGGCGCTCGTCAGCGTGGAGAAGGCTGTAACCACTGCGATCAAAAAGAGTTTTGGAGATGGTGGTCAGGAGATGCCTTCTTTATTTTTGATATCAACACCTGACCCACTTATCTTTTATTTTTTCTATTGTTTTTTCATATATATATAAGCAAATAATATGTCATATAATATTTTTAAAAATAATAACTCTTTATGAGTTATGCTGTATTTTTTTTACGCTCCAGGGACCTGGGCTAATTTTATATATCTTGTTATTCTGCTTCTAGTTTAATTAAATAGCTCGATTTTCAACTTTAATTAAAATTTCTGTTTAATTGCGTATATATTGTCGCGTAGAAACTAAATTAAAGAAGAAGTCGATGCCAAAAATTAAGTTTTATTCTTAGTAAAAAAATAGTCTCGACTCAGCCGAGGCGATCGAATAATATTTCTCAGAACAAAAATAACAAGTATGCAAAACAGCCTGCTTTGCATAACATAAAAATAAAATAAATGAGATATAGGAAGAAATATTTACATATATAATAGTAAATGCCGCACTTTTCCCACCTTTGAAAAGAAACAGCGTTCCGCTGTTCAATTGAAGGTTATTGACCAATTTGCATCCGTCTAGCTCTTGATCTTGTCACAGGGCCTGATATCGGTTCTGGGTCAGAGAATCTTTGTTTCAGAACAGGTGCCTTGTTTGGAGTTGAGCCAGATATTTCTTCTTGAAGCAGTGGATCCAAATATGGCTTCATTCTAAGTACATGCACTGTGTCTCTTGTTTTACGACGTTTTGGAGAGTCAGAAATGGCCTCAATTTCGTAATTGACGGGGGACAATTTTCTTGTAATACGGTAAGGACCGAAGTATTTCTTGATTAGCTTTTCTGAGAGTCCAACCTGTCTCACTGGAATGAAGAGCCATACGAGGTCTCCCACATTATAATCCACAGGTCGATGTTTCCTGTCATAGTATTTTCTGTCTTTCTCTTGACCTCGATAGAGATGTAGTTGTGCAAGTTGTCGGGCTTCTTCAGCTGTGGTAATGAGATGTTGAACATAATCACCAACATCATCATTGTCGTGATATGGAAGGAGTGAATCTAAAGTTGTTTCGGCCTCGCGGCCATGCACTAGGAAGAAGGGGCTGAAGCCTGTAGTTTCTTGCTTAGCGGTGTTATAAGCAAATGTTACAAATGGCAGAACTTCGTCCCAGTTTTTCTGTTCCACGTCAACGTACATGGACAACATGTCGGTCAATGTTTTGTTTAATCTTTCAGTTAGACCATTAGTCTGCGGATGATAGGCTGTAGTCTTGAGGTGATTTATTCCACTTAAATTATTTATTTGCTTAATTATTTGGGACATAAAGTTCGTACCACGGTCGGTGATGATCTGCTGAGGAGCTCCGTGTCGGAGAATAATTTCTTCGACAATAAACTTAGCAATTTCCATGGCTCCTGCGTCTGGAATCGCCTTTGTAGTTGCAAATCGCGTCATATATTCGGTGCATACAATAATCCATTTGTTGCCCCGATTCGTAACAGGAAATCTCCCTAATAAATCCATTCCTATCTTTTGAAAAGGAAAATCTGCCGGTGGGATAGGCATAAGTTGTCCAGGCGGTCGTTGTGGAACACTCTTCCTGCGCTGGCATTCTCTGCAATGCGCTATATACTGACGAATGGTCTTATACATTCCTCCCCAAAAGAATCGTTTACGTGCCCGATCATAAGTTTTGGCAAAACCCAAGTGACCAGCAGTAGGTGCATCGTGAAGATTTTTGAGGATTTCCAGCCGCATTTGCTTTGGAAGTACAAGAAGCCGTTGCCTTCCATATGGCTCGTAGTTTCTTTTATAAAGTACTCCGTCCAGAACTTCGAAGCCTTTAAAAGGTCCAGTTTGTTCTATTTTGTCTATGATCTTTGCTAAATTGGGGTCTCGACTTTGTTCTGCACGAATATCAATGATCGATATTATATTGGGGAAGTATTCTTGCTCTTCTGGTACAGGGTCCCTTGATAAACAGTCGGCGTCTTTATGTTTGCGCCCACTCTTATAGACTACGGTGATGTCGAACTCTTGCAGTCTGAGCGCCCATCTAGCGAGTCGTCCGGAAGGATCTTTAAGTCCTGCAAGCCAGCACAATGAATGATGATCTGTAACAACTGTGAAATTTCGGCCAAAAAGATAGGGTCTAAATTTGGATGTGGCCCAAACAACCGCAAGCAGTTCTTTCTCAGTGGTAGAGTAATTCTTTTCAGCCTTTGTAAGGGTCCTGGATGCATAAGCTATTGGTCTTTCAGCACCTCCTTGTATTTGGATCAACACTGCTCCAATGCCGTATCCACTGGCGTCGGTGTGTATATGGGTCTCGGCGTCTTCAATAAAGTGCCCAAGAACAGGTTCAGAGGTTAAAGCTTCTTTAAGAATCTCGCAGGCATTTTCTTGTTCTTTATTCCAACAGAATTTGGCATCGTTTTTTAAAAGGTCATTCAGGGGTTTAGCTTTGCAGGAAAAGTTTTCAACAAATCGTCTATAATAAGAGCACAGTCCTAAGAAACTTCTGACATCAGGTATACTTTTAGGAGATGGAAACTTCAAAATGGCTTCAACCTTTTCGGGGTCTGGATGTATTCCATTTTCATTGACAACGTGTCCTAATATCTTCAATTGTCTTGAGCCAAAAAGACATTTTTCATTGTTCACATTCAATCCAGCTTGTTGAAGGCATTCTAGAACAACTTCTAACCTTTTGATATGTTCTTCAAATGAAGGACCATAAACCACTATATCATCCAAATAGCAAAGACAGATGTTCCATTTTAGTCCTTTCAAAACGGTATCCATCATCCTCTCAAAAGTAGCTGGGGCGTTACAGAGGCCAAATGGCATTACCCTAAATTCGTAGAGACCATCAGGTGTAATGAATGCCGTCTTCTCTCTATCATGCTCATCCACTTCAATTTGCCAATAGCCGGTTCTTAGATCCATACTTGAATAATACCTGGCCCCTGATAAATTATCCAAAGCATCATCAACCCGTGGTAATGGATAAACATCTTTCTTGGTGATCTTATTAAGTCGTCGATAGTCAACACAAAACCTCCAAGACCCATTCTTTTTCTTCACAAGTACCACAGGCGAAGACCAAGGACTTTCAGAAAATTGAATTATATCTTGCTTCATCATTCTGTCAACTTCCTGCTGTATGATTTTCCTTTCCATTCCAGACACTCGGTAAGGCCTCTGTTTTGTTGGAGCGTGATCACCCGTGTCAATCTTATGCTTTATTTTACTTCGGGCAGGTTGGGACTTCCCAGAAAAATCAAAGACATTCGAAAATTTCTTAAGAACATTCATCATCTTATTTTGCTGATCCTCAGTAAGATTCGAGTCGATCATTGCTTCTATCTTCTGGTCCAATTTGGTAGTCCACATCTCTTCTTCTTGAATTAATTCATCGCATTTCAAGGAGCATATGGAGCCAACATCAACATCGCTCATGGTGCCAAGGGCCATACGCGAAGGGATCATCAGCGGCTTCGAGGTTCCGTTTGCTATCCACAAATCTGCTTTCCCTTGCTGAAATGTTGTAAGAAGGGAAGGTATAATAAATTCCTTCCTTATTGATCTCAATTTGGGCAGATTAAAACATCTCTATTTTCCTGAAGTGGTGTACCCACTACTGATATCTTACAACTTGACTTAGGTGGAATTACATAATTATCAGCAGAGTATACATCAAGATTATTTTGGTCATCATTTATTGGTAGTGTTTCTTCCAAATACAATTCTTGATGACCACAATCAATAACCGCTCTCGTTGCTTTGAAGAAATCCCACCCCAAAATTATGTCGTGGCTGCAATCAGGAATCACGATGAATTCAAAGGTTGTGGTGAGATCATTGATATGGACCTTTAGTGAACATTTTCCCAAAGTTTTAACAAGCTTTCCATTGGCGACTTTAACGACTGGTCCAGATTCAACAAAAAATGGAGTTCTCAGAAGTCTTCTAAACTTTTCTGAAACCACGGAATAATCTGCGCTCGAGTCTATCAATATTGTAGTTTCCAGTCCATTAATGTTCCCTTTTATACAATTCCGTTTTAATTTAGCAGACGTCGATGATGGAGGATTTTCAAAACCTGCGGCCTCACCCCCCATATAGGTCGCGCATCCTAGTTTTCCTCATTTTGGCGTCGGGGTGAGCGGCTTGACAAACGACCTGCCCCTGGCGATTGGCTTCTTCGTCTTGGCATCCTTCCTCTGCCTGGATATGGTGATGCGCTGCGGCCAAAACCTCCGGGTCTAGGGAGAGTTGGAAAATCGTCAATTAAATCGTAGGGTCTTTGTGGGGTTGCATTGTCGGCTGATGGAAGTGTTCTTCTTGATCTGGCTTCCTCAAAAGTACGTCTTCTTTCTCGACAGTAACGTAAGACATGTCCTGGCTTCCCGCAATGGAAACAGATAGGTTGGTTATCAGCCGTTCGCCATTGGTCAGATGTTCTGGGGGCATATGGAGTGTAGTCATCTTCTCGTCGAAATCTTGGTACAAACGTTCTCCTTCTTTGAGATTGAATATTTCGCCTTGTAATTGGGGCGAGTACTTGTTGCACCTCCTCTTTAACTATGGCCTCCAATGAATTCACGTCACTTGTCCCAAAGGGTTCCACCTCGGTCATTTTAGGCATAAATTTTTGCAACTCCTCCTGGACAATCCGTCGAATCCTTAGAGCCAAATCTTCTTCAAAGTCCGACGAGATCGGAGTCACGTTTGGTAATCTTTCATAACGTGTTCTTTTAATGCGGCGTTGTTTCATGTTCTCCAGCTGTAGGAGGATTCCTTGGGATATGACAGGCGTATGATTGTGATCCAGCATTTGTTCCGAAAACTTCGGGAGTTCCAGAAGCTTCAGTTTTCACCATCCTTGTGCTGCTTGGCAGATCCTCAAATCCGTATTGGGGTTGTAGGCCTTGCAATCGGAAGCTTCTTCTAAGTGCCATCTTGGATTTACCCGGAATCTCCACCAAAAATGTCGCGTAGAAACTAAATTAAAGAAGAAGTCGATGCCAAAAATTAAGTTTTATTCTTAGTAAAAAAATAGTCTCGACTCAGCCGAGGCGATCGAATAATATTTCTCAGAACAAAAATAACAAGTATGCAAAACAGCCTGCTTTGCATAACATAAAAATAAAATAAATGAGATATAGGAAGAAATATTTACATATATAATAGTAAATGCCGCAATATAAACGTATTTATTAAATTGTAATTTTGATTTTTTTTTTCTAATCTATCAAGAAATTTTTATTTAGAGCAATCATAGATAACTAGTTACAACTTTATTTAGCAACTCTGCCTTAGTATTTTGACTCCCAAATAGGGAGGTGTTTTTATTATTATATTTATTTTATTTTAAAAAGCAATTATCTTTATAACCCTAGCAATGGTGAGTTTGATTTTGAATATTAGAAAGACGACTCAAATATTAAAAAAATAGTAAAAATATTACTTGTTCTAACTTTTCGTATTTGTGAGACAACTATTTTCAATTCCTATTCGAATAATAAAATTACAATATTAGTTTAAAAACTGAAAGCTAATTACTATTTAAACCATCAATGCTCAGTAAATCTAATATGTACTAAAATATTAACTTTCAAGTTTAAAACTAATATTTGAAAAATAACTACACTTTAAAATATTTGTTGGAACACCACAAAAAAACGCCGAATATTTACAATTTCAAAACTAAATTTACTTATATACCTGTTTGATTTTAATTGAATTGGTGGTTAAAATAAAATGTATGATTTCAGACTAGGAAGTAAAACTAGAAATTTGTTTCATTATCAAAAATAGGCTTCACTCAAACTACTTTATGCCTATTATTCCATTTCTTTTTTTAGAGAATTCATTTTGTTTATAAAATATATATATTTTTTTAATCATATAGTAATATATTATAGAAAAAATTTTAGTTTATAACATAATTAAATTGAAAGTGATATTTTTATACATTTAGTTACCTATTTTGCTATGTTTAGATAACACTAAGAGAATAAATTCTAATCATGATGATAATTCTTTACATTTAATAAAGCCATAAAATGATTAAGCAGTTTAAAATCTCTCAATATATAGACACACCCATGAAATTTTTGTATATCCTGTGAAGAATATAGTTGTCTTCTGAGTGCGATATTTCTGTGGACTACATTGTTGGTAAGGTGCTGCTGAGTATATCAATACACAAGGGTAGATTCAGATAAGTTAAATTAGGTTAGGTTGATTTAGAAATTAAACTATTTTTTGTCGAATAATTAGGTACAATTTAGATTTAGAAATCATAAACAACAGGCAATAAGACCAAATCCAAATAGTGTGTGACATTTCGGTAACAATGTTATTCAGTACTCTTTATCTTAAGTTTGGTCATCTACCAACAATGACAGAATGGTTGCAAGGTCACTAAGTGTCAACCTGTAACCCCAAACCACATTATTGACTGTATTGACTCATTCATTGATGAGCTCTACTCATCCCCAGCAGACACCATAAACAAACTATACAGGCTTAATACTCTAAATTGATTGAGTGGAGATAAAGAAGAAGAGTACTTTTATCTGATGATGGTAGCCACCCTGTGACTGAAATGTCACTATTTGTTTTGTATTTGTTTACTGAGTATTTTTGTTTACTGTGATTAGATCTAGTGTAGAATAATGCTAAAGCCGATGATGGTCCACAGAAATGAATATCTTACCTTCTTTTGTGATAGCTTATTTTTTGGAAGAGAATTGCCTTCTCCAGCAATAGCTCCTCCAATAGTAATGTTACTTTGAGATATGGTGCTGGCTGATGAGAGAATACCATGGATTGACAGATTGAGTAATCTTTGCTTATCCCTAGTATATGTGGTACAGGCCATGTAATCATGGTGGGTAGAAGTAGGCGACTGTTTTTACTGTAAGTGCACCACATGTCAACACTGTGAAAAGCAGTTCGACTTTGCACTTACAAATATGCCAGAGCCCCATTTAGTTACTTGCACTCGCTGGTGGGGTTGGACTTTTGCAAGAGTCAGGGTCCATTGGAACATTTTTTTTTAAATCGGAAAAAAGTGCCCAATGCGGGAATCAAACCCGGGTCGTAGCGGTCAAAAACTAACGGTTTAGACCATCCTTCTACCGACCCCCTCAGATTGAGTAATGATGCCCTCCTATAAAATGATCAAGACTTCAGGAGATAGTTGACACGGAAAGAATCGGCAAGTTTGGACATCTCGGAGTAGTTAACACAATTAGTGGCGGAATACATTATGGGAAAACCAAGGATAGAAGGGCAGGAGTCCATGTACAATCTCTAAAGTATGACAGACCTATACATTCTTTGGAGAAAATAAACCTAAAATATATATATTATACAGTCTAAACTCTGATAATTCAAAGCCCAAGGCCCATTTCATTCGGAGCTAAGTCGGCCTGCCACTGAATAGTGCTCCCAGTCTTAATGACAAAGGCAGACGCATTCTACTTCACCCAATTATGATGTTTGTCAACTTTACAAGCTTGATACCATAATATGATTGAGTGGAGATAAGAAAGAAGAAGACGAGAAGAAAGCCCAAGGGACAAAAAAAAATCAATGATAAGGCACAATTTGGATTATAGATTATATAAACACAAGGTAATAAGACCAAACCCAAATAAATAGTGTGTGACGTTTCGGTAACAGGGTTGTTACCATCTTCAGACAAAAGTACTGAATGAGAAATATATGCTGTGATAAAATTTCTCATTCAGAGTACTTTTGTCTGAAGATGGTAACAATGCTGTTACCGAAATGTCACACACTATTTATTTATTTGGATTTGGTCTTATTACCTTGTGTTTGAAAAAAAAAATTCAAATTATCCAAAAATTTGAATTAAAAATGTTTTGAATAAAAGGGACCAAGATAAATATTTGAATTAAAAACATTGGAATTATCCAAGTTCTACTGTAGTATATTTCAACATGAAAAAAAACTTCATTTGTCCATTAAAATTTGATATTTTTAAACTTTAAAATTATTTTCATTTAATTTTTATGTAATGCAACACGTTTGAAAAGTGGTGTGAAAATTTTCTCGCAGTGCCACTCTTTGTTTACACTTGGCCAAAAATCTCCCGGCACTATTTAACTGAACAAACTTAAATCTAGCATAACTCATTTTAAAATATAGAAAAACATTTTTCTCAACATTTGAATTGGCAAGAAATAAACATTGTAGGATTATACCCGTTCTCACACCCTTCCGGCCTAAATACCTGTTCCATGATTTTTCAGGATACCCTAAAGACCAGATTTTTTGGTATTGAGGTACAACTTGCACCAAGCTGATGAGGGGCAACAGTCGTAGGTGGTTAACTTTTCTTGATTAATCAAGAATGAGTATTTGGCCAATTCTGGAATAATTAAAAATAAACGATTAGTTGATATTTATTCTGATGGATGGCACAAGCCATCAGCAACTTTTAGTTGCACGATCAGGAAATGCCCTTTTTCTTAATTGTTTCCTTATGTTTCTAACCTATAATCCAAATTGTGCCATATCATTTTGATAGATTCTACTTTATTTCTTCTCAACTCATGGGTTGGAAGACAGACCCTAAGTATTCTTATCCTCTCAGAGCTTCTGTTCCAGTTCTAGTCATTTAATGACATTTGTAGGGTTTTATCCTGAAATTATACAGTAGAACCTCTTTGTAAAGGACACGTAGTTGCAGAGCCAAAGTGTCCTTTAGAGAGAAGTGTCCTCTTACCAGAGAGTTGCTAAATAGTAAAAATGGTAATTTGGGCGATGAAAGCTGTCCTTTGTAGAAAAATGACCTCCGGCGAGAAATTCCTTAAGTGGAGGTTCTACTGTAAATGGAGCCCAGCCTTCATATCCTTGGTCTTCCCATATTATATTCCGCCAGTAATTGTGTTAATGAGTGTCATACAAGATGTGTAAACTTGCAATTCTTTTCCTGTCAACTATATTTCCTTAGGCCATATGTCTTGATCATTTTCAGGAGGGCGTCATTACTTAACCTGTCAGTCCATGGTATTCTCATCAGCCAGCACCATATCTCCAACATAGTTTTTATCATGTCATAAACCAATGACTAATACAATCTATTACTGTTTCTCTAAATTGGCTTCTTAAAGGCAAACTCTTTCTATAGTCAAATCAAATGAATAAAAGAGGAAATTTGACCAAATGCTAAATCAGCATCAACATTCATTGAAACTAGAAACTAATTCTTTCTCTCTCTGGTTGACAGAATGTTGTTAATGATAGTTTAGTTGACTATCAATCCTCCCAACAAATCTATGAGCAAGGTTTTGATTGCTGCTGCTGCTGTAGGTTTGGTTCTGCCCTCAATCCTAACTAAATTGTCAGTCAGCCATTGCTACTTACTACAGTAGAACTACCTCTCTGTAAAGGTTATGCAGTTGCAGAGCCTAAATGTCCTCCCATCTGAGCATTGCAAATTAGTAAACATGGTAAATTTGGCAGAGAAAAACTTGTATACAGAGGGTTGTCCTCTAGTGAGAGTGTTCTTTCATGGAGGTTCTACTGTGTGTGTGTGGTAGTGTTTTAATAACCCTATTGTTGCCATCTTCACACAGAAGTATTGAATCAAAAGATATGGTAACAACACTGTTACTGAAATATCACCTATAATTTAATTATTTGGATTTGGTCATGTTCCCTTGTGTTTCTTATCTATGATCCAAATTTTACATTATTAGACCTAAGTTTCAAGTCCCAATTATGTTAAATGGGGTTAGAATAGCAGTCCCAAATAATTTTTTTTCCTTAATGAGGTTCACAACTAGTTGAAATAAATGGTGAAAGGAGTTATCTCTCTCACAAATATAAATCCACTCAGGAACAAAACTCAAGAAAGTTGTACCTTTTAGCATGTATATCGGGATTCAGACAATAACTTTGAAAGATATTTGATACACAGTGATCTTTATTAAAGATACAAGATAACCAAGTGTGAACAAAATTGCCTCTGTCTAATTAAAAAAATACACTACTGGTGAAATCAAAAGATTTTCTATTTTCATAAGATTTGCCAGTGAGTGTAAATACATTTGAGAACTCTTTACAATGGTATTGTCTTCACAACTTTGGTTATTGGTAGTGGATGCACTTACATATGTTGCCATGGTAATTGTGGTGGATTGCCTATGGATTTGTTATCACATGTGGTCACCTTAGAAATACACCAGGGGCCAATCCTCAGTTTTAACACTAGTTGATCCAATAAGTAAAAGAATGTATTTGCAAAAGTCAAACCCACAACACAAACAAACACATCATTTACAACTAGGTAACAATGTTTACTACACCTGTCAACTACAATTAAAATACAGTGCAGCTTGAATCAACAGAATAAATGGTGAGGCTTAATAATTAAAGTCTATTGGGCACCCGACTAAAGGCTCAAAATTCCACGCTAATGGTGGTTCAATAACATGAAAAAGAGCAAACTCAGCAACAAAAGGGTTGAGTATTCCATGTGTCCACCTATGTAGAAAGTATTGGAGCTTACACAGAGAGCCTTGTTTGGTTACTTGCATTCTCTGAAGAGGTTGAACTTGTGCAAGAGAGTTAAGGACCATTGAAGAGGTTTGGTCCCCTTTATAAAAACTGCTCAATGTGAACTTTGTTCCTGGTTGTTTGAGATTGTCACTTTGTTCTCTAGGCTGAAAAGTGCATCATTCCAACAATGAGACAAGCGCCCTAGTTTTCTCATTCCAACAATGAGACAAATGCCCTAGTTTTCTCTTTCTAACAATAAAATAATCACCCAAGTGTTCTCACTATAACAATGAGACAATTGCCCTAAGCTTCTCATTCCAACAATGAGACAAGCGCCCAAGTGTTCTCACTATAACAATGAGACAATTGCCCTAGTCTTCTCATTCCAATAATGGGACAAGCGCCCAAGTGTTCTCACTATAACAATGAGACAAGCGCCCTAGTCTTCTCATTCCAACAATGAGACAGATGCCCTAGTTTTCTCATTCTAACAATAAAATAATCACCCAAGTGTTCTCACTATAACAATGAGACAAGCGCCCTAGTCTTCTCATTCCAACAATGAGACAGATGCCCTAGTTTTCTCATTCTAACAATAAAATAATCACCCAAGTGTTCTCACTATAACAATGAGACAATTGCCCTAAGCTTCTCATTCCAACAATGAGACAAGCGCCCAAGTGTTCTCACTATAACAATGAGATAATCGCCCTAGTCTTCTCATTCCAACAATGAGACAAATGCCCTAGTTTTTTCATTCTAATAATGAGACAATCACCCTAGACTTCTCACTATAACAATGAGACAATTGCCCTAGGCTTCTCATTCCAATAATGAGATAATCGCCCTAGTCTTCTCATTCCAACAATGAGACAAATGCCCTAGTTTTTTCATTCTAATAATGAGACAATCACCCTAGACTTCTCACTATAACAATGAGACAATTGCCCTAGTCTTCTCATGCCAACAATGAAGCAATTGCCCTAGTTTTCTCATTCCAACAATGAGACAATCGCCCTAGTCTTTTAATTCCAACAATGAGACAAATGCCTCAGTCTACTAATTTATACACAAGATCTTTTCCACTTATATTTACTTTGTTATTTTCTCCCCTAAATGCTACAAACTTTAAAACAAAATAGGATAGTGTTGTTTAAAAAGGATGCATGATGTAACTCTTGAGATAGCAGATAAAAAAGGTAATCCACCTGACTGACCTTTCATTGGCAGCATCAGGCTCTGGAGAGAGAGATTGCTTAGCCACTAAATACTCAAGACATTGCAGCTGCCAGAATTGTTGGCTAATTTGGTCTTGTTGTTATTTCTAAGGCCAATATTGAACCAATTTGTTTGCCCTGCAAACTTTTTACCACATGTGATTCAATACCTGACGGTTGTGGCCATTTTGATAAGCAACTTCCTGTTAGGGAGATTTCCTTTCAACCCGTCCTCCTCTTGTTGAATGTCTTTGGCCTCTCTGTGCCCTTTTTATTAACTTTCATCTTGCTTCAGTCCACACAGCACCCTTCTAAAAATAGCTTACAAGTAACACACTGACATTGCTGGTTTAGTTTTAAAAATACTTCTCTCTTAGTTTGGGGGTGTGTTTACTGCCAGATTTTTATATCACACCTTTGATAATCCTATTTTTGTTTTAACCTTCAGTTTTTTTTAGCCCTCCCAGTTATTTTGGCAGTTTAATCTACCAGACTAATATTTTATTGGGGGGTTTCATTGATGATTAGCCAGCAGGCCCTATCTTTCATGGCAGTAAGAATAGTGGTAAAAGTTGTTTTATTTGAAAAGAAAAAGTGCTAAATGTTTGTTTCTTACATACAACAATTGTTACATGTAACACTTTCTAATCCACACCCAAAGAATGATTTTGAAAAATTCCATGGCTCTCTTTTTTAACTATTTAATTGGTAAAGATTTTTTACCAAAATCAGCTTATGTTCTCAGCCATCAGGTTTGACCAAATTTCCACCTAGCAACTACAGAGAGTTGAAAATTGTCATAACTGCCTCTCTTTATAACACCAACTTGGTTGTAAGATCATAAATGCTCTAAATTGTTTGAAGCATGGACATGAAAAAGAAAGGACACCATCTACCATTAAAAAATAAAAGGACAAAAACACTGCACCTTGTATTTATCATCTCTGCAATCTAGCAGACTCATGGTGGTAACCAGGATAGGTAAATTCCTGCCCACAAGAGACCATGGTTTTGGTCCTTGTCAGCCCAGGATGGGCCATGTTCTTGAAATCTTCAGAATCTGTCAAAGGGGTGTTTTGTTGACATGGCTGGGCCAATTCTATGGCCAAACTAGGGATGGAAATTTTTCCTGGAGGAAAATTGTGTAAATGTGTGTTTGAGGGAGACTTGGGGTAATTAAAAGCAGAGATTTCTCAAGTTGTAATGTTCCCATTGACAATTTAGGCATATGGAGTTTCAATATCCACATTAATTTGAGAAGTATAAGAGTATTTTGTTATTATCCTATATATACGAGGGTGAGTAGAAAAGTAAGGTCTTCTACGAGATAATTTCCAAACGCGCGTTGCTAGGTGAAATCCGACAACACCGCTGCCTTCCTTGGTTCCCCCCTCTACCGTCTAGAACCTTCCCGGTGACCTTGGGACGCTCAGTCACTGTCTGGCAGCTGTTCGCGATGGAGCTTCCCCATAGCTCTCCCGCCAAGTGCGAGTTGCGCTCAGTTATACGCTTTTTAAATGCGAAAAATAATTCTTTGGTCGAAATTCACTGTCAGTTAGTGGAAGTGTATGGTGAGAAGTGGATGGACATCAAAAATGTGCGGAAATGGTGCCGGGAGTTTAACGAGGGGCGGATAAACATCCACGATGAACAGTGGTCTGGGCGGCCGAGTTTGCCGGAATCAACCGTGGCTCGAATCGACGAAATGGTGCGCGCAAACCGGCGGATAACCCTTGAAGAGATCGAGGATGGCCTGAATGAAGATTGCAGCCACTTCTTGTGCACAAGATTGTGTCTGAGACCCTCGGCTACAGAAAGGTGTCCGCCAGGTGGGTCGACAAGTGGCTCAAAGAGGCGGCGGGGAGAGTGGTACAACACCGGAATTACAAAGTTGGTTGACAGGATGAAAAAAGTGATTGAGCAACAAGGCGACTATGTAGAAAAATAGCAAAGTGTCCAACCTTTTTAATGATGTATAAAAAGTTGTAATCAAATGTGTTTTTCTATGAGAAAAAATTAGGAGACCTTACTTTTCTACTCACCCTCGTAGTATATTTGTATTATCCTTATTCATTAATTATAACCTACCGATAAATGGGACTGGCTTCCTACAGAGTCCCAATTAACTAGCAGTGTAGTGTGAAAGTGTTGACTGGTGTGGGTGCAGACAGAGCAACAGTTGAACTGTGCCCTGGACCTGATGCGGCGACTGCCGCCCCAGCAGATTGAGAAGAACCTCAGTGACCTTATTGACCTGGTGAGTGAGGGAGGGAGCTGCCATTGTCAATGTTGTTACCCACCTGCATACCAATAGACCCTTCCTTTTGTGTCTGTAGAGTTGCCAGGGGAATGGTAGACCTAATTTATAGATCATAGCCCCCTCAGAGATTATTGCATTTTTCCCATTCTTACTGTCAAGATCACCTGTTTCAATTTTCGTTATCATTCCATTGAAAAAAAAAGATCTGTTTTATCAATGATAAGCACAATTTGGATTATAGAACATAAGGTAATAAGACCAAATCCAAATAAACTATTCATTTATTTATTTGGATTTGGTCTTAATACCTTGTGTTTGACCTCTTTATCAAGTTTTTGCCTTGTTATTAAGGTGTAAAGCCTTGGTCACATTGAACAACTGTTTAATAGAGGAGTTTTTACTGTTTATGGTGGGTTTCACTTACTACACTTCTTGTGTACCTTATGTCTTTTGATTTATCACCTTGATCATTGTCAACCTCCCCAATACCCATCCATATTCATCTTACAGGCGCTGGTATTGCCAGCGTGAGATGATACAAATGAACTACACCTAGTGCTGCATCCTCATTGACTCATATGCTGATAATGTTTAGAGTGGTTTCTCCAGTGCTCTGTCCAAGTTTGAACAGGATGAAGCAAAATTATACAGATTTCTTATTTTGATGAAACATTTGTTCACACATAATATAAAACTTCTGATTTTGATTGTGATAGGAGTAAATGACAAAATAAAGCCTTTAAAATGATGTTTATAACATGTGTTAAATATATTAAAACACTCTAATGTGTCAATGGTTTAAATATTGGTAATATATATACAGTTACGAGTGTCATTCCTCATCTCCTAATCAATCAACTCTGTCACCGTTTGCTTTTTTTTTGGAATGGCGCCCTCCTATTGGTTGGCTACGGTCACGCCACCTTTGCCCCCCCCCCCCCCCCCCCCCCCCCCCATCATGCCTCCCCCACTCGCTTTTTCGTTTTTGTAACTATTGTGTTGGAGCAGGTCGCTCCTTAAATAAATGCATATATTAGTTAATAACTAAATGGAATCCTCTTTCTTTTTCCCAGTATGAGACACCTACGGAAGCCAACAGTACATAGACAGATAAAGCACATAGGCTATAGTTATTAACTAACATATGCATTTATTTAAGGTGCCAATTTATAATTGTAACAAATAGTATTTGAAACAAAACATTCAATCGGGTAAAACACGGGCGTTGCCCGGGTCATTCGGCTAGTATATTATATCAGCCATTATTTGACTGCACCATTGCATGCTTGCACCAGTCCTATAAAGTTGGTGGAAACTATTCATATATATTTTAAAGAAACCCAATAAATTGCTTTATAAAGTGATATCTATCATTTCTTTTGTCTTTCTCTGAATGCAAATAATGTATTCATAAATTCTTAATCATATTTTTTAAAATCCAAATTCTTCATTTGAGGACTTTTGTGCATTAGACAAAAGGTCCTAATAAAGGCCAATGTATGATATAACATATGTGAATATCAGTTTTTTTTATTGATTTTTCATCTTTTTGTTTTCCTTAGACTTATGAGGCCAATTGTATTATGTTTTATAATAAAAGAAAACAAGACCTAATCCAAATAATTTATTTATGTGTGACGTTTCGGCAACAACATTGTCACCATCATCAGACAAAAGAATAAATGAGAAAACATGTTACAGCAAGTTCTTATATAGTCCTGTTATCAAGTGTCTTAGAATTAAAAGTGGATTTTTTTTTTTAAATATAATTAAAGGCATATCTGTAAATATCATTTATATTTCCCCTTTCTTCCATTCTATTAATTGAAGCACATGTCTTTTGGATGAAAAAGGCTTCTTTGAACTGCCTTTTGTAATAATTTTTTTCATAGTCCAGTGTTTTTGGGTTTTCTAAATTGAATTTATTGTGTCCTGTGTCCCTTCTGTGTTCTACAAGAGCAGAATTTTGGATTCTATCCCACTTCAGAGCATATTTGTGGTTTTCCATCCTTTCTTTTAATGTTCTGGATGTCTGTCCCACATATCTTTGATCACACTTAACTTCATAGATCAAACCTGCTCTTTCTGTTAATTGGGTGTTCTTGTGCTGGTTTAGGTATTGTGAGATAGGGTTACATGGTTTCCATGCAATGTTTATTTTTCCATACTTTTTGAATATTTTAGTAAAATTTCTAGCAAACTTTTGGTTTATAAATGGCAATGAGATTATTCAATTATAGACAATTCAATTAATAGAATGGAAGAAAGGGGAAATATAAATGATATTTACAGATATGCCTTTAATTATATTAAAAAAAAAAAAAAATCCACTTTTAATTCTAAGACACTTGATAACAGGACTATATAAGAACTTGCTGTAACATGTTTTCTCATTTATTCTTTTGTCTGATGATGGTGACAATGTTGTTGCCGAAACGTCACACATAAATAAATTATTTGGATTAGGTCTTGTTTTCTTTTATTATAATCTATAATCTGAATTGTGCTTTATCATGTATTATGTTTTCCTATATATATATAATGCACATTATTATTATTAAATGTAAATGGCTTTTACTTTTTCCTTATGGCAAATCCATGTATAAGCTCATATGTCTTAATAAAGCCTTGTGTGTGTATTATAAATTATATAAAATATACTAATTTTTGTTTTGTTGCTAAACATGGCTGAGATAATTTGTGGCCATGGGTACTGATGGATTAGCACATCATAGTGGCCATCCACTGATAACTATAATTTCTGTATTTCAGCACCACTAGTCCTTCATTTACCCATAGACAATATAGTAGTGTGGGGCAGGCCATGTGAAGATTTGTTCTTGCCTTGAATGATACGTAGATTTGTTCTTTCCTTTAATACCACATTAGCTCTACCCAGTAGTAGATTTGTTCTTTCCTTGGGCTCTACTCAGGGTAGATTTGTTCTTGCCTTGAATGATACGTAGATTTGTTCTTTCCTTGGGCTCTACTCAGGGTAGATTTGTTCTTGCCTTGAATGATACGTAGATTTGTTCTTTCCTTGGGCTCTACTCAGGGTAGATTTGTTCTGCGTCTAGAGCTGCGTCTGTACTCATGTTAGAGTCGGCAGCAAAGGCGTCTGCTTCCATGTTAGGAACGGCCTCAAACTACAGGCAAAGTCAGACTTTCACCAAAGTGTGCCTGGATCATAATGCCATGATCAACGAAAGCTGCACCCCTATACCCCATTCCATGAGATCAGATGTTGATTTGCATGCTGCATCGCCCGTCGCGCAGAATAAACAGGGGCGCGGTCAGGACTTAGGTAGAGGGTTCTGTCCGATAAGTATAATACAGTCTCCACAAACTTCTAACTTTGCAGCTTCCAAGCAATTGAGAATTTTGCAGTGCAACATAAATGGATTGTGCTCAACAGCAACAAAAATAAAATTAGAAGAAATAATGGAAATAGCTGAAAAACAAAAGATACAAATTATAGCCTTACAGGAAACCAAATTAAATGAAAAGTACAATCTCAAATATAAAAACTATAATATCCTCAGAAAAGACAGAAATAAAGAAGGGGGTGGCCTTGCATTTTTAATCAAGAATTTGTACTATGAAGACATAGCCATTAATATTCCAAACACATCAGACCTCGAAGCCCAAGGTATCAAAGTCTACCTCAGTCAAAACAAAACCATCAACATATTCAATATGTATCACCCACCAAACAATAAACTTATTGACGATGGAACAATGGCTCAATTTCTTACAGACAACACAATTATTGTAGGTGACCTTAATGCCAAACATCAACTATGGGGATGTTCCATGCCAAACCCAAGAGGCAAAATACTTTCAAACATATTTGACGACAATGCCTTCATGTGCTTAAATGATGGGAATCCCACCCACCATTCCTACAGCTATAATACTGCACAAGCACTTGATATAAGTTTCTCCAGTCCTGACATTTTCCACAAATGCAAATGGCAAATATTAAAAAGTATTGGAAGTGATCATTTGCCTATTTTGATAGAAATTAGCACCAAGACCAAAACCAGCTCAATTAAAGAAAAATTCTGGAACTTCAAAAAGGCTAATTGGAATCTTTACCAGAAAAACACCAATGAAGACTTTAGAAAAGCACCCACTAGAATAAAAGATCTGGAACAAAATTGGATATCTTTCAAAAACACCATTATTAAAGCAGCCAAAGTTTCAATACCAAGAGGTAATATTAAGAAATGGATTCCAAATTACACACACCAGGCAAAAGATATTCAAACACTTATAACTAAAAGAAATGAACTACAAAAAAAGTGCACCCAAAACCAAACAAATTGTAGAACTGAACTGAACATTGTGAATGCAAAAATAAAAAGGTTATACGTAAATATGAAAAGGGAAAAATGGAAACAAACTTGTGAAAACCTGAACCCAAGAAACCCGAATACAAAACTTTGGCATTTGGCAAAACAAATTGACAGAGCCCAGCCACAAACTGAAAACACAAATATGATTAAGAATACGGATGGTACCCCAGCAACTAATGACAAAAATGCTGCTAATCTTTTAGGTAATTCATATCAAATAAGTAGTAAAATCAAATTCGAAATAAAAGATAAGAAAGTTGAAAAAAAGGCCCGAAAGATTATTCATGACTGTAAAAATTTCACCAGCACTCATAATATTTTCCATGAAAAAATCAATATGAAAGAGCTAGATTATGCATTAGAAAACACTGACCTAAACAAGACTCCTGGGCCAGATGGAATCCATGGCCAAATGATATCAAACTTGGGCAAAAATGGCAAAGAAATACTTCTTGATATTTTCAATAACTCCTGGAAAACTGGAAAATTGCCTCAAGACTGGAAAACTGCAACAATAATTCCTATTAAAAAACTTGACAAATCTGCTGATGACCCAAAAAACTACCGACCTATCTCCCTCACAAGTATTTGCTGCAAATTAATGGAAAAAATTATACTCAGACGACTTACCTACCACCTTGACACAAGAAATCTCTTACCAGAAGAACAATATGGATTTAGGAAAGGACATGGGACAATAGACCAACTCTTATTTTTCACACAAAAGGTAAAAGATGCACAAAACAGAAAACCAACTAGCCACACCATAGCTGCTTTTTTAGACTTTACACAAGCTTTTGATAAAGTATGGAAAAACAAGTTGATTACAAAATTATACAAGCATTTCAAAATTGATGGAAAAGCTATCACTTGGATAAATAATTTCCTTAAAAATAGATACATCAGGGTCAAATATAATGGAACTCTATCTAAAACCTTCAAATTGTACCAAGGATTACCACAAGGATCAGTCCTTAGCCCAACTCTCTTCACCCTATTTATTGCAGGCATAGAAGAAAAAATTTCACATAAAACCAATATTGGACTTTTCGCTGATGACATTATTCTATGGAGCAGTAACACTAACTGGAAAAAAGCTGAAAGGGATTTGAACAAGACTCTTCTCCACCTAGAAAAATTTGCTAATAAACATAAATTAGAATTTAACCCCCAAAAATCTGAAACCTGTCTTTTTACTACCGATAAGAAACTATACAAAATAAGGCCAAAAATTATTCTGAAAGAACAACAATTACAATATAATAAACATCCTAAATATCTTGGCTACACCCTGGATCCAGAAATTAACTCCAGTAAACATATTGAAGAAGTTATTAGAAAAGGAAGAGACCGACTAAAAATCCTGAAATATATTTCAGGAAGAGAGTGGGGAGCCGATGCAACCACACTAAAATTAACTTACACGTCTCTAATTAGACCTATCCTGGAATATGGATATCAAATCTATGGTACAGCATCTGAAACAAATCTAAAATCACTGGAAAGGATACAATTAAGTGCAGCTAGAATTATTACAGGTCTTCGAAATACCTGCCCTAACGATATTGTACTTTACGAGGCAGACATTATGCCCTTAAAGGATAGAAGAAGCTACAATCTTCCAAAATATATAAACAAAATCAAGAGTTATGGAAACAAACACAGAACTTCCAATTACATATTTAATTGGGAATCCAATCTAAGACTCAAAAAAGAAGGTCCTCTCCACCTGGCCAAAAGAAATGGATTTTTAAAATATAAAGTAGAAAAAAATTATTTAGCAGAAAAAATTTCTCCATGCGAACCACTACAAAATGTTATTTTTAATGACACTTTAAATGAACCCACCAACAAACAATACCAAAATCCAGAATACTTAAAACAATTATCATTAGAAATAATTAATAACATTCCTAAAAATGCAATAACTATTTATACCGATGGTAGCAGAGATGAGTTGGGACACACTGGCAGTGGCTGTCTCATCAAAACTACAAATGGCATTGAGAAAATGAACAGAAGAAACCCAGATTTTTGCTCAGTCTTCAGATCAGAACTTATAGCCATCTATGAAGCCTTAAAATCCATCAGAAATACTAATTATCAAGATATCTGGATTCTTACTGATAGTAGAAGTGCCATACAACACTTGAGTCACACAGGGGAACTCAGAGACAAAGTAAGCAGGAACATAATTGGTTATCTCCAAAAACTCTCAAAAACCTCAAAAATTCACCTTCAATGGATACCCTCACATGTTGGAATTGAAGGCAATGAAGCTGCTGATGTTCTAGCGAAAAAAGGCACAAAAGAACCCTTGCCACAGAAAAATAAACTTACTTTTAAAGAAATAGAAACAGTAGCCAAAACAAAAATAAACAAGAACTGGAGGATCCCACCTAGGCACAGTTGGTACAGTGGAGTGAACCCAGGAGGAGCTCTAAACATCAGAAATAGACAGCATCAAACAACACTAACAAGATTTAGAACAGGCCATCTCAAGCCATTGAAGATAGAAAATAATAACAAAATCTACCCCACTTGCCCAAAATGTAGCTTGTCACCTGCAGCTCCAGAACACATTTTGGCTTGCATTAGATGCACTAAACAGGACCTTTGGGAGAGGCCGCTGCTCATCATAAAACAGCTCGAGGAGCATGAACTCATGGAATTCGTGTAATCTTTACACAAGGGGATAAGAAACAACAACAACATGATACGTAGATTTGTTCTTTCCTTGGGCTCTACTCAGGGTAGATTTGTTCTTGCCTTGAATGATACGTAGATTTGTTCTTTCCTTGGGCTCTACTCAGGGTAGATTTGTTCTTGCCTTGAATGATACGTAGATTTGTTCTTTCCTTGGGCTCTACTCAGGGTAGATTTGTTCTTGCCTTGAATGATACGTAGATTTGTTCTTTCCTTGGGCTCTACTCAGGGTAGATTTGTTCTTGCCTTGAATGATACGTAGATTTGTTCTTTCCTTTAATACCACATTAGCTCTACCCAGTAGTAGATTTGTTCTTTCCTTGGGCTCTACTCAGGGTAGATTTGTTCTTGCCTTGAATGATACGTAGATTTGTTCTTTCCTTTAATGCCACATTAGCTATACCCAGTAGTAGATTTGTTCTTGCCTTGAATGATACGTAGATTTGTTCTTTCCTTGGGCTCTACTCAGGGTAGATTTGTTCTTTCCTTGAATGATACGTTGATTTGTTCTTTCCTATAATACCACATTAGCTCTACCCAGTGGTAGGTTTGTTCTTTCCTTGGGCTCTACACAAGGTAGATTTGTTCTTGCCTTCATTTCCACCTGATCTACTCTGTGGTATGCCATATACCTACCACTCAATGTGAAAATTGGGACTGACTTCTCAGCAGGTTCCAATTTAATAATGCCCCCCACCACCATATATAATATTTTAATATTACTATACAGGAGAGATACCTAGAGACTGTAATCTCTCTGTGTGTCCCCCAGGTGCCAGCCCTCTGTGAAGACCTGCTGAGCAGTGTGGACCAGCCACTGAAGATTGCACGGGACAAGATGGTGGGCAAGGACTACCTCCTGTGTGACTACAACAGAGACGGGGACTCCTACAGGTCTGTCTCCATCAAAGTTGGGAGGTTGGGCCATAACTGGCCCTATGTGTGGCCATTCCATTTTTATCGGAAGAGTTAGCTACTTGCCCTTTTTTTTTACCACTCTCTGTCAAAATTGATGCAGAAAAACATTATTTCTGCCAACTACTAGCAGATCATACCACCATGTTAGATTGGTTTCTTTTTCTCTTCCTTTTAGCTCTGTATATATTTTGACCCTTGGATTACCTACTATGTAT